>NC_069491.1:4071108-4088608 GCF_026875155.1 Cherax quadricarinatus
TTTCTTACCATCACTTCCGTCGACTCCTCATCTTCGCAGCATCTGCAGGCAGCGACAAGTACGAGGCAAATTCCTCTGGTAGTTCCTTCACATGCATCTAAAATAATATACCTGTGTCCCAAGGAAAGATGGATGAGACACCGTATTTGTAAACTCTGCCCAACCTGATTGTTCATCTTGTGTGTTGAAAGTACTCCCTGAAGAACAAAAAGGCTTAGTATCGTGACTGGAACAATACAGAAATAACCCGCACAGAGGAGAGAGAAGCTTATGACGACCCATCGTCGTCGTAAGCTCCTCTCTCTTATGTGCGGATTATTTGTGTATTATTCCTTGAAGCACTGAAGTCACTCCTGTTTGTACCTCCACCTGTCGTATACATATACGTATGTGTACATCTTAGTGTATATACACGATATGCACCAGTCTGTGTATATAAAATAAGAGATACGGTACTTCCATCCCTGTTTTAGTCTACGGACTTTATACCCATCAAACAGTGTACCTTCAGCTTGTGGATTATTGTAAGATGTGTCAGTATGAACGCTCGTCAGACACTAAGCGCAGTCTGGCCGTCGTTCTCAAGCCTCTAGTAGTTCCCTAAGGCTCGGGAGCCAACTTGCCAGTAAACTCCCCATTTTTACCATCATTTTGCAAGATATATCTATATCTTCGATATTGTTATATTAATGGTTTAGAATTATTTATTATCACACCGGCCGATTCCCACCAAGGCAGGGTGGCCCGAAAAAGAAAAACTTTCACCATCATTCACTCCATCACTGTCTTGCCAGAAGGGTGCTTTACACTACAGTTTTTAAACTGCAACATTAACACCCCTCCTTCAGAGTGCAGGCACTGTACTTCCCATCTCCAGGACTCAAGTCCGGCCCGCCGGTTTTTCCCTGAATCCCTTCATAAATGTTACTTTGCTCACACTCCAACAGCACGTCAAGTATTAAAAACCATTTGTCTCCATTCACTCCTATCAAACACGCTCACGCATGCCTGCTGGAAGTCAAGCCCCTCGCACAAAAAAACCTCCTTTACCCCTCCCTCCAACCCTTCCTAGGCCGACCCTACCCCGCCTTCCTTCCACTACAACTGATACACTCTTGAAGTCATTCTGTTTCGCTCCATTCTCTCTACATGTCCGAACCACCTCAACAACCCTTCCTCAGCCCTCTGGACAACAGTTTTGGTAATCCGCCCTCCTCCTAACTTCCAAACTACGAATTCTCTGCATTATATTCACACCACACATGCCCTCAGACATGACATCTCCACTGCCTCCAGCCTTCTCCTCGCTGCAACATTCATCACCCACGCTTCACACCCATATAAGAGCGTTGGTAAAAACTATACTCTCATACATTCCCCTCTTTGCCTCCAAGGACAAAGTTCTTGTCTCCACAGACTCCTAAGTGCACCACTCACTCTTTTTCCCTCATCAATTCTATGATTCACCTCATCTTTCATAGACCCATCCGCGACACGTCCACTCCCAAATATCTGAATACGTTCACCTCCTCCATACTCTCTCCCTCCAATCTGATATTCAATCTTTCATCACCTAATCTTTTTGTTATCCTCATAACCTTACTCTTTCTGTATTCACCTTTAATTTTCTTCTTTTGCACACCCTACCAAATTCATCCACCAATCTCTGCAACTTCTCTCAGAATCTCCAAGAGCACAGTGTCATCAGCAAAGAGCAGCTGTGACAACTCCCACTTTGTGTGTGATTCTTTATCTTTTAACCCACGCCTCTTGCCAAGACCCCGCATTTACTTCTCTTACAACCCCATCTATAAATATATAAACAACCACGGTGACATCACACATCCTTGTCTAAGGCCTACTTTTACTGGAAAAAATTTCCCTCTTTCCTACATACTCTACTTGAGCCTCACTATCCTCGTAAAAACTCTTCACTGCTTCAGTAACCTACCTCCTACACCATACACTTGCAACATCTGCCACATTGCCCCTATCCACCCTGTCATACGCCTTTTCCAAATCCATAAATGCCACAAAGACCTCTTTAGCCTTATCTAAATACTGTTCACTTATATGTTTCACTGTAAACACCTGGTCCACACACCCCCTACCTTTCCTAAAGCCTCCTTGTTCATCTGCTATCCTATTCTCCGTCTTACTCTTAATTCTTTCAATTATAACCCTACCATACACTTTACCAGGTACACTCAACAGACTTATCCCCTATAATTTTTGCACTCTCTTTTATCCCCTTTGCCTTTATACAAAGGAACTATGCATGCTCTCTGCCAATCCCTAGGTACCTTACCCTCTTCCATACATTAATTTAAAATAATTGCACCAACCACTCCAAAACTATATCCCCACCTGCTTTTAACATTTCTATCTTTATCCCATCAATCCCGGCTGCCTTACCCCCTTCATTTTACCTACTGCCTCACGAACTTCCCCACACTCACAACTGGCTCTTCCTCACTCCTACAAGATTTATTCCTCCTTGCCTATACACGAAATCACAGCTTCCCTATCTTCATCAACATTTAACAAATTCCTCAAAATATTCCTTCCATCTTCCCAATACCTCTAACTCTCCATTTAATAACTCTCCTCTCCTATTTTTAACAGACAAATCCATTTGTTCTCTAGGCTTTCTTAACTTGTTAATCTCACTCCAAAACTTTTTCTTATTTTCAACAAAATTTGTTGATAACATCTCACCCACTCTCTCATTTGCTCTCTTTTTACATTGCTTCACCACTCTCTTAACTTCTCTCTTTTTCTCCATATACTCTTCCCTCCTTGCATCACTTCTACTTTGTAAAAACTTCTCATATGACTAACTTTTTCTCCTTACTACTCTCTTTACATCATCATTCCACCAATCGCTCCTCTTCCCTCCTGCACCCACTTTCCTGTAACCACAAACTTCTGCTGAACACTCTAACACTACATTTTTAAACCTACCCCATACCTCTTCGACCCCATTGCCTATGCTCTCATTAGCCCATCTATCCTCCAATAGCTGTTTATATCTACCCTAACTGCCTCCTCTTTTAGTTTATAAACCTTTACCTCTCTCTTCCCTGATGCTTCTATTCTCCTTGTATCCCATCTACCTTTTACTCTCAGTGTAGCTACAACTAGAAAGTGATCTGATATATCTGTGGCCCCTCTATAAACATGTACATCCTGAAGTCTACTCAACAGTCTTTTATCTACCAATACATAATCCAACAAACTACTGTCATTTCGCCCTACATCATATCGTGTATACTTATTTATCCTCTTTTTCTTAAAATATGTATTACCTATAACTAAACCCCTTTCTATACAAAGTTCAATCAAAGGGCTCCCATTATCATTTACACCTGGCACCCCAAACTTACCTACCAAACTACCGACAAGTATATAAACGAGACATGAAGTCGCTGGCACACAGATGGCTCCAACTTCATCCTGTTCCCTATTTGTGTCTCATAAGAGCAAAAAGGCTCTTAGCTTGCAAATAAAGTTTGGAACCTTAACCAAACCTCGTAGAACCCTGTGTAAAAGAGAGAGAGAAACGGCTATACATCTTTATGTAAATAAATAACAACTATGTACAGAAGTGTTCTTCAGCATCATGCAGTAACGAAGTGAAAATGTTAGGAAGCTTGAAGCTGAGGTACCAACCTTCCATGTGTAGAGCTTGTTGGTAGGAGCATATCTGACGTGCCTAGGTGCCACACAGTGTGTGCTGGGTAACAATCTGCAGAGTGATTTTCTAAATCTCTGTAGCTACTCCTAAGGGATTCACTCTTGCTACTAAATTAACATTATCTTCATTACAACTTGATTAGTATAAAGATAAATGAACATTGACCTGCAGTATTATCCTGTGGTTTCACTGTATCGAATGTCTTAATATGAAGGCTAATGTATAGTGCAATGTATAGTGCAATGTCCTCTATTGCTGCAGTGTCTTCACTCGTTCTTCCTGCCTCACCTCTGCTTTCAGTGTCACCACTGTAGTTCCACAGTGCTCTTACTGTAGTTCCATGATGCCCTCACTGTAGTTCCATAGTGCCCTTACTGTAGTTCCATGGTGCCTTTACTGTAGTTCCACAGTGCTTTTACTGTAGTTCCATGATGCCCTCACTGTAGTTCCATGGTGCCCTTACTGTAGTTCCATGGTGCCCTTACTGTAGTTCCATGGTGCCTTACTGTAGTTCCACAGTGCCCTTACTGTAGTTCCATGGTGCCCTTACTATAGTTCCATGGTGCCCTTACTGTAGTTCCACAGTGCCCTTACTGTAGTTCCATGGTGCCCTTACTATAGTTCCATGGTGGCCCCACTGCTATTCCATGGTGGCCTCACTGTAGTTCCATGGTGCCCTCCTGCAGTTGCAGCGGGAGCGGGTATTTCAGCTTCCTCGATGCGTGTTGCTGCTGCAATAAGTCTTGTGGTCTGAAAGAGATTGAATATTAGTTAACCAGTTTCATCGTGACGGGAAGGCATGGGAGAATGGGGGGAGGCAGGGGAGAATTGGGGAGGCAGGGGAGAATGGGGGAGGCAAGGGAGAATATGAGTAGCAGAGGAGTAAGGGATGAGGAGAGAGGGAAAGGGCAGGTAGACAGTCAGTCGGTGAAGACTGTACTGGAGTTTAATATAAGATTTAAAAGAGACAGATAAATAGATAAGGCAGTAAGGAGAGGGTTCGTGTGAGGGAGAGGGGTGTGAAAGTGAGTTTTTGAGAGGAAGGAACTTAAGTTGGAGTGATAGTGAGGGAGTGAAAGTGAGGGGACTGATAGTGTGGGAGAGAGAGTGGATTGATAGTGTGGGAGAGTGAGGAGAGTGATAGTAAGGGTGTGAAATTTATAGTGAGGGGTGAAAGCGAGGAGAATCATAGTGAGGAGAGTCATAGTGAGGGAGTGAGAGTAAGGGGACTTATAATGAGAGGGCATCCCTCCCATCCACTTAAAACAGATTTACACCCACCCAATACTCTATATAAAACCACTGCTATAAACAAAGTGATTGTTCACCTTGTGAACAGTTTTAGGCATTGTTCACAAGGTGAACAATCCCTATTCAAAGCAGGAAATACTTGTACATGTACATTACTGAAGAATGAGACGCTTGTGCAACATTTGGCAATCTTTATGAGGAAACGTTTCGCCAGCCAGTGGCTTCATCAGTCCAGTACAGAGAAGAACGGTGGATTTTGAGGTAATCAGTCCTTCAGCCTGGAGTCGATGTGTTTTACAGGTGTCTTACTCTAAACATACCCCAAGTGTTGCACAGGTGTCTTACTCTTCACCAAAGATACCCCAAGTGTTGCACAGGTGTCTTACTCTTCACCAAAGATACCCCAAGTGTTGCACAGGTGTCTTACTCTTCACCAAAGATACCCCAAGTGTTGCACAGGTGTCTTACTCTTCACCAAAAATACCCCAAGTGTTGCACAGGTGTCTTACTCTTCACCAAAGATACCCCAAGTGTTGCACAGGTGTCTTAATCTTCACTAAAGATACCCCAAGTGTTGCACAGGTGTCTTAATCTTCACTGAAGATACCCCAAGTGTTGCACAGGTGTCTTAGTCTTAACTAAATATACCTCAAGTGTTGCACAGGTGTCTTACTCTTCACCAAAAATACCCCAAGTGTTGCACAGGTGTCTTAATCTTCACTAAAGATACCCCAAGTGTTGCACAGGCGTCTTAATCTTCACTAAAGATACCCCAAGTGTTGCACAGGTGTCTTAATCTTCACTGAAGATACCCCAAGTGTTGCACAGGTGTCTTAGTCTTAACTAAATATACCTCAAGTGTTGCACAGGTGTCTTACTCTTCACCAAAGATACCCCAAGTGTTGCACAGGTGTCTTAATCTTCACTAAAGATACCCAAGTGTTGCACAGTGTCTTAGTCTTAACTAAATATACCTCAAGTGTTGCACAGGTGTCTTACTCTTCACCAAAGATACCCAAGTGTTGCACAGGTGTCTTACTCTTCACCAAAGATACCCCAAGTGTTGCACAGGTGTCTTACTCTTCACCAAAGTTACCCCAAGTGTTGCACAGGTGTCTTACTCTTCACCAAAGATACCCCAAGTGTTGCACAGGTGTCTTACTCTTCACCAAAGATACCCCAAGTGTTGCACAGGTGTCTTAATCTTCACTAAAGATACCCCAAGTGTTGCACAGGTGTCTTAGTCTTAACTAAATATACCTCAAGCGTTGCACAGGTGTCTTACTCTTCACCAAAGATACCCCAAGTGTTGCACAGGTGTCTTAATCTTCACTAAAGATACCCCAAGTGTTGCACAGGTGTCTTAGTCTTAACTAAATATACCTCAAGTGTTGCACAGGTGTCTTACTCTTCACCAAAGATACCCCAAGTGTTGCACAGGTGTCTTAATCTTCACTGAAGATACCCCAAGTGTTGCACAGGTGTCTTAGTCTTAACTAAATATACCTCAAGTGTTGCACAGGTGTCTTACTCTTCACCAAAGATACCCCAAGTGTTGCACAGGTGTCTTACTCTTCACCAAAGATACCCCAAGTGTTGCACAGGTGTCTTAATCTTCACTGAAGATACCCTAAGTGTTGCACAGGTGTCTTAGTCTTAACTAAATATACCTCAAGTGTTGCACATGTGTCTTACTCTTCACCAAAGATACCCCAAGTGTTGCACAATATCCTAATATTCAATAAAGGTACCCCATGTGTTGCACAGGTGTCTTTAATCTTCAATTAAGATACCCCAAGTGTTGCACAGGTGTCTTAGCCATCAAAGAATGCAGTGGTTGGGTATGAAGATATCAGAAACACTGCTGGAACAAGTGTACAAGTCCTCAAGAGTTGATACGATAATTGTCTGCGCCAAGTGCTAGATCAACCAGGCTGTGATGGGTATGCGAGCCATGGGATCACCAGCAGCAACAGCCAAGCCTGGCCTAGGACCCGGCTGCTGGAATAGCAAAACTCTCGAAACCCATCATACTTAAGGCATATCAAGGACAAAGGTAAGACAGATATAATGTTGTGTTGTTTACGTATTGTTGGTTCACCGGCTTTTTATAGTAGTGAGGTAACTGACACTCAAGCAGGTACTGGAGGGTGTTGCGAAAAACATTGGGTATGCCTTTTGAGTGCAAGTTCCCTCACCCTTATCCCCGAGTGCTTGTTTCGAGTGCCCGTGCTCACTCTGAGTAACCTAAAACAGACGTATCATTAACAATAACAAAACCTCAAGTAATATAATAACAAAGGAATTAATCTGGAGGTAGTTATGCTTTTGACATGTTAATTTTTAAGCATATATATTCTTACTACATACTTGTTCATTCTTGAGGTATATACAAGGGTTAGAGAAAATGTGGATTGAAATTTCGAATAATTGAATAATCAATTTAAATGTTAGGTGTGTTAAATGTGTTATCTTTCAAAACTATAATGCACCAATTCACACCGCTAGAGTTGTTCAGAATTGTTACGAAGAACATGAAAGTCGAACACTTGGACTGGCTCCCACAATCGCCGGATCTAAATATCGAGCATATCTGTGGGGTCAATTGGAACAGCAAGTCAGGAACCGATTTCGTCCACCGTCGTCTTTGGAAGAGTTAGAGCAGGTGTTGCTTGAGGAATGACTCTAAATTCCCCTGATATTGTTCAAATGCTATATGAATCAATTCTTCGACGAACTGGTGCTGTTTTAGCTGCAAATGGAGGATCAACTCTGTATTGAAAATAAAATATATTACATAACAGGGTATTTATATTTGTCCAATTCCTGTGTGTGCGCCTACGAAGGCCTCGGTCAGATGACCAAAAGCTGCAGCTGTGGGTCATCATATGACTAAGACCCGCGTCAGGAAACACTTGTCCTGGTTCCTGACAAATCTTACGTTAACTTAACCTACGATGTTTGGTGCAGAGGTGAATATGCTCTTATTCTGATTCTGCAAGTTGATAATTATCTTCACGCTTGACCATCACTGTCTTAGTGACGTCAGTCTTTTAAGAGTTTTTAAGTCTTGAACTGAGGGATTTAGATCTTGAACTGAAGATTTTAGACTCTGAACTGTGTGTGTGTGTGTGTGTGTGTGTGTGTGTTGTGTGTGTGTGTGTGTGTGTGTGTGTGTATAATTTCAAGATGACTCACGTTACCTTAATTGGGATCAAAACTTAGTCATTCCTGACTCTCCCTAGTTACATTTACCTTTAAAGGTTCTACAAATGATTGTATTGAGGTGAGTGCTGTAGGCGAGGGCGGAGACGAGGGTAACCCGGCGGGGCTGCGCTAGAAAGTTTACCAACTGCCCAAGCGGAACAGGTCATGGGCGTGGGTGGCATGGGATGTGGGCGGCATGGGCGTGTGTGGCATAGGCGTGCCTGGGGAAGCCTCTTACTACGCAGCGGGTGGGCGTGGACTGGCGCTTGTGCGAAGCAATCGGATGCACCATTATCTTGCAGTGTGTTGACCCAACTGTGCCTGATAATTGCTGTGTATGTAGGGAGAGAGGCTGGGAGCACGGCACGTACATGTTGTATTGTTGGTCCTGTTCTGGGGACACTCGTGTTGCTGTGGCTTATGTGAGGGTCCAACCCTGGGGACTCGTGTTGCTGTGGCTTGTGTGGGGGTCCTACCTGGGGACTCACATTGTGCTGTTGTGGTTTGTGTAGGGGTTCTGGGCCCCTGCTTAGGGAATTTAACATACGACACAAGTCTCCTGACTTGTTACAATGATGATTAATTCTTACTGCAACTTACAACTAGACTTTAAGAATATGACAAACACCACCAATGGAAATAAGTCACTTTATTTGACCTTTTTGGATTAACATAGGTAATTTACACATGTTAAACCTGTGTATGATAACTGTACTTAAGTGTAACTATACCTAAATAAAGTTACTCTCTTGAATTAGGTCTCCTTGAAAATAACATTGTATATATAAGCCATACAAAGGTTAGGAATTGAACTCGTGGCGAGTGAATCTTATGCAGCCAGCTGCCCAGTGGCTTAGGCGCTGGCCTGGAGTTTTACGACTCAGTCGCCATGAGTTCAATCCTCGTTTCGTGAGTCTTGTATATATTTTATTCCATTAAGCGCCCGGCAAAATTTCCGACTTGCATTTTTCTTTTAGTGTGTGTGTGTGTTTACAATTGTAAATCTTACACTGGCTGGATAACTGAGAGGAGACCCGGGGAGGGTGGGCATGGAAACTTTGTCTCTATCGTTCTAAGCAACAAGGATGTTTTTGCTTTGTGCCCTAGCACAGTAATTGTTAGTCTCGTCCCCAGCTTTTGTGAAGGAAGAGAGGCTGGTGCTGAAGAGAGAGACCAGGAGGATCGAACCTCCAGTTAATAAACCACACAGGTTTATCGCTTTCCCATGGAAAAAGAAGTAATATATATTATATTGAAGGAAGTGAGCACCATCCTTCGCCATCCCATACTCATCTCTCCAGCATAAACAACGAGTGTTCGGATATCAACGTTTTAAGAGACTACAGTACGTGCACCACTACCAGATGTCAGCATCCCGTGTGTTATCTCATCAACCTGCTGCTGGCACCAACAGCCTGCTGGAGTTAAGCAGTCAACAACAAAGGGTGACCTGAGGCCGGGACACGAGGGCAAAGTAATCCCCAAAACAGGTCACAGGTATGTCACAGGACAAGTAACAGGTATGTCACAGATCGGTGCTCCCATTATTGCTACGACCACCTATGTTTCTGCAACAAGAGTGACGTCTAGTGTGCCGCTAGACGTCTGTTGTGTGTGAGATTTGTGGCCTAGTGGATTAGGGCGTCTCGAGTTTTTAACAAGCTACCCGGGTGGCATGATTAAGATCGAGGGTTCGAGGTTCTGCCAGTGCAGTTATATATATATATATATATAATATATATATATATATATATATATATATATATATATATATATTATATATAATATTGCGCCAAATAGGTAAAACTGGTCAGTTAGCAAGAACTCGTTTAAAATTAAGTCCTTTATAAAAAAAAAATCTTACACGT
This sequence comes from Cherax quadricarinatus, assembly GCF_026875155.1. Taxonomy (NCBI): domain Eukaryota; kingdom Metazoa; phylum Arthropoda; class Malacostraca; order Decapoda; family Parastacidae; genus Cherax; species Cherax quadricarinatus. Next base: position 4,081,132 of record NC_069491.1, read on the forward strand.
TTATATATATACTTTTTTTCATTTATATTAATGTAAAAATTAATAATTTTGTACCAAAAGAACCTTAGAAAACTTACCTAACATTATAACAAGTGCAATACAATTTAGCCTACTCCAACTAAATATATTTTAGATAAGTTTACAATAATTTAATAAACAAGCACAATGAAATATATTTTTTTGTTAGGTTCATATGATTTTTGCGAAATTATTGCATACACAAATTTTCGCTTACCTTGTTCGGCAAAAATACCATTGCTATTTAAACCAAAATCGCAAGTTTTCACTATTCGGCATGATATATATATATAATATATATATATATATAATAATATATATATATATATATAATATTATATATATATATATCATGCGAATAGTTATATATATAAATAATATAATATATATATATATAAATATTATAAATATAAATATATTATGCAGAACAACCACGGAAAAAATAGTGAAATTCCAAACACTTTCGTGACTTCTCACATAATCAGGAACTGTTAAAACAAAACAAAACAGGAAGGCATATGAAGGGGCAAGACTACACCTCACAGTCACGTCACAACACCCGACTCTTGTGAAACACACCTAATACTCTACCCAAGCATTAAGATTTTTTACTTGTCTAACGTACCATTAAATTCTTCCAAAATTTTATTAATTATAAATGAATCCAATTTATGTAAACCAAAATAAATATATTATCTTTAAAACTGATTTTTATGACACGTGATTCTGTTATATTCCTGTCGACCATTGACTTGATTGATACAACTTTCTCAGCATTTTGAAAATCAATTGGATGGTTAAAATCTCTCACATGAATAAATAGAGCATTGGAATCTTGTCCACTTCCAATGTTATATTTATGTTGTTTTAATCTTAATTCGCGACTTTCCAGTTTGACCGTAATAAACTTTATCACATATTTTACAAGGAATCTTAGACACTCGTCAGCATTTTGAGGGGAAGTTTTTATCAAGATTTTTTTTACTGTATCAAGATTTTTAAATATAACTTTGATATTAAAATTCTTAAGCAGAGAAGGCATATCAGCCAAGTTTTCACAGTGGTTGTTCTGCATATTGTGATATCACCTGTTTACTGTGATCTTTATATATATATATATATATATATATATATATATATATATATATATATATATATATATATATATATATATTATTTTTATATAATATATATATATATATATATATATAAAAATATATAATATATATATATATATATATAAATATGTCGTGCCGAATAGGCAGAACTTGCGATCTTGGCTTAAATAGCAACGCTCATCTTGCCATATAGGACAAGTGAAAATTTGTGTATGCAATAATTTCGCCAAAATCATTGTTAACCTAACGAAAAAAATATATTTCACTGTGTTTGTTTAGTATTAAATTATTGTAAACAAATCTAAAATATATTTAGCTGGGTTAGGCTAACATAAATTGTTTTTGTTATAATAAGGTTAGGTAAGTTTTCTAAGATTCTTTTGGTGCAAATTTTAAAATTTTTACATTAACATTAATGAAAAAAATATATCTTTAAACGTATAAGAGAAAATTTTCGAAAGGACTAAATTTTAAATGAGTTCTTGCTAATTGACCAGTTTTACATATTCGGCACGACATATATATATATATATATATATATATTATATATAATATATATATATATATATATATATATATATAAATATATATATATATATATTAATATGTGCAAGTTGCAGAAAAAAGGAGGATGTCCGAGCCAACACGATCCTAGAGGCTGTATTCACTGGAGGGAGGGAGGGAGAGGGAGAGAGAAGGAGAGGGGGAGGAGAGAGAGAGAGAGGGAGAGAGAGATAGAAAGGAACAGGAAATGCCCCCTGCCATACCAGTACCCATAGTCAGAAAAAATCTCACAAAATCCCACAAGGGCTGATATTAAAAAAAAAAAAGGCACAATACCGTGATTGGAACGATACACCAATAACCCGCACATAGAAGAGAGGAGCTTACGACGACGTTTCGGTCCAACTTGAACCATTTACAAAGTCCAAGTCGGACCGAAACGTCGTTGTAAAATCCTTTCTTCCATGTGCGGGTTATTTGTGTAAGGGCTGATATTGTAATAGTAGCCTCAACAAAAATATCGTGGCATTTATCAAAAATTCCGCCAGACTCCGCTGTCATATATGTAAGTAATTTTACATACATAATTATATTGCCAGTGATAGGGAAATCACGGTGCCCCGTAGCCTTGTGGCTAAAGCTCTCGCTTCACACGGTGAGGATCCGGGTTCGATTCCCATCGAAGGTAGAAACATTGGGCGTGTTTCTTTACAACGGCTGTCAGTGTTCACCCATCAGCAAAATGGATACCTGGGTGTTAGTGGACTGGTGTGGGTCGCAGCTTGGGACAGAATTGACCTAATTTGTCCGAAATCCTCTGCGTAAAAAGTGGCTTTCTATATAGTAGTATATCATAGATGTCAGCTAGGTCTGTATACCTTGTACATGTATTTGTAAATAACAAAAAGGCACAATACCGTGACTGGAACGATACACAAATAACCCCATAAAAGAGAGAAGCTTACGACGACGTTTCGGTGTGCATGTACTTGTAGTAAATAAAGAGTACCAACCACGAGAAAACGGGACCATTTAAAGGGGAGACTTCTAAAAGTTATACAAAGAAACCGGGGTCTACATTCTACTCCCCCCCCTGGGTTTTGCATCCCGTATCGCTTGGTTTGCGATTTTGCTAAAATATATATATATATATATATTAATATATATATATATATAATAAAATATAATATATATATATATATTATATTATATATATATATATTTTATATATATTTTTATTTATATATATATATTTTATAATATATTATATATATATAATATTATTATATAATATATATATATATAATTAATATTATATATATATATAATATATATATTATTTATATATATAAAAAATATTATATATATATATATATATTATATATAATATATATATTTTATATATATAATATTATATAATATATTATATATATATATATAATATAAATTAAAAATATATTATATATATATTATATATATTAAAATTATATATATATAATATATTATTAATAATATATATATATTATATTTATATTATTTTTATATTAATTATATATAATTTTTAATTAATTTTTATATATTTTATATATATATATTTATATATTATAAAAAATAAATTATATATATAAATTTAAATTTATATTTTTTAATATATAATTATATATATATATAATAATTTTTTATATATATAAATTAATATTATTATATATTTAATATATATATATATATAAAAAATATATATAATTATAATATATATATATAATTATATATATATATAATTATATATATATATATAAAAACTGATCTCTGGTGAAAGGGGACTCGAACCTACGACCTTAGGACAAGGTAGCAGTGCTTTTCCAATCTACCCACATGGACCAAAACCTTGGCGGTAGCATCCGCTACACGTTTGATCCCAAAGGCAGCCAGCTTTCAGGGAGAACTTACAGTTTTTCATCTCATCCCCCGCATGCATCGCCTTCTAGAGAATTTTAACAAAGCAAGGAATTCGGAGAGCTGCGAAAAAATACACAAACACTGACCCCGGCTGAAGGAACTCGAACCTCGAACCTTTGGGCAAGGACGCATGTTTACCAATCTACCCCCACTGGCCAATCCTTGGCGTGTGCTCCCCTACCGTTTATCCAAGCCAGCCCGCTTTTAGGGAGTGCATGATGCATTTCAGGGGATAGATGAAAAGCGTTAAAATCTTCTCCCCGAAAGCTGGCTGCCTTGGATCAAAAAGTTAGCGGGTGCTACACGCCAAGGGATTGGTCCAGTGGGGGTAGATTGGTAAAAGCACTGGTCCTTGCCAAAATTCGTAGGGTTTGAGTTTTCCCTTTAGCCAGAGATCAGTGTTTGTGTATATTTCGCATGCTCTCGCGAATTCCTTGCATATATATATATATATATATATATATATATATATATATATATATTTATATATATATTATATATATATATATATATATAATATATATACTGTGCACTTTAAGCCATATATAGCGTATTAATTACGACTTCAAAATTGTTAAATAGATAATGACATCCCACTTTAGATAGATATGATCTTACTCAAAGCTTAGATATACAACTATCATCACACTCATCACATTAAACCTTAACATCGACATGTCTATTAAAAATGCTCATGTTTACCCATCATTTTCCACATGAAAGTCATGTTCACCCATCATTTCCCACGTGAAAGCACACATGTTCACCCATCATTTCCCACGTGAAAGCACACATGTTCACCCATCATTTCCCACGTGAAAGCACACATGTTCACCCATCATTTCCCACGTGAAAGCACACATGTTCACCCATCATTTCCCACGTGAAAGCACACATGTTCACCCATCATTTTCACTTCACCTAAAAAAATTTTGTATTTGGCTTTTTTTTGAGTGCTCGTTCAAAATGAACAGGAAAAACATGTTGTTCACCAGTTGACATTTTTATGTAGAGATGAGGGAAGGGGAAAGGCTGGTTATATGTCCGGCAGTGCTGTTTCTGCTTCAAATTGCTGCCGCAGGTCCGCTCAGTCAAACTCGTACACCCTTATTCTTAGCCTTTATTTTTTCTTCTTCCTTTTTCATTTCCTTCTTCTTTCTTTTAGTATTGTTTTTCTTCTTCCTTTTTCATTTCCTTCTTCTTTCTTTCAGTATTGTAATTATAGTTATTATTATAATTATTGTAATTATTATTTGCATTAATTTTGTTATTGTTAATATTATTATAATTATTATTGTTAATATTAATATAATTATTATTGTTAATATTAATATAATTATTATTGTTAATAGTAATATAATTATTATTGTTAATATTAATATAATTATTGTAATTATTATTATACATCATTGTTTGACCTACTTCAATAATTTTTTTTAAGTTTGATGTCTATCGACTGTACTATCTTGAAGGACTTTTCATTATCTTAAGATAATTAAATAACAGATAAGAGGAAAAATAATCACAATTTTAGGAAAGTAAAAATAAAAAATACACATTTTAAAAATAGTGGAAAATTGGAATAAAGTTAGAGAATAAAATGGTCTTGTTAAATGTATTTGCTCAATCATAACATAATAGATTTTATCGATATATTACGTATATTTAACAACGTTAGTACAGGTTGATAACTTAATTTTAACGTATAATTCATAAATGTTAAATGTATATGTTTATAAAATACAAAATACCCGTGTAAAATGTGTACATTGAGAAGTGGTATGTACGTGAATGATGTGTACACGTGGATGATGTGTACACGTGGATGATATGTACACGTGAATGATATGTACACGTGAATGATATGTACACGTGAATGATATGTACACGTGAATGATATGTACACTTGAATGATATGTACACGTGAATGATATGTACACGTGAATGATATGTACACTTGAATGATATGTACACGTGAATGATATGTACACTTGAATGATATGTACACGTGAATGATATGTACACGTGAATGATATGTACACTTGAATAATAATGTACACGTGAATGAATATATACACGTGAATGATATGTACACGTGAATGATATGTACACGTGAATGATATGTACACTTGAATATGTACACGTGAATGATATGTACACGTGAATGATATGTACACGTGAATAATATGTACACGTGAATGATATGTACACGTGAATGATATGTACACGTGAATGATATGTACACGTGGATGATATGTACACGTGAATGATATGGACACGTGAATGATATGTACACGTGAATGATATGTACACGTGAATATGTACACGTGGATGATATGTACACGTGAATATGTACACGTGTATGATATGTACACGTGAATATGTACACGTGGATGATATGTACACGTGAATGATATGTACACGTGAATGATGTGTACACGTGAATATGTACACGTGAATGATATGTACACGTGGATGATATGTACACGTGAATATGTACACGTGAATGATATGTACACGTGAATGATATGTACACGTGAATGATGTGTACACGTGAATATGTACACGTGAATGATATGTACACGTGGATGATATGTACACGTGAATATGTACACGTGAATGATATGTACACGTGAATGATATGTACACGTGAATATGTACACGTGGATGATATGTACACGTGAATGATATGTACACGTGAATATGTACACGTGGATGATATGTACACGTGAATGATATGTACACGTGAATATGTACACGTGAATTATATGTACACGTGAATGATATGTACACGTGAATGATATGTACACGTGAATGATATGTACACGTGAATGATATGTACACGTGGATGATATGTACACGTGAATGATATGTACACGTGAATGATGTGTACACGTGAATGATATGTACACGTGGATGATATGTACACGTGAATGATATGTACACGTGGATATGTACACGTGAATGATATGTACACGTGAATGATGTGTACACGTGAATGATATGTACACGTGGATGATATGTACACGTGAATGATATGTACACGTGAATGATATGTACACGTGAATGATGTGTACACGTGAATGATATGTACACGTGGATGATATGTACACGTAATGATATGACACGTGAATGATATGTACACGTGAATGATATGTACACGTGAATGATATGTACACGTGAATGATAATGTACACGTGAATGATATGTACACGTGAATGATATGTACACGTGAATGATATGTACACGTGAATGATATGTACACGTGAATGATATGTACACGTGAATGATATGTACACGTGAATGATATGTACACGTGAATGATATGTACACGTGAATGATATGTACACGTGAATGATATGTACACGTGAATGATATGTACACGTGAATGATATGTACACGTGAATGATATGTACACGTGAATGATATGTACACGTGAATGATATGTACACGTGGATATGTACACGTGGATATGTACACGTGAATGATATGTACACGTGAATGATGTGTACACGTGAATGATATGTACACGTGAATGATATGTACACGTGAATATGTACACGTGAATGATATGTACACGTGAATGATATGTACACGTGAATGATGTGTACACGTGAATATGTACACGTGAATGATATGTACACGTGGATGATATGTACACGTGAATGATATGTACACGTGAATGATATGTACACGTGAATATGTACACGTGGATGATATGTACACGTGAATATGTACACGTGGATGATATGTACACGTGAATGATATGTACACGTGAATATGTACACGTGAATGATATGTACACGTGAATGATTTTGTACACGTGAATGATATGTACACGTGAATGATGTGTACACGTGGATGATATGTACACGTGAATA
>NC_069491.1:4091108-4096108 GCF_026875155.1 Cherax quadricarinatus
TAATAGTCCTAACAATTTTTACTTGTTTCTTTAGTTCTGTGATGAAACGTGACTAAGAGTTTGTACCCTACGATGATATTTTTGAGATACTTTTTTATATCGGTCAGTTTTTCCCATAAAAAAAGGTGAACTGCGTCCTACACAGACCAGTAAGGACAGTAAGTCCTCACTTAAGTTCCTGGAAACTGCGACTTTAAACGAAACGACGTATAAAGAAACCAATTTTACCATAGGCTAATTGATATAACCATCAGGAGTTCACAGTGCACCATTAGCACTCAATGCAACAGGGTTAAATAAAGGAATAATGTTTGCAAAGCGAAAATTGTAAGAAGCACCATCTACCAGCAGGCAGTTCAACAACAAACAATAACAAATATGGCGGCCTCGCTGAGTGCTTTCGTACCGCATCGTTTATTGTCGTGCATTTGTGATTATCCTATACGATTATTTCGATTATCAACGTTACAATGAAACAACGTTATTCGAGGACCTGCTTGTACTGCAGCTCATAGGTTAGGTTTCTAGTTTCTCCCGTGGAACATCAGGTTCACCCATGGAGATAAATGGTATAAAATACCCACACGATGGAGAAGTAGACATAAATGCAGTATAATGCATTGGCGTCTACTTTTCCACCTTCCCTGTGTAAGATTCCGATATCTTTATCTTTATTTATAAAGATACCCAGAGGTTAAGCATACTTTATTTCATTAACTTCTTGGTATTGTGAACCATCGTTGTCATGAGACTTTCTGGTACGTTGATAAGTGCAAAACTTTGTTGGTATCTCATTGTGATTTTTGACTGTTAACTTCTGAGGTAACTTACAGATTTATTCTGCTATCACCTTCTTCTCTCCCAAGAAAAAAAAAAGAAATACGCGGATCATTTTAGATAAATGGTTCAGAGAACCGACAAGTTGAGGAATTAGACACATGTACAACACTTGGGTATCTTTATTGTGGAAACGTTTCGCCACACAGTGGCTTCATCAGTCCTATACAAAGGAGAATGGTGAAGATCAAAAGGAGTTTGAGGTTATCAGTCCATCAATTTTGTAAAGATTGATGGACTGATTGTATCGACGCCAGGCTGAGGAACGAACACCTCAAACTACTCCTGATCTTCACCATTCTTCTCTGTTGAAGACCGATGAAGCCACAGTGTGGTGAAATTTTTCATCAGTAAAGATACCTAAGTGTTGCACATGTCTAATTTATCACTGATCAATCTTCCATTCCCTGCAGACATATCAAGTAAAATACGATTACAAGTATATTTAGGAAATGTTCTAAATCTGGTTACAGCAGATGTGACTAGATATAAATCCAGATGTATTTCTGTTAACCCTTTCGTGTCCTAGTTCCTAGTCTTTTGTGTATCCATATATTCTTGGTGCTACCCTCCAGTGTCTAACAGTATTACTTGTGTAGTATACATATTTATAGGTAGGATCCCTAGCTATGCCTCAAATCACGTGATCTACCCATCCCCCACACATAGGCCGGGCCCTCATAGGCCTCTGTCTCAGACTGGACCAGTCATGGAAAATGGGTAGACGTGATAGGCTGGCCTCCTCTACGAATACCAGTATACTTTCCATAACAGTTTACAGTTGTTTCCCTTGCTACCTGAACAGTATTACAATAAAGATGATTATGATTATGAAAATGGCGGTGGTAACCAGCGGAAATCCTCGGTCAGATGACCAAAACTTGCATTTGTAGTCACAGTGGTGCCTATGGTAACCTTCCTATAGTGTATAAATATACCTAGTTGGATGAATCTTATTGTAACCAGCTGGCCCAGTGGCTAACACGTCGATTTGGAGTTTTACGACTCGCTCACCGCGGGTTCAATCCCTACCTGTACCGTAGTTCGTTTGCAATCGTGTCATTACGATTTCTTGAGTCAACTCCAGCTGTTGTGGATCATCATATGACTAAAACCCGCGTCAGGAAACACTTGTCCTGTTTCCTAACAAACATTATACCCTTGCTGCCGTCACTCCACCTGAGAACCCTCCTAACAGCAGGATAGATATGGAGTGCACAGTAAACTAGCCACTTGCCGTGTTAAGTCTAGTCTACTAGCCCATGACCCCTCAAGGAAGGTTCCTTGATGTTGGTGAGGGGCTCTTGATTTAGGGAATTGGATCTGTGCTCCAGTTCCCCGAATTAAGCCTGAATGCCTTCCACATCCCCCCCCCCAGGCGCTGTATAATCCTCCGGGTTTAGCGCTTCCCCCTTGATTATAATAATAATAATACTAGCCCATGAGGGTGAATCTCTCAGTAAAGTATCCTTGATGACGGATAGGTGATACTTCAACCTTAATGATCCTCGTGTAGTCAGTAGACTTTAAACCTAATAAAACAACCAGTAAACAAGTACTGGGGAGAACTACCACCTTTGGAGGGGGTATTTTGGGAGAGGAACCTTTGGAGGGAGTATTTTGGGAGAGGAACCTTTGGAGGGGGTATTTTGGGAGAGGAACCTTTGGAGGGAGTATTTGGGGAGAGGAACCTTTGGAGGGAGTATTTGGGGAGAGGAACCTTTGGAGGGAGTATTTTGGGAGAGGAACCTTTGGAGGGAGTACTGATTGATGTGATGCTAGGTGGGTGGATGTGGGCGGAGTGTGTGTAGGCGGGGAGTGCATGTGTGTGGGCGAAGTGTGTGGGCGGAGAGTGCGTGTGCAGGCGGGGAGTGCGTGTGTGTAGGCGGGGAGTGCGTGTTTTTTGTCCGGAAGTGCGTGTGGGCGGGGAGTGCGTGTGTGTGGGCGGAGTGTGTGCGTAGACGGGGAGTACTTGTGTGTGGGCGGAGTGTGTGGGCGGGGAGTGTGTGTGTGTGGGCAGGGAGTGTGCGCGGGCGGAATGTGTGTGGGCGGGGAGTGCGTGTGTGTGGGCGGGGAGTGTGTGTGGGCGGGGAGTGCGTGTGTGTGGGCGGGGGAGTGCGTGTGTGTGGGCGGAGTGTGCGTAGACGGGGAGTGTGTGTGTGTGGGCGGGGTGTTTGTGGGCGGAATGTGTGTTGGCGGGGAGTGCGTGTGTGTAGACAGGGTGTGTGTGTGGGCGGAATGTGTGTAGGCGGTATGTGTGTAGGCGGTATGTGTGTGGGCGGGGAGTGCGTGTGTGTGGGCGGAATGTGTGTGGGCGGGGAGTGCGTGTGTGTGGGCAGGGAGTGTGTGTGGGCGGAATGTGTGTGGGCGGAATGTGTGTGGGCGGGGAGTGTGTGTGCGTGGGCGGAATGTGTGTGGACGGGGAGTGTATGTGGGCGGAATGTGTGTGTGGGCTGGGAGTGTGTGAAAAAGAGCAGTGTGTGGGTGCGTGGGCGGGGAGTGTGTGTGGGCGGAATGTGTGGGGGCGGGAAGTGCGTGTATGTGGGCGGGGAATGTGTGAAAGAGAGCAGTGTGTGGGCGCGAACCTCCCTCATTGATCACCGCCCAGATAACTACACACCTCTTCCCTCGTCATTAACTAGCAGCGTCTCTCCTACCTGAATGGCATGGTAATAACACCTAGTAGCAACCATCAAACTACCAGTTATTAAGGTTATTTCTGCTATTACTGTCTCGAGTCACCGTCTCGTTACAAGCCTCGTCATTTTGCGCCGGGTCACCAACTGGACAAGACCCGACCTAGTACAGTACCGGCCAACCTCATCCAATCCGTTATTTTGAACGGAAAACTACAGAGGCAGCGAAGATTACATAAGTGCGCAGGAAACTGAAGTGCACACTGAACGTTCATAAAAGTTTGTACCCTTTCTGTCCCCTCAAGTGGAGGTTCCTTGACACTGGTGAGGGGGTCTTGATCAAGGGAATTGTATCTGTGCTCCAATTCCCTGAATTAAGTCTGAATGCCTCCCCCCCCCCCACAGGCGCTGTATAAGAATCCCTACGGGTTTAGCGCTCCCTTATAAAATAAATAATGTACCCATTCTGTTGCATGCAGAAGATACAGGTAGAATATTACAAGCAGAACAACATCCTTCAGGAGGCCACAGAGAACGGACGACCCACAACGTTCACCAGTTCTTAACAAGCAACACAGACTAACCTGTTGCAGTGTTCCTTCTTTATGTTCTTAACCTGTCCTGTATATTTCCCAGTATCCGAAGTGGCCGCTTATCCTGGCTTACAGAGAGATGACTGGGTAAGACAGCGGGTCACCATTCAGTCTCTCCTTGTTGTGACTGTCTCACTGGACTAACACAATCTTTGTCCTTTCACAAATTGACTTACGGACTACTAGACAGGTGCTCCATTCATTTGTGTGTGTGTGTAGGTTTTGCTTTTTATTTATTTTTAACGATTTACATAAGTTTGTCACTTAACCTAAAGCATCGTAAGTTAAACCTTTCCTAAACCAGCCTAAGTTAAAAATTGAGAAAATAGTAATTGAAAAACCCGGAAGCGTTAAGAAATTGACGTTGGGTGCCACATCAAGCATTGACATAATGAATTGAAGATTGATTAAAAGGCAACGGGAAGGAAGGGGTCGATAGAGGTGAGGGGAAATAAGTCAGTGTCCGAATTTTTTGGCTCATCCTAAGTAATCGACACATATGGTGCTATGTATCATAATTTGTGTAACTGCATTTCTGTGTACCTGTACTCGAATAATCTTACTTATACGAGAGGGGAAGCTGCCAGGAGGGAAGGAGAGAGGGGTGAGGGAGAGGGGTGGGAGGGAATACGGGGTTGGGGGGATTGGTTCAGAAGGGTATAGAGTGCCAGGGTGAGATAATAAGGCTTTGTTTCTAGAGAATGCCAGGCACTGTACCAGCCAGATCCGCTTTCCCCCCTCCATCCCCACCCCCTCCCTCCACTTCCTCCATCCTCACTCTCCTCCATCCCCCACCTCTCCTCTCCTCTCCCTCCTCTCCCCTCTTTTAACCTCTTTCCCGGCCTACTCATTTCAGTATGATATTTACTTACCTCTTTCGTCAGTTCATCCTACTCTTATTTCCTGACCTTTGTAAACAGGTGCGTTGATGACC
>NC_069491.1:4101108-4110554 GCF_026875155.1 Cherax quadricarinatus
CCATGAGCTTCATCAAACCTCGTCTTAAAACAATGTATTGTTCCCGCCTCCACTACGTCACTTTCTAGGCTATTCTACTGCCTGACCACTCTATGACTAAAGAAATACTTCCTAACATCCCTTAGACTCATCTGAGTCTTCAACTTCCAATTGTGACCTCTTGTTTCTGTGTCCCCTCCCTGGAACATCCTGTCTTTGTCCACCTTGTCTATTCCGCGCAGTATTTTATATGTCGTTATCATGTCTTCCGTGACCCTCCAGTCCTCCAGTGTCGTCAGGCCGATTTCCCTTAACCTTTCTTCATAGAACATTCCCCTTAGCTCTGGAACTAACCTTGTCGCAAACCTTTGCACTTTCTCTAATTTCTTGACGCGCTTGATCAAGTGCGGGTTCCAAACAGGTGCTGCATACTCCAGTATGGGCCTGACGTACACGGTGTACAGTGTCTTGAACGATTCCTTATTAAGGTATCGGAACGCTGTTCTCAGGTTTGCCAGGCGCCCATATGCTGCAGCAGTTATCTGGTTGATGTGTGCTTCCGGAGACATGCTCGGTGTTAAACTCACCCCAAGATCTTTCTCCTTGAGCGAGATTTGCAGTCTTTGGCCACCTAGCCTATAATCCGTCTGCGGTCTTCTGTGCCCTTCCCCTATCTTCATGACTTTGCATTTGGCGGGGTTAAATTCGAGAAGCCAGTTGCTGGACCAGGTGTCCAGGTCTCTTTGAAGTCCTGCGTGATCCTCATCTGATTTAATTCTCCTCATTAACTTCACATCATCTGCGAACAGGGACACTTCTGAGTCTAACCCTTCCATCATGTCGTTCACATATACCAAAAATAGCACTGGTCCTAGGACTGACCCCTGTGGGACCCCGCTCGTCACAGGTGCCCACTGTGATACCTCATTACGTACCATGATTCGTTGTTGCCTCCCTGTCAGGTATTATCTGATCCATTGCAGTGCCTTTCCTGTTATATGCGCCTGATCCTCTAGCTTCTGCACTAATCTCTTGTGAAGAACTGTGTCGAAGGCCTTCTTGCAGTCCAAGAAGATGCAATCAACCCACCCCTCTCTCTCATGTCTTACTTCTGTTACTTTATCATAAAACTCCAGAAGGTCTGTGACACAGGATTTTCCTTCCATGAATCCTTGCTGGTTGGCGTTTATAATCTTGTTCCGTTCAGGTGTTCCACCACTCTCCTCCTGATAATCTCCATAACTTTGCATACTATACACGTCAGTGACACAGGTCTGTAGTTTAGTGCCTCTTTTCTGTCTCCTTTTTTAAAAATGGGAACCACATTTGCCGTCTTCCATACCTCAGGTAGTTGCCCAGTTTCCAGGGATGAGTTGAAGATTGTGGTTAGTGGCACACACAGCATATCTGCTCCCTCTCTAAGGACCCACGGGGAGATGTCCGGTCCCATTGCCTTTGAGCTATCGATGTCCCTTAGCAGCTTCTTCACCTCCTCATTTGTACGTATGTCATCCAACACTTGTTGGTATATTCCTTGCTGGTGTCCCCCTCTGTTCTGTCCCCCCAGAGGCCTTCCTGTCTCCATTGTAAATACTTCCTTAAATCTCATGTTGAGCTCCTCACATACCTCTTGATCGTTTCTTGTGAGTTCCCCACCTTCTTTCCTCAGCCTTATCACTTGGTCTTTGACTGCTGTCTTCCTCCTAATGTGGCTATACAGCAGTTTCGGGTCAGACTTTACTTTCGATGCTATGTCGTTTTCGTAATGTCGCTGGGCCTCCTTTATCTGTGCATACTCGTTTCTGGCTCTTCTATTAATCTCCTTATTTTCCTGGGTCCTTTGCCTTCTGTACCTTTTTCATTCTCTGGTGCACTTAGTTTTTGCCTCCCTACACCTTCGGGTAAATTAAGGACTCGCTTTGGTCGTCCTCTTTTTTTCTATTTCCCTTGGGAACAAACCTTTCACATGCCTCCTTGCACTTTGTTGTTACATATTTCATCATCTCGTTTACTGATTTTCCTACCAGTTCTCTGTCCCACTGAACCTCCTGCAGGAAGTTCCTCATACAACCTCGTTCATATTTGCTAATATACAGGGCCTTAAGCCATCCACCAACAACAAAATACCTTTTATCAGTGGACTTCTAGTGGAGTCTAATGCAATGTTTGCAGCCTTCACAGAGACTCACACAAAAGATCACTTTGACAGTGAAATATGGATAAGTGGTTACAACCTTTTTAGATGCGACAGAAAAAACAGGCAACAAGGGGGGGTTGGCCCCTGTATGTCGAAGAGTCCCTTATCTGCACGGAGTTGCTGAACACCACAAATGAGGTAGTTGAAGTTCTATCAATAAAGATCGAGAACCAAAACCTAGTCATTGTGGTTGTATACAAGCCACCAGATACAACCTCCCAACAGTTCAAGGAACAGCTACTAAAAATCGATTACTGTTTGGAAAACCTTCCAGCTCCATCCCCAAACATCTTACTGCTTGGTGATTTCAACCTAAGGCATACAAAATGGAAAAATGTAGCAAATAATGTTATAGCTGAAACAATCCCCGGAGGTAGCGCAGATGAAAGGTCACACACACATGAGCTACTAAGTCTCTGCGAAAAACACACCTTAACCCAGCAGATAGTGGAGCCAACAAGACTAGAAAACACACTTGACCTTATCTTCACAAATAATGAGGACCTGATAAGAGACATAAGAATATCAAAAACAACTAATTCCGATCACAATCTAATCGAAGTCCAGACGTACATGCATAGGGGTCCTGAACAGCAGAATGCATGTACCGGTGAAGGTGTCTTCACAAAATACAATTTCAACAACAAGAACATCAACGGGGACCAGGTAAACCATGTCCTAAACGAAACATGTTGGGAAGATGTCTTAAATGACATGGACCCAAACCAGTGCCTTGAAAGGATCAACTTCCTGGTAGCCGAAGCATGTTCTAGGCATATTCCCCTAAGAAAGAAGAAGAGCAGGAGTAAACTGGAGAGAAAAAGACGCTCCCTCTACAGAAGACGACGAAGAGTCACTGAGCTCCTCAGGAGTGCTAGAATATCTGATACACAAAAGGAGGCGCTGACCAGGGAAGTGGAAACTATCGAACTTAAGCTAAATGACTCTTACAGGAACCAGGAGAGGCAGGAGGAGCTTAAAGCTATTAGTGAAATTGAAAGAAATTCAAAATATTTCTTTTCATATGCCAAAAACAAGGCAAATACCACGTCTAGTATCGGGCCCTTACTCAGACAGGATGGGACTTACCCCAGACGACAACAAGGAAATGAGTGAAATATTGAAATCCCAGTACGACTCTGTGTTTAGTGAACCACTAATCGGTCTGAGGATCGACGACCCAAATGATTTCTTCATGAATGAGCCTCAAAACTCCATAAATGTATGCCAGATTTCCGACATTACCCCTAACTCCGATAGATTTCGAAAAGCCATTGACAACATGCCTATGCATCCAGCCCGGGCCCAGACTCGTGGAACTCTGTTTTCATTAAGAACTGCAAGAAACCCTCTCGCGTGCCCTAAGTACACTATGGAGGAGGAGCTTGGACATGGGTTGGATTCCACAGTCACTTAAAACAACGGATATAGCCCCGCTCCATAAAGGTGGCAGCAAAGCATTAGCTAAGAACTATTAGACCAATAGCTCTGACGTCCCACATCATAAAAATCTTTGAAAGAGTGCTAAGAAGCAGGATTGCAAATCACCTGGATTCCCAAATCTGCACAATCCAGGGCAACATGGGTTCAGGGCAGGTCGCTCCTGCCTCTCACAACTACTGGATCACTATGACATGGCCTTGGATGCACTGGAAAGAAAATCAGAATGCAGATGTAATATACACAGACTTTGCAAAAAGCATTTGACAAATGCGATCATGGGAATAGCCCATAAAATACGTGCTAAAGGAATAACTGGGAAAGTGGGGAGATGGATCTTCACTTCCTAACAAATCGAACACAAAGAGTAGTGGTCAACAGAGTTAAATCGGAGGCTGCCATAGTGAAGAGCTCTGTTCCACAAGGCACAGTACTCGCCCCCATCTTATTCCTTATCCCATATCAGACATAAACAGAGATATACACCACAGCACCGTATCATCCTTTGCGGATGATACTAGGATCTGCATGAGGCTGTCATCTGCTGAGGACGCGGTTAACCTCCAAGAAGATATAAACAAAGTTTTCCAGTGGGCAACGGTAAACAATATGATGTTCAATGAGGACAAATTCCAACTACTCCGTTATGGAAAACTGGAGGAGATAATAACTAGAACAGAGTATACTACTGACTCCGGCCATACAATAGAGCGGAAAAATAATGTAAGGGACCTGGGAGTAGTAATGTCTGAGGATCTCACTTTCAAAGGGTCACAACAGTGCCACGATCGCACGTGCAAAGAAAATGATAGGATGGATAATGAGAACTTTCAAAACGAGAGATGCCAAGCCCATGATGATCCTTTCAAATCACTTGTTCCTCTAGGCTGGAATACTACTGTACATTAACATCTCCATACAAAGCAGGTGAAATCGCAGATCTAGAGAGTGTACAGAGAAACCTTTACTGCACGTAAAGTTCTGTCAAGCACCTTAACTACTGGGAACGCTTGAAAGCACTTGACTTGTACTCGTTGGAACGCAGGAGGGAGAATATACATAATCTACACTTGGAAAATCTTTGGGAAAGGGAATGGTCCCAAATCTGCACACAGAAATCACTCTCTACGAAAGTAAAAGACTGGGCAGGCGATGCAAAATGCCGCCAATAAAAAGTAGGGCGCCATTGGTACACTAAGAGAAAACACCATAAGTGTCCGGGGCCCAAAACTGTTCAACAGCCTCCCATCAAGCATTAGGGGAATTGCCAATAAACCCCTGGCTGCCTTCAAGAGAGAGCTGGACAGATACCTAAAGTCAGTGCCGGATCAGCCGGGCTGTGGCTCGTACGTCGGACTGCGTGCGGCCAGCAGTAACAGCCTAGTTGATCAGGCCCTGATCCATCGGGAGGCCTGGTCGTGGACCGGGCCGCGGGGGCGTTGATCCCCGGAATAACCTCCAGGTAACCTGTGTAGTCCCCCTCTTTTATAGTTTGGCTTTTCCCATTCAATTCCTGTTACCTTCTCCACTTGTAACTCTACTATATAATCAAAACTCAGAACCACGTGATCGCTAGCTCGAAGGGGCCTCTCGTAAGTGATGTCCTCAATGTCTGAACTGCTCGGGGTGAACACAAGATCCAGTCTTGCTGGCTCATCCTCCCCTCTCTATCTGCTAATGTCCCTGACATGTTGATGAATGAGGTTTTCAAGTACCACATCCATTATCTTCGCTCTCCATGTTTCGGGACCCCCATGTGGCTTCAGGTTTTCCCAGTCGATCTCCATGTGGTTGAAATCGCCCATTATCAGTAATTTTGCTCTGCTCGAGTGAGCTCTTCTTGCCACCTCAGCCAGTGTGTCCACCATCGCTCTATTGTTTTTTTCGTACTCCTCTCTTGGCCTCCTGCAGTTCTGTGGTGGGTTATACATCACTCCAATGACTACTTTATGTTCTCCAGACTGAATTGTACCTACTACGTAGTCCCTTTCTCCAATCCCATCCATGCCTTCCATTTCCTCAGATCCCCATCGGTTTTTTATGAGCAGTGCAACCCCTCCTCCCCCTCTATTCCTATCTTTCCTCAGGATCTGATATCTCGGTGGGAAGATTGCGTCTGTTTTTGTCTCCGCGAGTTTCGTTTCTGTGACTGCTATGATGTCTGGGGATTTCTCGCTGATTCTTTCGTGCCGCTACTCATATTTATTCGTTATTCCGTCCGCATTTGTGTACCAAACCTTCAGCTTCTTTTCTATCACTGGTCCTGAGAGAATATTGGGTTGGGGGAGTGAGAGCCTTGGTGGGGGCCAATGGGGGGGCTGTGGTGTGGGTGGAGTTTGTGATGAGGGGGATGGGGTCAAAATTGTGTGACTCACCTAGTTGAGGTTGCAGGGGTCGATCCCCAAGCTCCTGGCCCTGTGGTATGTGTACTCGTCTATTTGCACTCACCTATATGTGTGGTTGCATGGGAAAGATTTTGCAGCTCCTGGCCTCGTCTTCGCTGGTTGTTACTAGGTCCATTCTCTTTGCTCCATCAGCTTTATCGTACCTCTTTGCTTGCGCGCGCGCGGTGTGTGTGTGTGTGTGTGGGGGTGTGTGTGTGTGTGTGTGTGTGTGTGGTGTGTGTGTGTGTGTGTGGTGTGTGTGTGTGCGCGCGCGCGCTCCCGCGCCCGCCCCGTACGTGTATGCGTACCTTGTACTCGGATTAGTTGGGTCTCCAAGGGTCGAATCATAGATTCTGGTTTTACCGTTTTTTTTACCTACAAGGCTTGATTATACCTAGTCTTGAAACTGTGTCTTGTTTACCTGCGCCATCTCTTCGTCCAGTGCATTCCACCTACCACCCAGAAGTGATTGTTTCTATTGTGTTTTAGCTGCCACCTGTGTGCCCCAGCTCACTCACCTCGCCTCTCGACCAACTAATTCCTATCAACACTGAGTATTTGTATATCCTGGCTATGTTGTCGGGTACTCTCACTTGGCGTTTGTTAGGCAAGTTTCCAAAAAGTCTCTTGACGTTGTTAGGTAAGTTTCCTAAAGTCTCTCTGGTACCTGTCTTGACGTTTTTAGGTAAGTTTCCTAAAGTCTCTCTGGTACCTGTCCTTGACGTTGTTAGGTAAGTTTCCTAAAGTCTCTCTGGTACCTGTCTTGACGTTGTTGGGTAAGTTTCCTAAAGTCTCTCTGGTACCTGTCTTGACGTTGTTGGGTAAGTTTCCTAAAGTCTCTCTGGTACCTGTCTTGACGTTTGTTAGGTAAGTTTCCTAAAGTCTCTCTGGTACCTGTCTTGACGTTGTTAGGTAAGTTTTTTTATATATATATATATATATATATATAATATATATATATATATAAAATATATATATATATATATATATATAAAAGTGTAAATATATATATAAATTATATAATATAAAAATTTAAATTATATATTATATATATATATATAATATATATATATATTAAATTTATATATCTAATAAATTTTATATCATATATAATTTATATATATATTATATATAAATTTATATATATAATATATATATATATAAAATATATATATATAATATATATATATTTTATATATAATATATATAATTATATATATATATTTTTTTTTTTTTCAACAAGTCGCCCGTCTCCCACCGAGGCAGGTTGACCCAAAAAAGAAAGAAAATCCCCAAAAAGAAAATACTTTCATCATCATTCAACACTTTCACCACACTCGCACATTATCACTGTTTTTGCAGAGGTGCTCAGAATACAACATCTAGAAGCATACACATATAAAAATACACAACATATCCCTCCAAACTACCAATATATCGATATATAAATTATATAATATATATATATATATATATATATGCAAAACAACCACTCTGAAAGAATAGAGAAATTCCAAGCGCTTTCGTGACTACTCACATTATCACATTATTGATAATTTGAGTAGTCACGAAAGCGTTTGGGAAATTTTTCCCTCTATTCTTTCAGAGGGGTTGTTTTGCATATTCTGAAATCACCTGTTTACTGTGATCTTATTGCATATATATATATATATATATATATAATATATATATATAATAATATATATATAATATATATATATAATATATATATATAATAAAATAATATATATATATATAAAATATATAAAATATAATAATTACAAAATATATAATATATATATAATTTATATAATATATAATATAAATATATAATTTATATAATAAATTATAATATATATATATAATATATATATAAAAATATATTAATATATATATATATATATAAATTATATAATTATATAAAATATATATATATATAAATATAAAATATATATATATGTATGTATTATATAATATTGGAGGATTAGGATGCACTTCATGTTATAGATTGACTCTTTCTCAGATGACTTTTATAACCTATGATTTTTCGCGTAAGTTTCTTAGTTTCCTTATAAGTTTTTAAAAGTGCTTAAAGACGGTCATTTTTCTGACTTAAGAGGGAGTGAAGAGAAAGCGTCTTGCAGGTGTTGACCTGCGCTGCTTCACATCTCGCCTCCTCACTCCCCCTGAGTCTCTGATGACTCAGACACTTGCACAACACTTAGGTATCTTTAACTGTGGAAACGTTTCGCCAGCCAGTGGCTTCTTCAGTCCAATACAGAGAAGAATAGTTGAAGCTGAAAAGGAGTTTGAGGTAATCAGTCCCTCAGCCGGATTCGATGTATTCATCCATCAATCTTTTCAGACTGTTGGACTGAACACATCGAGTCCGAGGGGAGGGACTGATTACCTCAAACTCCTTCTCATCTTCGACCCTTCCCCTGTATTGAACTGATGAAGCCACTAGCTGGCGAAACATTTCCACAGTAAGGACATCCAAGTGTTACACAAGTGTCTAATTCAAATCCTGTCGGGTTTTCGGAATCAGTTATCAACATTCGAGTCTCTGATTGTCCCCCCTGAGGGAAGATAAATGCTTCTCCTATTGGCTAGAAGATTCGTAACTTATTTCGTTGCCCATAATAGGGTTCTAGAAAAAGACCAAACACTCCTTTTTGGACTAAGTGAAAATTTTGAATTTCCTAAAAAAAAAAATGGGGAAATTATTTCAAATGTCAAGAATTGACATTTCATTTTAGTCTAGAAAATGGTTGCGAGGCGCTGACCCCAGTCCACGGGGTCAGCGTCCCATGGACCGGTCCCAGACCAGAGTGATGTCCACGGGGTCAGCGTCCCAGTGGACCGGTCCCAGACCAAGTGATACCGGGCTTACATTTTAGGACTATCTTGAGTTTTGCTTAAGTTGATGGTCTCTTTCAAAGATTAGTCACTCTTTCATCTCTTGTAAATGTTCTTTATTCTTTGTATAACTTTCTGGGGTTTTTGGTTTTAATGTGGTGTGTTTGTGTGTTTATGTTGTAAGTTGTGTGTTGTGTGTTGTATGTTGTGTGTTGTATGTTGTTGTTGTGTGTTGTAAGTTGTGTTGTGTGTTGTATGTTGTATTTGTGTTGTATGTTGTATTTTGTATGTTGTGTGTTTGGGAAGTTGTAAGTTGTGTGTTGGGATGTTGTATGTTGTATGTTGTGTGTTGTATGTTGTGTGTTGTATGTTGTAAGTTGTGTGTTGTATGTTGTATGTTTTTTGTGGGTTTTTATGTTGTATGTTGTGTGTTGTGTGGTTTTTATGTTGTAAGTTGTGTGTTGTGTGTTGTATGTTGTAAGTTGTGTGTTGTGTGTTGTATGTTGAAGTTGTTTGTATGTTGTGTGTTGTATTTTTGTAAGTTGTGTGTTGTATTTTTGTGTTGTATGGTGTTGTGTGTTTTTGTA
>NC_069491.1:4111054-4198409 GCF_026875155.1 Cherax quadricarinatus
ACCCGGACGCTACTCAAAGGGGGGCCTCTCGTAATGTGTCCTCAAGTCTGAACGCTGGGGGGTGAACACAAGATCCAGTCTTGCTGGCTCATCCTCCCCTCTCATCTGCTAATGTCCCTGACATGTTGATGAATGAGGTTTTTAAAGTACCACATCCATTTCTGGCTCTCCATGTTGGGGAAACCCCCATGTGGCTTCAGGTTTTCCCAGTCGATCTCCATGTGGTTGAAATCGCCCTTTAAATCAGTAATTTTGCTCTGCTCGAGTGAGCTCTTCTTCCCCACCTCAGCCAGTGTGTCCACCATCGCTCTATTGTTTTTTTCGTACTCCTCTTTTGGGCCCTCCTGCAGTTCTGTGGTGGGTTATACATCACTCCAATGACTACTTTATGTTCTCCAGACTGAATTTGTACCTACTACGTAGTCCCTTTCTCCAATCCCATCCTGCCTTCCATTTCCTCAGATCCCATCGGTTTTTTATGGGGCAGTGCAACCCCCCCCCTCCCCCTCTATTCCTATCTTTCCTCAGGATCTGATATCTCGGGGGAAGATTGGGGTCTGTTTTTGTCTCCGCGAGTTTCGTTTCTGTGACTGCTATGATGTCTGGGGATTTCTCGCTGATTCTTTCTGCCGCTTCCATATTTATTCGTTATTCCGTCCGCATTTGTGTACCAAACCTTCAGCTTCTTTTCTATCACTGGTCCTGAGAGAATATTGGGTTGGGGGAGTGAGAGCCTTGGTGGGGGCCAATGGGGGGCTGTGGTGTGGGTGGAGTTTGTGATGAGGGGGATGGGGTCAGAATGTGTGTGTACTCACCTAGTTGAGGTTGCAGGGGTCGAGCCCAAGCTCCTGGCCCTGTGTGTATGTGTGTGTGTGTACTCGTCTATTTGTACTCACCTATATGTGTGGTTGCATGGGTAGATTTGCAGCTCCTGGCCTCGTCTTCGCTGGTTGTTACTAGGTCCATTCTCTTTGCTCCATCAGCTTTAAACGTAAACCCCTTTGCTTGCGCGCGCGGCGTGTGTGTGTGTTGTGTGTGTGTGTTTTGTGTGTGTGTGTGTGTGTGTGTGTGTGTGTGTGTGTGGTGTTGTGTGTGGCGCGCGCGCGCTCCCGCGCCCGCGCCCGTACGTGTATGCGTACCTTGTACTCGATTAGTTGGGTCTCCAAGGGTCGAATCATAGATTCTGGCTTTACCGATTTTTTACCTACAAGGCTTGATTATACCTAGTCTTGAAACTGTGTCTTGTTTACCTGCGCCATCTCTTCGTCCAGTGCATTCCACCTACCACCCAGAAGTGATTGTTTCTATTGTGTTTTAGCTGCCACCTGTGTGCCCCAGCTCACTCACCTCGCCTCTCGACCAACTAATTCCTATCAACACTGAGTATTTTGTATATCCTGGCTATGTTGTCGGGTACTCTCACTTGGCGTTGTTAGGCAAGTTTCCTAAAGTCTCTTGACGTTGTTAGGTAAGTTTCCTAAAGTCTCTCTGGTACCTGTCTTGACGTTGTTAGGTAAGTTTCCTAAAGTCTCTCTGGTACCTGTCTTGACGTTGTTAGGTAAGTTTCCTAAAGTCTCTCTGGTACCTGTCTTGACGTTGTTAGGTAAGTTTCCTAAAGTCTCTCTGGTACCTGTCTTGACGTTGTTAGGTAAGTTTCCTAAAGTCTCTCTGGTACCTGTCTTGACGTTGTTAGGTAAGTTTCCTAAAGTCTCTCTGGTACCTGTCTTGACGTTGTTAGGTAAGTTTTTATATATATATATATATATATATATATATATATATATATATATATATATATATATATATATATATAATATATATAGTGTATATATATATATATAAATTATATATATATATAAAATTATATATATATATATATAATATATATATATATATATATATATATAAATTTATATATCTATATATAATTTATATATCTATATATATTTATATATATATATATATAATTTATATATATATATATATATATATATATATATATATATATATATATATATATATATATATATATAGATAAATTATATATATATATTTTTTTTTTTTTCAACAAGTCGGCCCGTCTCCCACCGAGGCAGGGTGACCCAAAAAAGAAAGAAAATCCCCAAAAAGAAAATACTTTCATATCATTCAACACTTTCACCACACTCGCACATTATCACTGTTTTTGCAGAGGTGCTCAGAATACAACAGTCTAGAAGCATACACATATAAAAATACACAAACATATCCCTCCAAACTACCAATATATCGATTATAAATTATATATATATATATATTATATATATATATATGCAAAACAACCACTCTGAAAGAATAGAGAAATTCCAAGCGCTTTCGTGACTACTCACATTATCACATTATTGATAATTTGAGTAGTCACGAAAGCGCTTGGAATTTTCTCTATTCTTTCAGAGTGGTTGTTTTGCATATTCTGAAATCACCTGTTTACTGTGATCTTATTGCATATATATATATATATATATATATATATATATATAATATATATATATATATATAATATATATATATATATATATATATATATATATAATATATATATTATATATATATATATATATATATAATATACATATATATAATATATATATAATTTATATATATATATAATATATATATATAATTTATATATAAATTATATATATATATATATATATATATATATATATATATTATATATATATATATATATATATAAATTATATATATATATATATATATATATATATATATATATATATATATATATATGTATGTATTATATAATATTGGAGGATTAGGATGCACTTCATGTTATAGATTGACTCTTTCTCAGATGACTTTTATACCTATGATGTTCGTCGTAAGTTTCTTAGTTTCCTTATAAGTTTTTAAAAGTGCTTAAAGACGGTCATTTTTCTGACTTAAGAGGGAGTGAAGAGCAGCGTCTTGCAGGTGTTGACCTGCGCTGCTTCACATCTCGCCTCCTCACTCCCCCTGAGTCTCTGATGACTCAGACACTTGCACAACACTTAGGTATCTTTACTGTGGAAACGTTTCGCCAGCCAGTGGCTTCTTCAGTCCAATACAGAGAAGAATAGTTGAAGCTGAAAAGGAGTTTGAGGTAATCAGTCCCTCAGCCTGGATTCGATGTATTCAGTCCATCAATCTTTTCAAGACTGTTGGACTGAACACATCGAGTCCGAGGGGAGGGACTGATTACCTCAAACTCCTTCTCATCTTCGACCATTCTCTGTATTGAACTGATGAAGCCACTAGCTGGCGAAACATTTCCACAGTAAGGACATCCAAGTGTTACACAAGTGTCTAATTCAAAATCCTGTCGGTTCTCGGAATCAGTTATCAACATTCGAGTCTCTGATTGTCTCCCTGAGGAAGATAAATGCTTCTCCTATTGGCTAGAAGATTCGTAACTTATTTCGTTGCCCATAATAGGGTTCTAGAAATGACCAAACACTCCTTTTTGGACTAAGTGAAAATTTTGAATTTCCTAAAAAGAAAAATGGGGAAATTATTACGAAATGTCAAGAATTGACATTTCATTTTAGTCTAGAAAATGGTTGCTGAGGCGCTGACCCCAGTCCACGGGGTCAGCGTCCCAGTGGACCGGTCCCAGACCAGAGTGATGTCCACGGGGTCAGCGTCCCAGTGGACCGGTCCCAGACCAGAGTGATACCGGGCTTACATTTTAGGACTATCTTTGAGTGTGCTTAAGTTGATGGTCTCTTTCAAAGATTAGTCACTCTTTCATCTCTTGTAAATGTTCTTTATTCTTTGTATAACTTTCTGGGTTGGTTTTAATGTGTGTGTGTTTGTGTGTTGTATGTTGTAAGTTGTGTGTGTTGTGTGTTGTATGTTGTGTGTTGTATGTTGTGTGTTGTGTGTTGTAAGTTGTGTTGTGTGTTGTATGTTGTATTTGTGTTGTATGTTGTATGTTTGTATGTTGTGTGTTGTATGTTGTAAGTTGTGTGTTGGTATGTTGTATGTTGTATGTTGTGTGTTGTATGTTGTGTGTTGTATGTTGTAAGTTGTGTGTTGTATGTTGTATGTTGTGTGTTGTATGTTGTATGTTGTGTGTTGTGTGTTGTATGTTGTAAGTTGTGTGTTGTGTGTTGTATGTTGTAAGTTGTGTGTTGTGTGTTGTATGTTGTAAGTTGTGTTGTATGTTGTGTGTGTTGTATGTTGTAAGTTGTGTGTTGTATGTTTGTGTGTTGTATGTGTGTTGTGTGTTGTATTTGTAAGTTGTGTGTTTGTGTGTTGTATGTTGTGTGTTGTTATGTTGTAAGTTGTATGTTGTGTGTTGTAAGTTGTGTGTTGTGTGTTGTATGTTGTATGTTGTATGTTGTGTGTTGTATGTTGTGTGTTGTATGTTGTGTGTTGTATGTTGTGTGTTGTATGTTGTATGTTGTATGTTTTGTGTTGTATGTTGTATGCTGTGTGTTGTATGCTGTGTGTTGTATGTTGTTTTTTTTGTATGTGTTTTGGGTGTTTTTGTGTGTTTAATGTTTTTTTTTGAAATTGCGGGTGTGGGGGTATTTTGTAGCTGGTTTGTATCTGTGTGTTGTATTTTGGGGTTTTATGTTTTTGTGTGTTTTTTAATTTTTGTGTGTTGTATGTTGTATGTTTTTATGCTGTTTTTTGTATTTGTATGCGGGGGTGTTTTGTGGGGGTTTTTGTATGTTTATTTGTATGCTGTGTTTGAAAGCGGTGTTTTTTGTATGTTGTTGTTTTAGGGGTTTGTGTGGTATCCCTTGTGTTGTATGCTTGTTTTTGATGCTGTGTGTTTTTTTTTTGGGTTTTTAGTTGTAGCTGTGTGTTGTATGCTGGGGTTGGGAATGTGTGTTGGTTTTGGTATGTATGTTTTGGGTTGTTTTTGTGTTTTGGTATTTTGTGTTTTGGGTATGTTTTTTTTTAATGTTGTTGTTTTATGTTGGGTTTTTTTATTTGGGAATTTTGTGTTTTTTTAATGTTGTGTGTTGTAGGGTTGGGGCGTTGTATTTTTGTGTGTTGTTTTTTTTTGTTTTTAATTTTTAAATTTTGTGTTTTATTTGTGGTTGTATTTTTGTGCTTTGTATGTTGTGTTGTTTGATTTTGTGTTTTTATGTTGTTTTTTTTTAAGGGTTGAAAGGTTGTAGGTTGTTTTTTTAATGTTGTATGTTGTAGGGGTTTTGTGTTTTTATTTGTTTTTTTAAATGCTGTGTGTTGTATTTGTGTGTTGTATGTTGTTTTTTTTATGTTGTATGTTTTATTTTGTATTTTTGAATGTTGTGTTTTTTTATTTTTTTTTGGTTGTTTTATGTTTGGGTTTTTGTTTTTTATGTTGTGTGTTTTTTTTGTTTTTGTTTTGGGGTTTTTGTTGTTTTTTGTTGGGGGGCGTTTTTATTTTTGTTTTTGTTTTTTAATGTTGGGGGTTGTTTTTGTTTGTATGTTTGTTTTTGTTATTTTTGTGTTTTAGGGGTTTTGTGTGTTTTTTTTGTTTTTAAGTTTGTGTTGTATGTTGTGGTTGTATTTTGGGTTTTTTGTTGTATTTGTGTGTTTTATGTTGTATGTTTGTTTTTATGTTGGTGTTTATGTTGTGCTTTTTGTATTTTTGTTTTTTTGTATGTTGTGGTTTTTATTGAAAGGGTTTTGGTTTTTATGTTGTATGTTTGTTTTTATGTTTTTGTTTTGTTTGTATGTTTGGTTTGTATTTTGTTTTTTTTGTTGTAATTTGTGTTTTTTAAAGGTTTGTTTTTTTGTTGTTTTTTTGTTTTTTATTTGTATGTTTTGTTTTTTTTTTATTTGTTTTTGTATGTTGGGGTTTTTATTTTTTTTATGTTGTTTTGGGTTTTGGTATGTTTTTTTGTTTTTTATTTTTTAAATTGTTGGGTTTTTGTTTTTATTTTGTTTTTTTGTTGTTTTTTTGTTTTTTTATTTGTTTTTTTATGTTTTTTTATTTTGGGGATGTTTGTTTGTATTTTTGTGTTTTTTGATGTTGTTTTTGATGTTTGTGTTTTATGTTGTGTGTTTATGTTGTTTTTTTTTGTATGTTGTGTGTTTATGTTGTGTTTTTTTATTTGTATTGTTTTTATGTTTGTTTTTTTGTTTTTATGGTTTTTTTTGGTATGTTGGGTTTTTTGGTTGTTTTTGTTTTATGTTGTAGGTTGTAAGATGTGTTTGTGGGTTTATGTTGGTTTTGTATTTTTTTTATGTTTTTTTTTTGTAGGGGTTTTTTTGTTTTTTTATTTTTGTGTGTTTTTTGGTTTGTATGTTGTTGTTGTTTTTTTGTGTGTTGTTTGTTTTTTGTTGTTTATGTTTTTTTGGGGTTTTTATGTTGTATGTTGTGTGTTGTATGTTGTGTTTGTAGTTGTGTGTTTTTGTATGTGTTTGTTGTATGTGTGATGTTGTTGTTGTTGTGTGTTGTATGTTTTGTGTTGTATGTTGTGTGTTGTTGTGTTTGTGTGGTTATATGTTGTGTGTTTGTATGTTGTGTTGTATGTTGTGTGTTGTATGTATGTTGTAAATGATTATATAAGTTATTGAAGTAGAGAGTGCTAAATGAAGTTAGGTTTTAAGAGTTGTATAAATTCCATTATCTGTTAAATCATCATCTTGTGTTCTATCGTCTCTCTTTGTTCTCCCTTCACTGTCTGTTTCCCCATCACCATCCTTCCTCGTATCCTTGCCCATCTCCCCCATCTCCATCCCTTCTCTCGCCCGTCACCTATGTTCCACATCATCCCATC
This sequence comes from Cherax quadricarinatus, assembly GCF_026875155.1. Classification (NCBI taxonomy): domain Eukaryota; kingdom Metazoa; phylum Arthropoda; class Malacostraca; order Decapoda; family Parastacidae; genus Cherax; species Cherax quadricarinatus. The sequence goes on from NC_069491.1 coordinate 4,117,819, forward strand.
ACCTTGCAGATGTGGCAGGTTTTTGGTGTCCCATCACCCCGCAGATGTGCTAGCTTTGGGGTACAGTAAACTCTGTTACCTGAGCTATAAAGATAATGTTGAGTGACGCTCTCGGTACTAGTACCAGAAAATAAAGTATACCTTTGTATTTTTTTCCTTAATGTGTGTGTGTTGGGGTAAAGAACCTCTCTCTCTCTCTCTCTCTCTCTCTCTCTCTCTCTCTCTCTCTCTCTCTCTCAGGAATAAGATGTGCTTTAGATAAGGTGAATAGTTTGTGAGACTTTGTGCCTTGTGTTATTCCTGCTTGACCTTTGTTTTCTTTGCTTTTGTGTGACTGTGTCTGTGTTTATTTTCAAGCACAAAGTATGACATTTTCCTCATTGTTGTTGGACTCTCCTTTCATGTTCATCCCTCCTCCCACCTTCTATCCTCCATCCTTCCTTCCTCATTCTTTCTCACTTGCTCCAGGTTTTCAGAATCTTTTCTAACTCGAGTCATGAAATAAATCCACTTTATTAGTTATAATCTTGTGTCTACTACAAAAAAAACATTTTTTCTTTGAACCACCGATGTAGTAAGTTTGTGCGCCTCATGTCTATCCTATGGAGGGTAGTGGCTAGTTTATTGTGCGCCTCATGGCCATCCTGTGGATAATAGTGGCTAGTTGATTGCTCACCTCATATCTATCCTGTGGGCAGCAAGATATGTACTTACGTCCGAGCCTAAGCTACCTGTCACTCTGTTTACATTGCAATTTGTCCGGTAGATGTGGCACGATCTATCAAAGTGATAAGCTAAGTAAGGTTCGTCAGGAAACAGGACAGGTGTTTCCTGACGCGGGTCTTAGCCATATGATGACCCACAGGTGAAGCTTTTGGTCATCTAACTCAGACCTTCCAGTACCTTATCAGTCCACCCAATTTTAAAATTTGGGTTATATTATATCAGAGTTTGTTGTGGAGCTACGTAGTCTTCTAACTCCTTCTTTGACTTTTAAATGCATTATTTTGCTGCCAAGGCTGGCAGACTCACGTTACAGTCTACCTATTTAAAGCTTTATGCAGCTTAGTTAATTTATGCAGCTTAGCTTGTACTTGTTGAGTTAATGTGAGATGGAATCCATAAGAATTAGAGATGAATTCCTTTATCTTTGATATTTGCATATGTATCCGTGGCGTCACTAATGAGCATGTTGTTAGTCATTATGCAGATTACGTGGATTCAGTGATTATATATTAGCTATCAAGAAGCCAAGCTTCTTGTTGTGAGTTAACATTAGTGACATTAGGATGGCAAACAGTTGTTTGTAACTTACAAGTGAAGTTGTTACTTTGTGATACTTACAGTTGTTATATGAGGAGAGAAGAGCAAGAGCAGCAGACATGACAGTGGACTCTTGAGTCTTAAGTGTGTATAATTTGTGATATTTGCTTGCTTATAGCCCGCTGTAGTATAATCCAGACAGTATTTTTGATGTTCTGATCATGTCACACCCCTGGCTCTCTCTCTCTCTTCGAGTGTGCTGTTTGTTTTATCTTTATATGATGGCATTTATCTTTTGTTTGTTAATTTTATCCTTATTTATAGTTGTGTGTTCTATATGTTTTTGTTATGGATATGAACACTGAGTGACTTATGCGGTCAAAACGTTACACTCTGAAAAAAAGAGTTTTACAGACCAAGAGCTGCTGTCCTACCTCAGCTCATTTCAAAGCCCAGCCCTAATCTGAAGTATGCTACCACCCCCAGGATGCCACCCACACGAGTCGGGTAACACCCAGGTACCTACTTGCTGCTAGGTGAACAGGGACAGCAGGTGTAAGGAAACACGTCCATTGTTCACACTCTTCCACTGTTATTGAAGTTGAAGTCTCTCCTCAGAGTGCCTCTGCCTACATACCCTCACTACCCTTCATGTTAACTTTTTGATCTCAGACGGCTGGATCAGCCTGGCTATAAAATATATATGGGCCAAAGGTCTGCCAACAGCGGCAGCCTAGTTGATCAGGGAAGCAGCAGATAAGCCTGGCCACAGGCCGGGCTGCAGAAGTAGGAACTCTCGAAACAGGTCACAGGTACATATCAAAGGTATGTTGTATGAACACTTGCGGGCTTCATACTATGTCTATATTAAGTTTAAGCCTTAATCAAATTGATTTTAAGGTTCCTGAAGGCAGTTATCAGGTTACCTAGCTTTCAGTATACTGCTGACATGTGACTGATAATATGCCTGGCGTGTTACTCCCAGATGTGTTAACGTTGTTTATTGTGCGCATGTCTGTATGTACAGAAGGAACAAAAAGACAATACCGTGACCGGAACAATACACAAATAGCTGGACATAGGAGAGAGAAGCTTAAGACGACGTTTCGGTGCGACTTGGGGCCATTGACAAGTCATACTGTGATTTGTCAATAGTTATTTGTTATTTGTTTTCTGTATATACAAGCTGAGAGGTTACCTTAATCCCAGCTTTAGGGATAAAGGTATTCTTGACTTGGGAGCAGGTGACCCTTGAAGACACTTTAACCAACCAACCTCCCAGTTTGTGTTCCGTGTTCGGGCTTCTCGCTCACTCTGTTTTCATTAATTTGCGCTTACCAGCATTGAATTCTAGTAGCCTGGCCATGTTTACAGCCTGTCCACAGGTCAGGTCGTGCAGAAGGCACAAGAGCCTATTAAGGCAAGTCATTAATAGAAGTGAATCCGTGTTGATGTAGTCTCCCAGCACAGGGTGAAGCTAAGCATCACAGGAACACTCATAAACATTGTAGTTTAGAGTAGAGCTTAGAGTCTTGAGTGGTGATAAACGGATGCAAGATCCGGTCTTTAAGAACCTTGTAGAACGTAGAATCCGAACCTGTAGATCGTAGAGAGTGCAGTGGAACTTGTAGGACCCGGCAGCACTGGTGTAGCACACGAATTTCGTTATTACACAAGTGTATCCTTATTACCTCTGGGTAGTAAGGTTAAATATTTTTAAGAGTACAGATGTGACTTTATTTGGAAATTAACTGGATCTGCCCTCCTCATGGATTGAACCTGGATGCCTCCCATATAACCCCAGGTGGTGTATGAACCAGCGGGTTTAGCGCTTTCAATCAATTTAATAGTAATAATGTTGACAAGTTGATGATAGACACATGTGCAACAGTTGGGTATCTTTATTGTTGAAACATTTCACCTACACAATAGGCTTCTTCAGTCAGATATAGAGGCAGCAGGTGTAGTAGTGAAATGAAGATGATATAATCAGTCCATCAACCTTGGAGAAATGGTATTTGAGGTGGTCAGTCCCTCAGCCTGGAGAAAAGTTTAGTTCCATGGTCTGGAATGATGTTCTGGACATAAATCTCTTTCTGCTTCTGTTTATTTTCCTCAAATGTTAACCAAGTTAACTAATACGCTTTTTTTTTAAATAACGTATTGGTAAACTTAAGTATTCAGGTTATGTTAACTCTGAACCTACACTGATTAAAATGCTAAAAGAACAGTAATTTACTCTGTGGTTTACACCAGACTTTAATTACCCAGTTACTTATCTTGTGGTTAATGTAGTTAATATTATCTGAGGGTTACTAAATCTGCTTACTAATTATCAGTTCACATGAATAGCCGGGAACTATCGACCTTATGGCAATCTGGAATTATTTTGCAAGGATCGTTGGGAGATTGCGGCTAGATGGGCGTAGTATGTTAATTATCTTGGGTATGTTCTCGACACAGTAATTATTGATAATCTATGGCATAGATAATCATTAAGTTATGCTCTTATGTTTAGCGTGTTGTCTAGCACGTTGTTCTGTGGAGATTATTATTAATACTATTACTGCTGGTGCTCGCTAAAGTTGCTTATGCAATATTTACGGTGAAATAAATATAACAATAATTCTGATATCCTCTTCAGCTGAAGAGGATCGCAGGAGGAGGTCGAAATACACAGATCAATCAACATTTTATATATATATATATATATATAATGTCGTGCCGAATAGGCAGAACTTGCCATCTTGGCTTAAATAGCAACGCTCATCTTGCCATATAGGACAAGTGAAAATTTGTGTATGCAATAATTTCGCCAAAATCATTCTGAACCTAACGAAAAAAATATATTTCACTGTGTTTGTTTAATATTAATTTATTGTAAACAAATCTAAAATATATTTAGTTTGGGTTAGGCTAAAATTAATTGTTCTTGTTATAATAAGGTTAGGTAAGTTTTCTAAGATTCTTTTGGTGCAAAATTATAAATTTTTACATCAACGTTAATGAAAAAAATATATCTTTAAACGTATAAGATAAAATTTTAGAAATGACCTAATTTTAAATGAGTTCTTGCTAATTGACCAGTTTTACATATTCGGCACGACATATATATATATATATATATATATATATATATATATATATATATATATATATATATATATATATATGAATGATGTTTTGGCCCGTCTCATGGTGAGCGAAAACCACATGACGCTCTAACCCACAGGACCACCAAATCCTACAAGAACCAAGCACCCAGCCAAGCTAGGTGTGTTACCCTTGGTCCGAGGACATACGGTAGTGTGGATGCCTCTGAGCTAATTTCATTCTACTCCCTGTTTGCTGTACTAGCCCACCAAGCAGTATTGTATATTATTGTAACCACGAACGAGTGGTATTGATTAGTAACAACACTGCGACTACCCACACTGCTAGTCGCATAATACACGTTGATAACATGTTTACATACATAATGTACGTTGATAACGTGTTTACTTACATAATGTACGTTGATAACGTGTTTACTTACATAATGTACGTTGATAACGTGTTTACTTACATAATGTACGTTGATAACATGTTTACATAATACACATTGATAAACATGTTTACATACATAATACACATTGATAAACATGTTTACTTACATAATACACATTGATAAACATATTTACTTACATAATACACATTGATAAACATATTTACTTACATAATAACACATTGATAAACATGTTTACATACATAATACACATTGATAAACATATTTACTTACATAATAAACATTGATAAACATATTTACTTACATAATACACATTGATAAACATGTTTACATACACGAGGACTACTTGAACTGGTTCAGTATTTATTAAGAATTTCTGTCAATATGTCTCGTAAACTTTGAATAAATCTCAAACTTGAATGTTTCTGCAGACGAGGTATTTACTCTTCTTATGTATAAATAATATTCAGCCATCATTTCAAGAGTTATTGGCGAAAGCTGTTGCTGTTTATTCTGACTCGTTGTATACACACTCTTACCTGGCGGCTTCCTCTCACATCCACACTCCTGCTACATGAAGGTAAGTGTACACACACAGGAGGCGGGGCCAGGAGCTGTGAATCAACCTCTGCAGCCACGAATAGATGAGTACAAATAAGTGAGTGCACGCGCACACACACACACACACACACACACACACACACACACACACACACACACACACACACACACACACACACACACACACACATACACACACACACACACACACACATACACTAACACTAGTTGTGGTATCAGGGAAGGGAAGTCAGATGTGTGAGAGAGGTGGAGAAGGAGGAGGGAGGAGGAGGAGGAGGAGGAGGAGGAGGAGAAGGAGGAGGAGGAGAAGGAGGAGGAGGAGGAGGAGGAGGAGGAGGGAGGGAGATTAATGCTAGCAGTGCTGCATAAAATTCACATTATTACATAAATCTGGTGTGTCAGATTTCAGTGTGGCGCAGTTATATAAAGTTTGAAGTATTGTACTTGATCTTAAAGTGACGTATATACATCTACAGTGTTATATTAGTTCTTAAAGTGACGTATATACATCTACAGTGTTATATTAGTTCTTAAAGTGATGTATATACATCGCAGTGTTTTTAAAAATTCCTTAAAGTGACGTAATACAACACAGTTATATTATTCTTAAAGGTTATACGCGGCAAGGTTATATTAGTATTCTTAAAGTGACGTAAACATCACAGGATATAAGTTCTTAAGTGATGTAATAAACTTGAAAGTGGGTATATTAGTTCTTAAAGTGACGTATAACATCTACAGTGTTATGATAGTTCTTAATGATGTATAATACTGGATTTTATTAGTTTTAAGTGACGTTCATACATCTCACATGAAGTATTGTTTCTCTAAAGAGATGTATATACAATCTGCAGTCGTTATGATTAGTTACTTAATGAGTGCGCGTAATACATCTAACACGTGTTACATATATCTAAAGATGAGTATATACTCTGACCAGTGTTATATTAGTATCTTAAATGACGTAATAATACATCACTACACAGTGTTATATAGTTCTTAAAGGGGAGAGTATAAGTCGTAAGCAGTGGATATATTAGTATCTTAAAGTGAGGTAAGATGAGTGCGTGTTAATCTAGCATTCATTAAAGTGATGTATATACATTACAGTGTTCATATTTCATGTAAAGTGATGTATATACAGTCTGACAGTGTTACTAGTTCTTAAAGTGACGTATATACATCTACAGTGTTACACTAGTTATTAAAGTGATGTATATACATCTACAGTGTTACACTAGTTATTAAAGTGATGTATATACATCTACAGTGTTACACTAGTTATTAAAGTGATGTATATACATCTACAGTGTTATATTAGTTCTTAAAGTGACGTATATACATCTACAGTGTTATATTAGTTCTTAAAGTGACGTATATACATCTACAGTGTTATATTAGTTCTTAAAGTGACGTATATACATCTACAGTGTTATATTAGTTCTTAAAGTGACGTATATACGTCTACAGTGTTATATTAGTTCTTAAAGTGACGTATATACGTCTACAGTGTTATATTAGTTCTTAAAGTGATGTATATACGTCTACAGTGTTACACTAGTTATAAGTGACGTATATACATCTACAGTGTTTAATTGATTATAAAGTGAGTTATACATCTACTGTTCATTAGTATTAAAGGATGTAATACTACATGTTCAAGTTTAATACAGTGTAATAACAGTTACACTCAGTTTTTAAGAAACGTAGTTAATTCAGTTTTAGAATCAAAAACTACAGTTTAATTACAAATAAAACTTCAGGTTTTTAGCAACAAAAACCTCAGGTTTTTAGCAACAAAAACCTCAGCATACACAACTCGCACATAAAAGAGAGAAGCTTACGACGACGTTTCGGTCCGACTTGGACCATTGACAAAGTCACACTAACCAGAGGTAGAGCAGGACGGCTATATATAGGCAGGAAGACGTGGTGGTGGTAGTAGTACAAGAAATGTATGTAATACATGTGCGGGTTATTTGTGTATCGTTCCAGTCACGGTATTGTGCCTTTTTTTGTTATTTAAAAACCTCAGCTTTTAGCAACAAAAACTCAGCTTTAGCAACAAATCCTCACTTTACCCAAAAACCTGGCTTTTAGCAACAAAATCCTCAGCTTTTAGCAACAAAACCTCGGCTTTTACAACAAAATCCTCAGCTTTTAGCAACACACGGCTTTAAAAACCTCGAGCTTTTAGCAACAAAACCTCGCTTTTAGCACAAAATCCTCAGCTTTTAGCAACAAAAACCTCGGCTTTTAGCAACAAAATCCTCAGCTTTTAGCAACAAAAACCTCGGCTTTTAGCAACAAAATCCTCAGCTTTTAGCAACAAAAACCTCGGCTTTTAGCAACAAAAATCAGCTTTAGCAACAAAAACCTCGGCTTTGCATAAATCTCAGCTTTAGAAACAAAAACCTCAGGTTTTTTAATTTAAGCAACAAAAACCTCAGGTTTTATTAGGCAACAAAAACCTCAGGTTTTATTAGCAACAAAAACCTCAGGTTTTATTAGCAACAAAAACCTCAGGTTTTATTAGCAACAAAAACCTCAGGTTTTATTAGCAACAAAAACCTCAGGTTTTATAGCAAAAAAACCTCAGGTTTTATTAGCAACAAAAACCTCAGGTTTTATTAGCAACAAAAACCTCAGGTTTTATTAGCAACAAAAACCTCAGGTTTTATTAGCAACAAAAACCTCAGGTTTTATTAGCAACAAAAACCTCAGCTTTTATTAGCAACAAAAACCTCAGGTTTTATTAGCAACAAAAACCTCAGGTTTTATTAGCAACGAAAAACCGCCACTATTAACACATAATTACATAATTTTATTTAAAAAAATTCAAGACGATCAGATGGCAAATGTCTTTATTTTTGCAAGAAATTCCTTGTTGCTTTATTTTTTGTATTTTTTTTTCTCAATTCTGAGGTCACATTATTTACATGTAATTAAATGGTTATAATTATAACTTTAACTTTAAAAGGAGGTGGAGGTGTAAGCCAGTGGAAGGTCTCGGTCAAATGACCAAGAACTCCAGCTGCTGCGAGTCATCATAAGACTTGAGACCAGCATCAGGAAACACTTGTCCTGTTTCCTGGAAAGGCTTACCTAACTTTGTTCATATGTAAAAAAAAGGCCTCGTAAATGTTGAGATTGCGCAGTTGCAGAAGATTCGTATTATTGCAAAATGTTATGCAATGTTTAACCCTGATTTTTTGTGGATATTTCAGCGAGAAACTTATCAGAATGAGCTTTTGCCCTGTGTTGTTATATATTGTTATTAGTGGGTTTTTGTCTGTTACTGGTGCTGCTGCTGTTGTAGCTACTGCTGCTGCTATTGTAGTTACTGCTGTTGATATTGTAGCTACTGCTGCTGCTGCTGATATTGTAGCTACTGCTGCTGCTCTTGCTACTGCTATTGTAGTTACTGCTGTTGCTGCTACTGATGTTGTAGCTACTGCTGCTGCTGCTGATATTGTAGCTACTGCTGCTGCTACTGATATTGTAGCTACTGCTGCTGCTGTTGCTACTGATATTGTAGCTACTGCTGCTGTTGTTGCTACTGCTATTGTAGCTACTACTACTGCTGTTGTTGCTACTGCTATTGTAGTTACTACTACTACTACTACTGCTGCTGCTGCTGCTGTTGTTGCTGCTGCTGTTACCGCTCGGGTGGCCCCGTGGCCTGGCTGGCAAAGCTCAGGCCGTGATGCTATCATAACGCACTCCAGGATTTTGAGACTATATAAATTTTGACACACACACACACACACACACACACATATATATATATATATGTCGTGCCGAATAGGCAGAACTTGCGATCTTGGCTTAAATAGCAACGCTCATCTTTCCATATAGGACAAGTGAAAATTTGTGTATGCAATAATTTCGCCAAAATCATTCTGAACCTAACGAAAAAAATATATTTCACTGTGTTTGTTTAGTATTAAATTATTGTAAACAAATCTAAAATACATTTAGTTGGGTTAGGCTAAAATAAGTTGTTCTTGTTATAATAAGGTTAGGTAAGTTTTCTAAGTTTCTTTTGGTGCAAAATTATAAATTTTTACATCAACATTAATGAAAAAAAATGTATCTTTAAACGTATAAGAGAAATTTTTAGAAAGGACTTAATTTTAAAAGAGTTCTTGCTAATTGACCAGTTTTACATATTCGGCACGATATATATATATATATATATATATATATATATATATTATATATATATATATATATATATATATATATATATGTATATTTGTGTGTGTGTGTGTGTATGTGGTGTGATCATTCTTGAAATGTAAGCATTAATACTCGTTATATATGTATGTGTATATAAATGTTATAGTTCATAAATCGTATGTGTTAATATGTATGTATGAAAATGTGTTTTTCATTTGTGTGTGTGTGTGTGCAAGCAGTGTTGTGTATATGTAAGTGCTCGTGTACAGATGTACAAATGATCGTGTGTACAAGCGTGTAACTCCAGCCACCCGCCATCCCGCTACGGCTTACACTGCATTAGGGGAAACAATGTCGGGAATGTTTGGTTGTGTTGTTGTGGTTTGCTGGGTAATTCTAGCCACCTTTTACAAGTGTTTCTCTCTCTCTCTCTCTCTCTCTCTCTCTCTCTCTCCTCTCTCTCTCTCTCTCTCTCTCCTCTCTCTCTCTCTATCTCTGACTTTTAAGAAAGGAGACAGACAGGCTGCACTAAATTATAGACGAGTGTCGCTGACATGCATGTAAAGTTAGAGAGAAGATTATCAGGAAAAAAATGGTGGAGCACTTAGAACGGAATGAACTAATACATGACAACCAGCACGGCTTCAGGGAAGGAAAATTCTGCATCACTACCCTATTGGAGTTCTATGACAAGGTAACAGAATTAAGACAGGAGAGAGAGAGAGGGATGGGTAAACTGCATCTTCTTGGACTGTAAAAAGGCTTTCGACACAGTACCACACAAGAGACTGGTTGAAAAACTAGAGGAACAGGCAGGAACAGGAAGGAAAGTACCGCAATGGATCAGGGAATACCTGAAAGGAAGGAAACAACGTGTGTCGATCCGAGACACGTTGTCAGAGTGGGTGCATGTGTCGAGTGGGGTTCTACAAGGGTCAGTCCTAGGGCCGGTGCTGTTTCTTGTATATGTGAATGACATGACGTTAGGGATAGAGTCAGAGGTGTCCCTGTTCGCAGATGAGGAGAATACAAGCGGACGAGACCAGGTATGTCTACAAGGGATTTGGACAGGCTGTAAACCTGGTCGGATAAATGGCTCCTGTAGTTTAACCCCCAGCAAGTGCAAAGTTATGAAGCTTTGGGAAGGACAAAGGAGACCGCAGACAGAGTATAGCCTAAGGGGTCAGAGACCGCAAAACTCACTTAAAGAAAGGGATCTTGGGGTGAGCATCATTCCCCTTAACCTCTCCTTGTAGGAGGAACATGATAACAACATATAAAATACTGAGAGGAATTGCCAAGGTGGATAAGGACAGAATATTTCAGAGATGTGACACAGCAACAAGGGGTCACAACTGGAAGTTGGAAACTCAAATGAGTCAGAGATATTAGGAGGTATTTCTTCAGCTATAGAGTTGTCAGGAAGTGGAACAATCTGGAGAGTGATGTAGTGGAGGAAGGAGCCATACGTAGCTTTAAGGAAGAGGCATGATAAAGCTCATGGAGCAGAGGGTGGACCTAGCAGCGACCAGTGAACAGGCGGGGCCAGGAGATATGAATCGACCCCTCCAATTGAGCGCACACACACACACCACACACACACACAACCACACACACACACACACACACACCCACACAGACAACACACACACAGGCACACCACACACACACAAGAAGACCTCAGACACAATATAGTTTAGATGGCCAAAGACTGCAAACCTCACTCAAGGAAAAAGATCTGGGGGTGAGTATAACACCGAGCATATCTCCTGAGGCGCACATCAATCAGATAACTGCTGCAGCATATGGGCGCCTTGCAAACCTACGGATAGCGTTCCGATACCTCAGTAAGGATTCGTTCAAGACTCTGTATACCATTTACGTCAGGCCCATACTGGAGTACGCAGCACCAGTTTGGAATCCACACCTGGTCAAGCACGTCAAGAAATTAGAGAAGGCGCAAAGGTTTGCAACAAGACTAGTCCCAGAGCTACGGGGATTGTCCTACGGAGAAAGGTTGAGGGAAATCGGCCTGACGACACTGGAGGACAGGAGGGTCAGGGGAGACATGATAACGACATATAAAATACCGCGCGGAATAGACAAGGTGGACAAAGACGGGATGTTCCAGAGAAGGGACACAGACACAAGAGGTCACAATGGAAGTTGAAGACTCAGATGAATCAAAGGGATGTTAGGAAGTATTTCTTCAGTCATAGAGTAGTCAGGCAGTGGAATAGCCTAGAAAGCGACGTAGTGGAGGCGGGAACCATACATAGTTTTAAGGCGAGGTATGATAAAGCTCATGGAGCAGGGAGAGATAGGACCTAGTAGCAATCAGCGAAGAGGCGGGGCCAGGAGCTATGAATCGACCCCTGCAACCACAAATAGGTGAGTACACACACACACACACACACACACACACACACACACACACACACATACACATACACACACACACACACACACACACACACACACACATACACACACATACACATCAGTTTGTAACCCACACCTAGCCAGACACGTAAAGAAACTAGAGAAAGTGCAAAGGTTTGCAACAAGACTAGTCCCAGAGCTAAGGGTTATGTCCTACGAGGAGAGGTTAAGGGAAATAGACCTGGTGACACTGGAGGACAGGAGAGATAGGGAGGATATGATAACGACATATAAAATACTGAGAGGAATCGGCAAGGTGGACAGAGGCAATATGTTCCAGAGATGGGACACAGCAACAAGGGGTCGCAGTTGGAAGTTGAAGACTCAGATGAATCACAGGGCTGTTAGGAAATATTTCTTCAGTCACAGAGGTGTCAGTAAGTGAAATAGTCTGGGCAGTGATGTAGTGGAGGCAGGATCCATACATAGCTTTAAGAAGAAGTTTGATAAAGCTCCTAGAGCAGGAAGAGTGACTTAGAAGAGGCCAGTGAAGAGCCGGGGCCAGGAGCTGTGAATCGACCCCTGCAACTACAACTAGTTGAGTACACAAACACACAGGAGCTATGAATCAACCCCTGCAAGTACAAATAGGTGAGTACACATACACGTACGTAATTTTAAATCACTTAAAATAATTGTACGTTGAGCTTGGTGGTAGTGACTTGTAACTGATAGAAACAAGTTTGTCTTTATTTTAATGTTTGTTCTGATGAATGGAAAGCTAGAGAAGAAGATGAGAAATAAATACTGGCAAGTTTTATTTAAAAGTGACGTGTAATTATCTTTCTTGTTAAGGTGGGAAGAGGAACAGTCACCAGCATTTTCTGGCTTCTTTGCTTGTAGCAGCTGCTGCTTGTTGTTACACACGGGACACAACCGTTCATGTGTGCGTAACACCGTTCATGTGTGTGTGTACTCAATTGTACTCACCTAATTGTGGCTGCAGGGGTCGATACTCAGCTCCTGGCCCCGCCGCCCGCCGCTTCACTGTGTTGTGTAACATTGATCATGTGCGTGTAACAGCTGCTCCTCGCTGTTGAACACGGAACACAGCCGCTCATGTATGCTTGTGTAACACCGCTCATGAACGTGTAACACCGTTCATGAGCGTGTAACACCGCTCATGTGCTCATGCACATCAAATAACCATGCTAGAATTACCGTTGTTACCTTGTGAACACCAGTAACTCACAAGTGTGTTTAACACCAGCGGTACATTGGTTACCTTCCTTCAAGGTGGGTGCACTGGTGCTGGTGAAGGGTTGTATGGTCCAGGAGCTGGAGTTACCCTTCACTCCTTTGATTAAACCTGGTTACTTTCCCTTGGATTCCCATGAGTTTGTTTATATGTGAATATAATGATTGTTAGTACTGAAGAGGGGACTGTATTGCGTTGTTTGTTGTTAGTTGTAGATATTTACGATAAAAGTAACGTATCGCCACTGGTGGCTTCGTTAGTCCTAATGATTAAAACTGAATAAGCTACTCGTTGTGAAACTTTCGCTTCAGTTTGTCTTGAATTCTATTGTCATGTCGTGTATGTACCCAAGAGTGCTGGTCCCGGTACTGACCTATGTGGAACCCCACACGTTTCACTCGCCCGTTCCGACACTCTTCCCGAACAATAACGCGTTTTTTTCTTCCTGTTAAGTATTCCTTGATCCGCTGTAATACAAAAGTGCGTGTATCGTGTTTCTAACACGATAGACACACTTTTGTATTTCCTGCAACTTCAGCACCAGGAGAGCTAAAGACCAGTGTCAGCTATCATAAACACGTGTGTCATTAATCTTGGCCTTCGTGTAGCCATGTACTCTCGCCCAACCATATATATACGATGGATCTGGACTGCACGAACTAGCGATTTCAGTGGTAAAATTCAGAATAATTCCTCACTTCACCTGAACATTGTCTGTTGAAGGTGCTGGAGGTTATCGCCTGGACCTTGTCCCGTCCAGGTCTGGTTGCTGGCCCGTTTAGTCAATATATTGGTGCTTCCAGCATGAACAACTCACCTCGACCCATCAAAAACCTGTGTGTGTCCCTGTGAAGTCTTTGTTTACGTTTTTGTTGTCTCAGAAGAGCTGTGCTTATGTTGTCTTGATAGTGCTGAAAACTGGCCATAAAATATATCGTAGAACAGTTAAATAATTAATAGAATATAAGTAACTTTCCAGTAAATGTTACATTTACAATCCCATCTTCCATAACATTCCAGCACTCCCAGTCTTTTGGTAAAAAAATTCTGGTTTTCATTCGCCATCTCCTCTTCCCAGGTTTGCAATTATAGCCTTTTGACCACCACTTGAGTGGGTCAAGAATACTTTCCTCGCCTATTTTTTCCTTGTGTGGCTTTATATGCGGTTAAAGTGTTACCTGTATTCTTCTTAACTAACGAAGACATCAGCGTTTTCAAGTTTTCTTTAATTTTCGTGTTTAATGTTGTGACATGCGTGTGACATGACCCCTGGTTCCCAGGGGTCATTCTCGCCACTCAACCTGACATGTCATTTTGTAGTTAGGTAAAATTGGTCAGGAGACAGGACAGGTGTTTCTTGACGTGAGTGACTCAAGAAATCGTAATGACGGGCTGGAGTTTGAGAGACTATGACCGCGGGTTCAATCCCAGCCGGGGGTATGGTTTGACGTGAGTCTTAGTCATACGATGATCCGCAGCTGGAGCTTTTGGTTGTCTGGCAGAGGCCTTCCACTGGCTTACCCGTCAACATCTCTAAAAAGTAAGACTTTTGTAGTGCTGCATTTTGCCTCCCAGTTTCTCTCTGTCTACATGTGCTTGTTCCTGCTCTGCCTAGTTACCTGTCCATGCTTTTGTTTTTAGTGTGTGTGTGTGTGTGTGTGTGTGTGTGTGTGTGTGTGGTGTGTGTGTGTGTGTGTGTGTGTGTGTGTGTGTGTGTTGTGAGTGAGGTATCACCAGCGACTGATGGCCTGTCAGAGTCGACCATAACGTCTGGTATTGATCGTGTCCTGTCCTACCAGAGACCTTGACAGTGCGGATACCAACCTGTTGCTTCCCCCCCCCCCCGGCCCCCCCACACATATATATCGCCTGATTCATATAGGGCATAAAGTCTACTTACTGATTATATTAATGTGTCATTGTATTTTGTATTATGTAATAATGTTCGGTATGATGTCATGTTCCAGAATATAGTTCCTGAAGATGGTGATGGGGTTATCACCGACACGTCTAATTATCCAACAATACATATTTCATGAAGATGTTCTTTGCCTTTCCCACCTGCCAAAAAAAAGGTCACTTAAAAGAGGTGTTACTATTGGTTTCTTCTCGAAGGCTCTTCACATCCCCAACCCTTGTTTCCTTGAAAGATAAATGTATCTATATAATACAAGCCTTCACAGGTCTTCAGTTTTCCCTCTTCCTCCAGGACTGCAGAGTTAAGGCACAAGCTGTCCTCAACAAATCTTTCATGGAACATTCCTCTAAACAGTTCGTAGTGCTCCCGTGTGGTGATGTTGCCAGGAATATCTGCAGGGAGCTTACTTAAAGCAACAACGGTGTCTCCACTATGAACACATCCTCCATCAAAGACCTCACTAGGAAGTGAAGTCCCACACCTCTAACTTCTACAACAGGCGTCTACACAATTCCCTGTAGTCTGTCCCAAGTTATATGTAGGGGAAAACAGGCAGAAATGTATCGCCTAAGTGTACATGGAATCGCCTGCAACAGGGACCACCAAGATAATGCCTGTGTTCTCCACACAAACTCCACGGGATATTTGACGGGGTACACTGAAACACAAGTCGTCCATACTGAACATGACCTTAGCCACCAACGATGCTTAGAAGCCTCGTTAATCACCGCAGATGATGTCTAGATGATGATAAATAAGACACATGTGCAGCAGTTAGGTAACTTTATTCCGAAATGTTTCGCATATACAGTAGGCTTCTTCAGTCGAGTACAGAGGAATTTGCAGAAGCAGCAGAGATGAGATGATGTAATTAGTCCATCACCCTTGAAGACGTAGTTTTGAGGTGGTCAGTCCCTCAGCTTGTCTTTCAGATATCTAGAAGCCTCGCTAATTACCATCACAGACACTATGGAACATAATACATGAAGCTACAAAATTTCAAAAACACTGACATAAATGATACTCAGCCAGGCTAAGCCCAACCTATCTCAACACAGGACTCCCGTAACCTCTAGGCTACTCGACGCCATCTCATAAACCCTCACTTAACACTTTCATCAGGTTGCTGCTGCATATTACACATCATGTTCAGACTATACTTTCATTGTGTAAATGATTTAGAAAACCTACAAACCATACCCCCGGCCGGAATTGAACCCGCGGTCATAGAGTCTCAAAACTCCAGCCCGATTGATGGACTGAATACATCAACTCCAGGCTGGGGGACTGATTACCTCAAACTCCTCCTCATCTTCCAACGTTCATCTCTGTACTGGACTGAGGAATCCTCTTGTTGACGAAACGTTTCCACAATAGGTGTCCCGGTGGCCTGGTGGCTAAAGCTCCCGCTTCACACACGGAGGGCCCGGGTTCGATTCATAAGAACGAAGGAACACTGCAGAAGGCCTACTGGCCCATGCAAGGCAGGTCCAAGTCTCCTACCGGCTTAAGCCAATGCACCCAACCTAGTCAGGTCAGGTCACATTGACTTAAGGGAGGAACACGGCAACCGACCTGGTAGCACAAGCTATCAGGTCTAACTCACACCCACCCACATCTACAGATAGTTCCTGACTATGGAACTGAACTTCTCCAGGCCGAGGGACTGACAACCTCAAATTCTACGACTACAAGGGTGATGGACTGATTACATCGTCTTCACATCTCTACTGTTCCTGCCTATTTTCTGTATTCGACTGAAGAAGCCTACTGTGTAGGCGAAACGTTTCGGAATAAAGTTGTCTTACCTAGCAAGACTGATGGACTGAAAATATCGACTCCAGGCTGAGGGACTGATTACCTCAAACTCCTCCTCTCCTTATGCCTTCCTGGTTTGTACTGGACTGATGAAGCCACTGTGTGGCGAAACGTTTCTTCAATAAAGATTCCCATATGCTGCATAAGTGTCTCAATTCTTCTACATGTACTTGTAGTAAATAAAGATATTAATAATATTATTAGCTACGAGCCTGACCCATCGCCGGGCTCTGAGAGTAGTGAGACTCCCGAAACTCATCAAAGGCATATCAAAGGGAAGCAACCATGAGCATCTGCTGGGGCGATGACCCCTGTAACCTGGAACAATATGGCTGACCTAGTAAGCAACAAGGAAGTCTGGCCTCAGGCTAGGCTGTGGCAGGTAGAACCCGAGAAGCCTGCCGGATATGTGAAGGATATCAGGCAGGTTTCCTTCAGGAGGTCCGGTCCAGACCAGGCCTCCAGAAAAATCAAGGCCTCATCAACCAGGCTGTTACTACTGCTGGCTGCACGCAGTCCATCATACGAAATATAGCCCGGCTGGTCACGAACGAACCGGAGTAATTTGCAAAGTTCCAGCTTGAAGAGAGCAAGAAGTCTGTTGGTAATTCTTTTTACGTACGGAGGGATGGAGTCGAACAGCCGTAGATATACCTCTGATATGCTTCGATAGTTTTTCTATTCCCGGGGCTCGGCCCTGGGATAGGCGTGTCTGGTACTTGCCTGGTCAACTAGGCTGTTGCTACTGGTTGCCTGGATGATCAGGTTATCAAGCAGGCCTTTGATATACCTTTGATGAGTTTCTAAAGTCTCTCTATTCCTGATTCCCGGGGGGTGGAAACATTTCGACACGTTCCCTTACACCTGTTGTCCTGTTCACCTAGCAGCAAATAGGTACCTGGGTGTTAGTCGACTGGTGTGGGTCGCATCCTGGGGGACAAGATTAAGGACCCCAATGGGTTATCCTGGGTGGCTAACCCTCCGGTGTTAAAAATCCGAACGAAATCTTATTTTATCTTATCTCATAAAAATTCCCAAATGTTGTAAAGTGTCTAATTCTTCAACAGTTAAAGTTAAAGGAAACGTTTCGCCAATCGTGACGAAACGTTTCCCTTAATAAATGCCCTGAAATGTACACAAGTGTCGTCTTCCATAGTTTGTCGTTATCACCACATCAATTACAAGCAACACCTGACCTTTTCCCCCGCAACACACAGCCCTCCGATGACCTTCCTCACTACCAAGCTAGTTGTCAAGGAAGCGGACACAAGCAGCTGACTTTGCTTAGAATCTTCCGTGAATGCCCTCACTAGCACCATCACACAGAAATCCAGCTCATTCTTAATTTCGGAAAAAAATTGGTCAAACTTATTGTCGCTAGATGCGACACTACACTGTGAATAATAAAAAAAAGGCACAGTAGGGTGACTGGAACAGTACACACATTAAACCATTATCACACACACACACACACACACAACCTACACATAGGAGACTGTAACTTATAACGGCGTTACTAGTTAATGGTCTAAGTTGGACCGAAACGTTGTCAGAAGTTTCATTCCTCTTTATGTGCGTGTTATTTGTGTATTGTACTGACTGACACACTTCATTTTAAACTTGGAAGTTTGGGAATAGATTGAAGGAAGATTGGATTTGAGAAGGGTCTGCCAAGAATGCGACATTAAGCCTGCTGCAGTGTTCCTACATTATCTTCTGCACTGCAGGTGATATCATGTCTGCTTTGTACACATCTCTGTGTGAATTGATAAAGTTTTTAGTGGACGAAATTTCTTGTCAGTAAATTACCGTAAACAGCATATAGTGTTTTCTTAACCTGCTTGTGGTGTTCCACCGTTGTTATATAGTGCTTCTGACCACTCTTAGACCACACGTCAGTGTGTGTCCGGGTTTGAGTTATCATGGGAAGAAGAATTTGACACATATGCAACATCTGGGTATCTTTATTGTAGACGTTACGTCACCCAGTGGCTTTATCAATACAAATTCAAGAAGATAATGGGAAGACTATATACAAAAGATGAGGTAATCAGTCCCTCAGCCTTGGAGTTGAAGAGCACTATAGTCTTCACCAACTCCGAGGCTGAGGGACTGAGTATCTCGTCTGTCGTATATAAGTTCTACACTCCTCACATTATGTCTTTAAATTTATATTGACAAAGCCACTGAAAGGCGAAACGTCTACAGTTAAGATACCCAGATTTTGCACATGTGTCTTAATTCTTCTTCTTGTCGGTATTATATACCATTGATGTATTTTGGGAAGGTTGACCACCAGCAGCTAAGACTTGTAAGGAATCAGTAGCATAAGCACTGGATTTTTTTTTTCTTGTAACTCCTTGTTCTTTTGCCCTTTTTTTCTTTTCTTCCTCTTTCCCTCCTTCCCTCTCTCCATCTCTCGTCGTTTTCTCTTTTCTTTTGTCCTCTTTCCCTGGGCTTCCTTCTCTTCTGCTATCTGCGGGAGGCAATACTGACTTGCATCACAAGAGGTTCTGAACCCTGACCTTCAGACCGTATGTTCACCTGTTGCCTCCGTCCCACCTGTTGCCACCTTTCCACTTGTTGCCATCTGTTGCTTGCGCCCCACCTGTTGCCATCTGTTGCATGCACGCCTGTTGCTGAGGCTTCTTAACGGCCACTTGTGGCCGGGGGAGAGGCACGTGTCTCTCTTAATAGAATTAAATCTCTCTCTCCTACCTACCTGCCTTCACTCTCTTGGTATAATTTACCTCTTATATTAGAGATTCTGTCATTTGTTATTGGTGGTCAGTTATCCGTTTGTTGGTTGATTGGTTAATTGGGTTTCAAGCTTATCAACGACACTTGGATCTCTAATTTAGGCAGCTCGTAACCCTTTCACCACCAGACAAGAATACTAGAAAATGGAAACTTAATATACTTCTCGGTGTATATATTCTTAGAGAAATATGAATCTGAGTGTAAGATCTTACGTGATCGATCGTGTCGTCTTGTTTGTTTATAAATAAACAGGTAAATGCCACAAAAATTATCTGTATATATCGGTCTCACAGACCCCTCTTCGGGAGGGTGTGGTCGAGGACTGGGCGAAACATCTATCCATAGTCGATTCTGGGGAGGGGGGGGGAAGGTCACCATTCCCAGACCAGGTCTCCCGGGGTGATGGTCTGATCAAGCAGGTTGTTGGTGCTGGCAGTGCACCTTCACCTGTTCTCTCCTTACAGTGGGATACCTCGATGTTGGTGAAGGAGTCTTGTTCCAAGGAACTGGAGCTCTTTCCTATTCTAACCTGATTACTTCCCATTTCCCAGGTGATGTATGACCCAATAATAATAGTATTAATATTACTATTACTATTACTACTATTACTATTACTATTACTACTACTATTACTATTACTACTATTACTATTACTACTATTACTATTACTATTACTACTATTACTACTACTATTACTATTACTACTACTGCTATTACTATTACTACTACTATTACTATTATTACTACTAGTAATAATATTGCTGCTGCTATTATTAATAATGAATACTATAAAATATAAATAATTATTAAGTAATAATAGTATAAAATACAAAATAATAGTTTTGTTCTCTATGATCATTTGTTTACCATCAATTGTTATAGTTGTTATTAAGGGTTATGTTTGCTTGTGCAGTAATTACTTTAATTAAGAGTGTCATGATCAAGTGAAGAAGCTTGTATTAAGTAGCCTCTCTGCCTTGCAACAATACCTTCTGGGTTACCTTACCTTAGGTAAGGTTATGTTAGGTTAGGTAAGGTTATGTTAGGTTAGGTTAGGTTATGTTATGTTAGGTTAAGTTAGGTTATGTTATGACCATCATAAGGTGTTCAGTTATGACGGTGCCTTCACGAAATTCAGCTTTGATAACAATGAGTGAAACAAGCTGGGACAATATTCTTAACAACACAGATCCGAACCTTTGCTTAGAAAAAATTAACTCTGGCACTTGAGGTATGCTCAAAGCATATTCCTTTAAGAAAAAGGAAGAAAAGATGTAAACTAGAGAGAGACGCTCCCTATACAGGAGAAGGCAAAGAATCACAGAGCTGCTGAAAGGGACCAGCATATCTGAAATACGAGGGAGGTACTGGTCAGAGAAATAGCAAATATCGAACTTAAGCTTAAATCATACAGTTCACGAGAAACTCAGGAAGAACTTAAAGCCAACAATGAAATTGAAAAAAAATCTTTTCTTATGCCAAATCTAAGGCAAAAATAACATCCAGTACTGGACCTGCTTAGATATGATGGGACTAACACAGATGACAGCAAAGAAATAAGCGAGATACTAAAGTCCCAATATGACTCACTGTTCAGCGAGCCGTTAACCACACTAAAGGTCGACAATCTAAAATATTTTTTTATGACAGACTCAAAATTTAGTCAATCCAAATATCTCCGATATTATCCTAACGCCACAAGACTTCGAAAAAGCAATAAATGACATGCCCATGAACTCTGTCCCAGGCCCAGACTCGTGGAACTCCGTGTTCATCAAGAACTGCAAGAAGCCCCTGTCACGTGCCTTCACCATTGTATGGAGAGGGAGCATGGACACAGGGGTCATCCTATAGTCACTAAACACAACAGACATACCGCCCTTCACAGAGTTGGCAATAAAGCAATTGCAAAGAATTACAGATCAATAGCACTAACGTCCCATATAAAAATCTTTGAAAGGGTTCTAAGAAGCAGGATCGCTAAAACCACCTAGATACCCATCAGTTACACAACCCAGAGCAACATGAGTTTAGAGCAGGTCGCTCCTGCCTGTCCCAACTACAGGACCACCATGACAAGGTCTTAGATGTACTGGAGGACAAACAAAATGCAGATGTACTATATACAGACTTTGTGAAAGCCTTTGACAGCGTAATAGCGCACAAAATGCGTGACAAAGGAATAACAGAAAAAGTTTGTAGATGGATCTATAACTTCCTAACAAATAGAACACAAGAAGTAATAAACAGAGTAAAGCCTGAGGCGGCTACAGTGAAAAGCTCTGTTCCACAAGACACTGCACTTGCCCCCATCCTGTCCCTTATCCTCGTATCTGACATAGAGATGAAAGCCACAGCACCGTGTCTTCCTTTGCGGATGACACCCGAATTTTCATGACAGTGTCATCCATCGAAGACACTGAAAGACTTCAAGTGGACATCAACCAAATCATTAAATGGGCCGCGGAAAACAACATGAAGTTCAGTGAAGAGAAATTTCAATTACTACGATATGGAAAACTCGAAAAAATTAAAACCGTATCGGAGTATAAAACAAATTCCAACCACACAATAGAGCAAAAAAAAATATGAAGAACCTAGGGGTGATAATGTCAGAGGATCTCACTTGCAAAGATCACAACCATGTGTCTACTACATCAGCTAGGAAAATGATAGGATGAATAATGAGAATCTTCAAAAGTAGGGGTGGCAAACCCATAATGGTTCTCTTCAAATCCCTTGTTCTTTCTAGGCTGGAATATTGCTATACAATAAGTGCCCCTTTCAAGGCAGGCGAAATTGCAGACCTGGGAAATGTACAGAGAACTCTCACGGCACACACAAATACGATAAAGCACCTAAACTACTGGGAACGGCTGAAGTCCCTTGATTTGTATTCCCTGGAATGCAAACAACAGTCACTCCATACGAAAGTAAAGACTCGGCAGGAGATGCACTATCCCCGTAATGAAATACAGGGGCCCCACTAGTACCCTGAGACAACACAATAAATTTCAGGGGCCCAAGACTGTTCAGCTGCCTCTCTACATACATAAAGGGGATTACCAATAGACTCCCATACCACGGGTATGGGAGTGACTGCTTAGCTTCGGCTAGACGCGCATACTTTTCTGAGATCTGGCCGAGTGGAGAAGATATTACGTACTTCGATGCCGAGAGTCTAGGTTTGAATCCTGCTGTGGACCGATCGTGATATATACTGCATCGTCTTTCTGCCTGTAGGCTACCAGTATTCAATTCACGGGTCATCATTCCCGCAGCCTGGTCCCAGACCTGGTCCCAAACTAGGGAGCAAGGTTGTGTTAGAAGGGAATGAGGGCGTGGGAAGGAGGGAGGAAGGGTCGTTTAGTCGTGTTGGAAAGGAGGGAATGAAAGAGGAGGGCAGTGTTATGAGGGAGGGAAGGATGGAGGGCAGTGTTATGAGGGAGGGAAGGAAGGAGGGCAGTGTTATGAGGGAGGGAAGGAAGGAGGGCAGTGTTATGAGGGAGGGAAAGGGCGAAGGGGAGGGAGGCAGTGTTATGAGAGGGAAGGAAGGAGGGCAGTGTTTATGTTGAGGGAGGGAAGGAAGAAGGGCAGTGTTATGAGGGAGGAAAGGAAAGGAAGGAGGGCAGTGTTATGGGGGAGAGGAGGGAAGTGTTATGAGGGAGGGAAGGAAGGAGGGCAGTGTTATGAGGAGGGAAGGAAGGAAGGAGGGCAGTGTTATGAGGAAGGGAAGGAAGGAGGGCAGTGTTATGAGGGAGGGAAGGAAGAAGGGCAGTGTTATGAGGGAGGGAGGGAAGGAAGGAGGACAGTGTTATGAGGGAGGGAAGGAAGGAGGGCAGTGTTTGAGGGAGGGAAGGGAGGAGGACAGTGTTATGAGGGAGGGAAGGAAGGAGGGCAGTGTTATGAGGAGGGAAGGAAGGAGGGCAGTGTTATGAGGGAGGGAAGGAAGGAGGCAGTGTTATGAGGGAGGGAAGGAGGAGGACAGTGTTATGAGGGAGGGAAGGAAGGAGGGCAGTGTTATGAGGGAGGGAAGGAAGGAGGACAGTGTTATGAGGGAGGGAAGGAAGGAGGACAGTGTTATGAGGGAGGGAAGGAAGGAGGGCAGTGTTATGAGGGAGGGAAGGAAGGAGGACAGTGTTATGAGGGAGGGAAGGAAGGAGGGCAGTGTTATGAGGGAGGGAAGGAAAGAGGGCAGTGTTATGAGGGAGGGAAGGAAGGAGGGCAGTGTTATGAGGGAGGGAAGGAAGAAGGGCAGTGTTATGAGGGAGGGAAGGAAGGAGGGCAGTGTTATGAGGGAGGGAAGGAAGGAGGGCAGTGTTTAGAGGGAGGGAAGGAAGGAGGGCAGTGTTATGAGGGAGGGAAGGAAGGAGGGCAGTGTTATGAGGGAGGGAAGGAAGGAGGGCAGTGTTATGAGGGAGGGAGGGAAGGAAGGAGGACAGTGTTATGAGGGAGGGAAGGAAGGAGGGCAGTGTTATGAGGGGGAAGGAAAGAGGGCAGTGTGTTATGAGGGAGTAAAGGAAGGAGGGCAGTGTTATGAGGGAGGGAAGGAAGAAGGGCAGTGTTATGAGGGAGGGAAGGAAAGAGGGCAGTGTTATGAGGGAGTAAAGGAAGGAGGGCAGTGTTATGAGGGAGGGAAGGAAGGAGGACAGTGTTATGAGGGAGGAAGGAAGGAGGGCAGTGTTATGAGGGAGGGAAGGAAGGAGGGCAGTGTTATGAGGGAGGGAAGGAAGGAGGGCAGTGTTATGAGGGAGGGAAGGAAGAAGGGCAGTGTTATGAGGAGGGAAGGAAGGAGGGCAGTGTTATGGGGAAGGAAGGAAGAAGGGCAGTGTTTATGAGGAGGGAAGGAAGGAGGGCAGTGTTATGAGGGAGGGAAGGAAGGAGGGCAGTGTTATGAGGGAGGGAAGGAAAGAGGGCAGTGTTATGAGGGGGGAAGGAAGAAGGGCAGTGTTATGAGGGAGGGAAGGAAGGAGGGCAGTGATATGAGGGGAGGGAAGGAAGGAGGGCAGTGTTATGAGGGAGGGAAGAAGGAGGGCAGTGTTATGAGGGAGGGAAGGAGGGCAGTGTTATGAGGGAGAGAAGGAAGGAGGGCAGTGTTATGAGGGAGGGAAGGAAGGAGAGCAGTGTTATGAGGGAGGGAAGGAAGGAGGGCAGTGTTATGAGGGAGGGAAGGAAGGAGGGCATTGTTATGAGGGAGGGAAGGAAGGAGGGCAGTGTTTATGAGGGAGGGAAGGAAGGAGGGCAGTGTTATGAGGAAGGGAAGGAAGGAGGGCAGTGTTATGAGGGAGGGAAGGAAGGAGGACAGTGTTATGAGGGAGGGAAGGAAAGGGAGGGCAGTGTTATGAGGGAGGGAAGGAAGGAGGGCAGTGTTTATGAGGGAGGGAAGGAAGGAGGGCAGTGTTATGAGGGAGGGAAGGAAGGAGGGCAGTGTTATGAGGGAGGGAAGGAAGGAGGGCAGTGTTATGAGGGAGGGAAGGAAGGAGGGCAGTGTTATGAGGGAGGAAGAAGGAGGGCAGTGTTATGAGGGAAGGAAGGAGGGCAGTGTTATGAGGGAGGGAAGGAAGGAGGGCAGTGTTATGAGGGGAGGGAAGGAAGAGGGCAGTGTTATGAGGGAGGGAAGGAAGGAGGGCAGTATTATGAGGGAGGGAGGGAAGGAGGGCAGTGTTATGAGGGAGGGAAGGAAGGAGGGCAGTATTATGAGGGAGGGAAGCTCCGGAGATTAAAGTTGATGTATACTTCTCTGTGTTATTCATGGAAGGAAACGTGAGGAAACGATGGGAATAATGTGTTGAGAGAGAAAGAGAGCAGAGAGGGAAGGAGTAAGATGAGAGGGAAAGGTATTCTCTTTAATCCATCCAGGTGAGTTGCAGTGCTTGATGCTGGCGATGGGAGTGGTGGGGAGGGGAGACGAGACATGCAGGGAGGGGAGGTATAGACAAGGAAAGGGAGGGGAAGTAAAGAGGTGGGGGTGGGGGGGGGCACTGTAGGGATGAGGGGAGATGAAGAGTGAAGGGTGTTTCTACTCCCGGAACCCGGCCATGAGTCAGGCTCGTCTTGTGCTAGCCTGGTCAACCATGATGCTGCTGCTGGTGGCCCGCTGCCACCAGCAGCGAGAGAGAGAGAGAGAGATTGATTGGAGGAATACGGAGTGTGAGTCCACCCAACTGCCCACACTCTGAGAAGTGTATTGTCCTCAGTGTATGTACTCTGAGAATTTCCTTTAATCCCTATTTTAGGGACTAAAGTACTTTGGCCTGTGCAGCCTTGATGACCCTCGTGTAGAAGATAGGCTTTAAACTACATTAACCAAGCCAACATGACAGTATCTTCTGCTTAGTGCCATACATAACCTGTTTGTTGTAGATGTAGTCAGTGGATGCAGGTGAGGTCAGGTAAGGCAGAGCTCTACATCAATGGTTGATGAGTGAAACTCTGGTGCATCACCTGTGTATAATAATAATATTCATTAATAATAATTTATTATTATTATTATTATTTTACAAGTACGTGATACAACTTACAGACCATAGCTGATAGCAATGACATGCTATATAGAAAGCCCCTTGTTATGCAGAGCTTTTCAGGCAAATTAGGTTAATTTTGTCCCCCTAGAATGGGACCCACACCAGTCGGGTAACACCCAGGTACCCATTTTACTGCTAGGTGAACATGGACAGCAGATATCTTAAGGAAACACGTCCTAATGTGTCCACTCGTACCGGGGATCGACCCCCGGACCTCACTGCGTAAGCTGAGTGCGCTACCAACCGAACTACGGGACACCTATCTTTATTGGCGAGATGTTTCGCCCTCGTAGTAGGTTTTTTTTAGTGTAATTAATAAGTCCGAGGCGAAAGTGTTAAAGGGTTGCAGTAACAAGTAGCGGTATCGTCAGTGTGCGGCGGAGCTTACTTGGTGGAGATGGAATTTTAAAGGTGATCAGTCCTTTAGCCTTGGTGAATCTAATACAGAAATTTGAGGACAGAGGCTTTATTACTTGAGTCACTGAAAGGAGGAGTCAGGCGCAGCAGTTGAAGACTTAGTCATAAGTGGGCACAACCAACTAGTGGAAGTAGATCTTGTCTGTAAGGTGGACCAGGTGTCAGCAGTGGACTTGTAGAAGATATTCTTTTATATCAAAGATATCTGCCCTGGCAGACAAGTATCTTTGTCTCGTCCTTGCCTTCCTCTCCTATATATATATATATATATATATATATATATATATATATATATATATATATATATATATATATATACACTGGCTCCTTTACCTTCGTGTGTTAGTGTCACTAGTTAATGGTCCAAGTTGTACCGAAACGTCGTTATCAAATTTTCTCTGTCCTATGTGCAGGTTATTTGTTTATTAGATTAACGATATATTACACAAGTAAGTTAATAAGACACATCGACAACACCTGGGTCTCTTTATTGGGCAAATTTTTTTCAGTATCATTAATTGGTATTAAGTAAAGGTATTGGAGTGAATCAGGGAACGGGTGGTATTTGAACCCATGGCGAGTGAGTACTAAAAATCTCAGACCAGTGTGTTCCGTGATTTGTTTACAATCGTCTTGTTATAAAGATTTCATAAGTCAAGACACTCAGGTGGTACACATGTGTCTTATGTATTAATGTGATATATCGTATAGTGATTTTTGTCTAAGACAGTAACATCATGGATTCTGCTCACTCGCTCTGCTGCATCCTTTGTGAAGTGGGACTAGGTCCTGTCTTTGTGAAGTGGGACTAGGTCCACTGTCTTTGTGAAGTGGGACTAGGTCCTCTGTCTTTGTGAAGTGGGACTAGGTCCACTGTCTTTGTGAAGTGGGACTAGGTCCTCTGTCTTTGTGAAGTGGGACTAGGTCCTCTGTCTTTGTGAAGTGGGACTAGGTCCACTGTCTTTGTGAAGTGGGACTAGGTCCTCTGTCTTTGTGAAGTGGGACTAGGTCCTCTGTCTTTGTGAAGTGGGACTAGGTCCTCTGTCTTTGTGAAGTGGGACTAGGTCCTCTGTCTTTGTGAAGTGGGACTAGGTCCACTGTCTTTGTGAAGTGGGACTAGGTCCTCTGTCTTTGTGAAGTGGGACTAGGTCCACTGTCTTTGTGAAGTGGGACTAGGTCCTCTGTCTTTGTGAAGTGGGACTAGGTCCACTGTCTTTGTGAAGTGGGACTAGGTCCTCTGTCTTTGTGAAGTGGGACTAGGTCCTCTGTCTTTGTGAAGTGGGACTAGGTCCACTGTCTTTGTGAAGTGGGACTAGGTCCACTGTCTTTGTGAAGTGGGACTAGGTCCTCTGTCTTTGTGAAGTGGGACTAGGTCCACTGTCTTTGTGAAGTGGGACTAGGTCCACTGTCTTTGTGAAGTGGGACTAGGTCCTCTGTCTTTGTGAAGTGGGACTAGGTCCACTGTCTTTGTGAAGTGGGACTAGGTCCTCTGTCTTTGTGAAGTGGGACTAGGTCCTCTGTCTTTGTGAAGTGGGACTAGGTCCTCTGTCTTTGTGAAGTGGGACTAGGTCCACTGTCTTTGTGAAGTGGGACTAGGTCCTCTGTCTTTGTGAAGTGGGACTAGGTCCTCTGTCTTTGTGAAGTGGGACTAGGTCCACTGTCTTTGTGAAGTGGGACTAGGTCCACTGTCTTTGTGAAGTGGGACTAGGTCCTCTGTCTTTGTGAAGTGGGACTAGGTCCACTGTCTTTGTGAAGTGGGACTAGGTCCACTGTCTTTGTGAAGTGGGACTAGGTCCTCTGTCTTTGTGAAGTGGGACTAGGTCCACTGTCTTTGTGAAGTGGGACTAGGTCCTCTGTCTTTGTGAAGTGGGACTAGGTCCTCTGTCTTTGTGAAGTGGGACTAGGTCCTCTGTCTTTGTGAAGTGGGACTAGGTCCTCTGTCTTTGTGAAGTGGGACTAGGTCCACTGTGTGAAGTGGGACTAGGGCCTCTGTCTTTGTGAAGTGGGACTAGGTCCTCTGTCTTTGTGAATGTGGACTAGGTCCACTGTCTTTGTGAAGTGGGACTAGGTCCACTGTCTTTGTGAAGTGGGACTAGGTCCTCTGTCTTTGTGAAGTGGGACTAGGTCCACTGTCTTTGTGAAGTGGGACTAGGTCCTCTGTCTTTGTGAAGTGGGACTAGGTCCTCTGTCTTTGTGAAGTGGGACTAGGTCCACTGTCTTTGTGAAGTGGGACTAGGTCCACTGTCTTTGTGAAGTGGGACTAGGTCCTCTGTCTTTGTGAAGTGGGACTAGGTCCATGCTTGTAGTGGACAGTCCTGTCTTGTGAAGTGGGACTAGGTCCTCTGTCTTTGTGAAGTGGGACTAGGTCCTCTGTCTTTGTGAAGTGGGACTAGGTCCTCTGTCTTTGTGAAGTGGGACTAGGTCCTCTGTCTTTGTGAAGTGGGACTAGGTCCTCTGTCTTTGTGAAGTGGGACTAGGTCCTCTGTCTTTGTGAAGTGGGACTAGGTCCTCTGTCTTTGTGAAGTGGGACTAGGTCCCTGTCTTTGTGAAGTGGGACTAGGTCCTCTGTCTTTGTGAAGTGGGACTAGGTCCTCTGTCTTTGTGAAGTGGGACTAGGTCCTCTGTCTTTGTGAAGTGGGACTAGGTCCTCTGTCTTTGTGAAGTGGGACTAGGTCCTCTGTCTTTGTGAAGTGGGACTAGGTCCCTGTCTTTGTGAAGTGGGACTAGGTCCCTGTCTTTGTGAAGTGGGACTAGGTCCTCTGTCTTTGTGAAGTGGGACTAGGTCCTCTGTCTTTGTGAAGTGGGACTAGGTCCACTGTCTTTGTGAAGTGGGACTAGGTCCACTGTCTTTGTGAAGTGGGACTAGGTCCTCTGTCTTTGTGAAGTGGACTAGGTCCTCTGTCTTTGTGAAGTGGGACTAGGTCCTCTGTCTTTGTGAAGTGGGACTAGGTCCTCTGTCTTTGTGAAGTGGGACTAGGTCCACTGTCTTTGTGAAGTGGGACTAGGTCCCTGTCTTTGTGAAGTGGGACTAGGTCCTCTGTCTTTGTGAAGTGGGACTAGGTCCATGTCTTTGTGAAGTGGGACTAGGTCCTCTGTCTTTGTGAAGTGGGACTAGGTCCTCTGTCTTTGTGAAGTGGGACTAGGTCCTCTGTCTTTGTGAAGTGGACTAGGTCCTCTGTCTTTGTGAAGTGGACTAGGTCCTCTGTCTTTGTGAAGTGGGACTAGGTCCACTGTCTTTGTGAAGTGGGACTAGGTCCACTGTCTTTGTGAAGTGGGACTAGGTCCACTGTCTTTGTGAAGTGGGATAGTCCTGTCTTGTAATGGACAGCACTGTCTTTGTGAAGTGGGACTAGGTCCACTGTCTTTGTGAAGTGGGACTAGGTCCACTGTCTTTGTGAAGTGGGACTAGGTCCTCTGTCTTTGTGAAGTGGGACTAGGTCCACTGTCTTTGTGAAGTGGGACTAGGTCCACTGTCTTTGTGAAGTGGGACTAGGTCCACTGTCTTTGTGAAGTGGGACTAGGTCCACTGTCTTTGTGAAGTGGGACTAGGTCCACTGTCTTTGTGAAGTGGACTAGTCCACTGTCTTTGTGAAGTGGGACTAGGTCCACTGTCTTTGTGAAGTGGGACTAGGTCCACTGTCTTTGTGAAGTGGGACTAGGTCCACTGTCTTTGTGAAGTGGGACCAGGTCCACTGTCTTTGTGAAGTGGTATGTTCACTCACAGGATGAGTGGCACTGTCCAGAACTGTCTTCTTGGTGGTATGTTCACTCACAGGATGAGTGGCACTGTCCAGAACTGTCTTCTTGGTGGTATGTTCACTCACAGGATGAGTGGCACTGTCCAGTACTGTCTTCTTGGTGGTATGTTCACTCACAGGATGAGTGGCACTGTCCAGTACTGTCTTCTTGGTGGTATGTTCACTCACAGGATGAGTGGCACTGTCCAATACTGTCTTCTTGGTGGTATGTTCACTCACAGGATGAGTGGCACTGTCCAGTAATGTCTTCTTGGTGGTATGTTCACTCACAGGATGAGTGGCACTGTCCAGAACTGTCTTCTTGGTGGTATGTTCACTCACAGGATGAGTGGCACTGTCCAGTACTGTCTTCTTGGTGGTATGTTCACTCACAGGATGAGTGGCACTGTCCAGAACTGTCTTCTTGGTGGTATGTTCACTCACAGGATGAGTGGCACTGTCCAGAACTGTCTTCTTGGTGGTATGTTCACTCACAGGATGAGTGGCACTGTCCAGTACTGTCTTCCTGGTAGTATGTTCACTCACAGGATGAGTGGCACTGTCCAGTACTGTCTTCCTGGTAGTATGTTCACTCACAGGATGAGTGGCACTGTCCAGTACTGTCTTCCTGGTAGTATGTTCACTCACAGGATGAGTGGCACTGTCCAGTACTGTCTTCCTGGTAGTATGTTCACTCACAGGATGAGTGGCACTGTCCAGTACTGTCTTCCTGGTAGTATGTTCACTCACAGGATGAGTGGCACTGTCCAGTACTGTCTTCCTGGTAGTATGTTCACTCACAGGATGAGTGGCACTGTCCAGTACTGTCTTCTTGGTAGTATGTTCACTCACAGGATGAGTGGCACTGTCCAGTACTGTCTTCTTGGTAGTATGTTCACTAGCAGGATGAGTGGCACTGTCCAGTACTGTCTTCACGTTGGTTTGTCTACGGTAGCTTCCTTTCTCTTTTCCAGTGACAAGGTAGGCAGAACGACAGCCAGGCTGACAGATGGACAGACAGGCAATCAGGCAGATTGTCAGGAAGATAGACAGGCAAATAGGCTAG
Organism: Cherax quadricarinatus; assembly: GCF_026875155.1. Taxonomy (NCBI): domain Eukaryota; kingdom Metazoa; phylum Arthropoda; class Malacostraca; order Decapoda; family Parastacidae; genus Cherax; species Cherax quadricarinatus. Next base: position 4,149,231 of record NC_069491.1, read on the forward strand.
CACAAAGAAAGGAAGGGCGGGGAAGATATGCTTGTGTTTTCACTAGTGCCCCCTGACCGGAGATACGCATCAGAACGTTCAAATATACGCATCGGTATTACTAAATATACGCATCAGAAACGTTAAATATACACTCAGGAACACTGAATATACGCCTTGGCAACGGTAAATATACGCTTTGGGAACGCTAAATACACTGTAAACAAATACACACTGAATACAGTATATACACTGGAAATGTATACATGTTATCTTGAGTATTGGTGTTATCAAGTGTTATCCTGAGTATTGGGGTTATCGGGTATTATCCTGGGTATTGGTGTTATCAGGTGTTATCCTGAGTATTGGTGTTATCAGGTGTTATCCTGAGTATTGGTGTTATCAGGTGTTATCCTTTGTATTGGTGTTATCAGGTGTTATCCTGAGTATTAGTGTTATCAGGTGTTATCCTGAGTATTGGTGCTATCAGGTGTTATCCTGAGTATTGGTGTTATCAGGTGTTATCCTGAGTATTGGTGTTATCAGGATGTATCCTGAGTATTAGTGTTGATCAGGTGGTTAGCACTGAGTATAGTGTTATCTTGGTTTATCTGAGTATTCTTTATCTTATTGTGACAGGTGCAATCCGAGTCTGCGTGGACAGGGCTTATCCTGATTGTAGGTGGGTGGGCTATAAAAGGGAGGCCGGGAGTTATGCTTGTGTTTATCAGGTGTATCCTGAGTATTAGTTATCAGCGTTTATACGATATGGTGTTATCTAGTTATCCATCAGTAATTGGTGATATATCAGGAACTTGAATATACGTTATAAAGGTGTTATCCTGGGAACGCTAATACTGTAAAATCACGTGTTATCACTGGAAATGGTCTATCAGTGTTATCTGAGTATTGGTGTTTTTCAGGTGTTATCCTGAGTATTGAGTGTTATCGGGTGTTATCCTGAGAAATTTGGTGTTATCAGGTGTTATCCTGAGTATTAGTGTTATCAGGTGTTATCCTGAGTATTGGTGCTATCAGGTGTTATCCTGAGTATTAGTGTTATCAGGTGTTATCCTGAGTCTTAGTGTTATCAGGTGTTATCTGAGTATTGGTGTTATCCTGAGTATTGGTGTTATCAGGTGTTATCCTGAGTATTGGTGTTATCAGGTGTTATCCTGAGCATTAGTGTTATCAGGTGTTATCTGAGTATTGGTGTTATCAGGTGTTATCCTGAGTATTAGTGTTATCAGGTGTTATCCTGAGTATTGGTGTTATCAGGTGTTATCCTGAGTATTAGTGTTATCAGGTGTTATCCTGAGTATTGGTGTTATCAGGTGTTATCCTGAGTATTGGTGTTATCAGGTGTTATCCTGAGTATTGTGTTCAGGTGTTATTGAGTATTGGTGTTATCAGGTGTTATCCTGAGTATTGTGTTATCAGGTGTTTTTCCTGAGTATTAGTGTTATCAGGTGTTATCCTGAGTATTGGTGCTTATCAGGTGTTATCCTGAGTATTAGTGTTAATCAGGTGTTATCCTGAGTATTGGTGTATCAGGTGTTATCCTGAGTATTGTGGGGCTATCAGGTGTTATCCTGAGTATTGGTGTTATCAGGTGTTATCCTGAGTATTAGTGTTATCAGGTGTTATCCTGAGTATTAGTGTTATCAGGTGTTATCCTGAGTATTAGTGTTATCAGGTGTTATCCTGAGTATTGGTGTTATCAGGTGTTATCCTGAGTATTGGTGTTATCCTTTGTATTGGTGTTATCAGGTGTTATCCTGAGTATTGGTGTTATCAGGTGTTATCCTGAGTATTAGTGTTATCAGATGTTATCTGAGTATTGGTGTTATCAGGTGTTATCCTGAGTATTAGTGTTATCAGATGTTATCTGAGTATTGGTGTTATCAGGTGTTATCCTGAGTATTGTGTTATCAGGTGTTAACCTGAGTATTAGTGTTATCAGGATGTTATTGAGTATTGTGTTTATCAGGTGTTATCCTGAGTATTAGTGTTATCAGGTGTTATCTGAGTATTGGTGTTATCAGGTGTTATCGGTTTTGGTGTTAATGTTAAAAGTTTAAACTGGATAATGTACTGTTAAAAACAGTATATCAACTGCATGAATGCACCTACTGTAGGAACATATTTATCGTAGGAATATATTTAGTATAGGAATACAAAGTGAAGAGGTGTATATATTGTTTGTGTGTGTTGGGAAATATGATGTACGTAGGTACCTCAACACTAGTACTCAGTATGCACCCTCCTTGCAGGACCTTAACACCTTTGGAAAAGTTAACTGGTCTGAGCAAAGTTATAAAAGCAGATTTGTGTATTTTTTGGTAATACAATCCATTGTTATATTTAGAGATCTGTCTATCTTACAGAATTGTATCTGTTTTAATACAAAGTTGCATTTACACAGGTGTGTATATACTGTATGTGTTAATACAGTACATACACGGTTTTATTCTGTGTAGATTGTGATCTCGTGTAAGCCGCAGACATTAAACCGAATAATCCTGTCGAGCGCCTTTGTATAGTTATTATTTATTATTATTATTATTACATTATTATATAGGGAATACTCATCCAGCTAAGGAATAGGTAACGAGGTTTGATCCGAGGGAGACGGGGAGCTCTAATTCCTTGAATCTAGAGCCAAGATGAGGGCAACCCCCCACCGTGGAAGGTAGGGAAGGATTCAGTAACCCGGTGTTTACTAAACACCTCTTGTGTTCTTGGCACTGTGTGTTTACCACTTATGGTAGTAAGCTTACCTTAGGAGTGTCCTGGTTACAACCTACATGTGTTAGTGTGTGTGTGTGTGTGTGTGTGTGTGGTTGTGGAGTGTTGTCCTCATCGCCTGAGTGTGGGGGTGTTTGTGCGACGATGCGCTATAGTGAGTTGGGGCCTGTAGTAGGTCGGGTTTAGTGATCTGAAGTCACAGCATCCCTTATTTAAGCCCTTTATAGTCTCCTTGCACTCTCACCATTTCCCCTGTGCACTTCACATTGTCCTCTGTGCACTCTCACACAGCTTGTCCTCCTGTGGCACTCTCACACAGCTTGTCCTCCTGTGCACTCTCACACAGCTTGTCCTCCTGTGCACTCTCACACAGCTTGTCCTCCTGTGCACTCTCACACAGCTTGTCCTCCTGTGCACTCTCACACAGCTTGTCCTCCTGTGCACTCTCACACAGCTTGTCCTCCTGTGCACTCTCACACAGCTTGTTCTCCTGTGCACTCTCACACAGCTTGTCCGCCTGTGCACTCTCACACAGCTTGTCCGCCTGTGCACTCTCACACAGCTTGTCCTCCTGTGCACTCTCACACAGCTTGTCCTCCTGTGCACTCTCACACAGCTTGTCCTCCTGTGCACTCTCACACAGCTTGTCCGCCTGTGCACTCTCACACAGCTTGTCCTCCTGTGCACTCTCACACAGCTTGTCCTCCTGTGCACTCTCACACAGCTTGTCCTCCTGTGCACTCTCACACACTTGTTTTGCCTCTCACTGTGCACTCTCACACAGCTTGTCCTTCCCGTGCACTCTCACACAGCTTGTCCTCCTGTGCACATCTCACACAGATTGTCCTCCTGTGCACTCTCACACAGCTTGTCCTCCTGCGCACTCTCACACAGCTTGTCCTCCTGTGCACCCCACACAGCTTGTCCCGGTGCACTCTACCTACCTTGTCCTCTGGCACTTCCACGTTATCCTCCCGTGCATTCCACAGTTGGTCCTGTTGGACTGCTCAAAGTTTATGTTTCCTGGGGCCTCTCACACAGCTTGTCTCTGTACTTCACCGTTGTTCCTGGACTTCCGTTTGTTCCTGGCCCTCACAGGTCCCATGGATGTCCAAGTTGGGGTTTTCTGTTGCATTACACAGTTTCCGTGAAGATTTAACGTAATGCCGCCTGTGCACTTAAATAGCTTTGCTGGATCTCACACAGTTGTTCCTGGGAACACAGCTTGTTGATGCACTCTGTTTGTTCCGTGCAAATTACACAGTTGTTTGTGCCTAAAAGGATACCTGTGCACTTAATCGCTTTTTCACTTATCAACGTTTCGCCTTCCTCCAGGAATTGTCGCCTGTGCAGTTCCACGCTTGTCCTATTACTTAACAGCTTGTTGTGGGACTCAAAGCTTTCCCCTTGCACTCTGAAACTTGCTCTGGCAAACACGTCCTCCTCACTTAATAGGTCCTTTGAAAACATTTTTTGTGCATTCTCACACAGGTGTTTGTGCACTCCAACAGTGCTCTGCCACTCTAACAGCATGTCCTATTCACTCTCACACAGTTGTGTTCTTGTTCCTTGACACAGGCCCTGTCACTAATCACACCCCTCCCGTGCATCTCACCCCTTGTTCAGTACTCTCAAACGTCTCCTGGACAACTATTACTTTGGGTACTCTCAAAATTGTTATTTGCACATACACATTTGACTGTGCACTTTCACACTATATTCCAGGGTAAGATGTTGCAAGCAGTTTCAACGTATACATATTAGGATTACAATTGATATTGAGTGTTATCTTAATAAGCCCTCCCTTGACTTGTCCTTGAGCTAGAAGGCCCAGGAAATGTTCCAAGTTGGTAAAAAATGCGTATTATAAGGCCCCGAAAATAAAATTAGGAATATGTGATACGGAAGCTTGTGAATGGGCTGATAATGTTTGTAAAAAATTGGCAATAGTTGGGTGGGAAGGGTGAGAAAAACTTGCCATTTTTTGGCCGTTTCGTAAGTGTGCTGTCCATGTGTCCTATTACTTACATTTAAGGGCTCAATAGGAAACCCTTGATGTAACTTAAAACTAGGAACACAAGTTTTGGTCATTTAAATACTTGTGTTGAGATTCATTTCTCACGAGTTAATGTAAAACAGACTGTCAATGATAACAATGTTTCTAAAACCAGTGTGTTTTTAGTTACCTGGATCAACAGAGAACCCCTTCACTAATCTCCCCTCTGCTCTGTTTCCCCTTTTCAGTCTGAAAATTTTGCATCTATCTATGCTATTCAAAAAATTTTTCTTTTTTAATATATATTTTACATAAATTTACAAATTACATATATAATGTTTGCAAGCAGTTTAAACGTACTTTAGAAACAATGCTAGAGTGTAACTTAAAGCCTACCTGACTCTGCCTTGCATATAAGGCCCAGGTAATTTTCCAAAGACGTGGGGAAAAAAAAGGTCATAGCCCAAAATAGGGTATGTATACAGGAGTGAAAAGGCTGAGTTTGATTTACCCAGAATTGGGGGGATAGGTGGGTGGGGGAAGGTTGGTTTTTAGAAAAAACCCTTTTTTTCTGGGCCAGTAGTGTGCTGCAGGCCCCCCATTCTTAAGAGGCTGAATGATACCCTTTACAACTTAATCTTGAATCCAAGTTTTGTCTCTTAACTACTGTGTGAGAATCTTTCTCCACTAGTTAATCAGATAAAACATAGCAGGATAATAATGCACGTAATGTGATCTGGGTTACCTTGAAACAGAGTTACACCCCACGTCTCTCTCTCTCTCTCTGTCTCTCTGTCTCTGTCTCTCTCTCTCTCTGTCTCTCTGTCTCTGTCTCTCTCTCTCTCTCAAATTCACTTCAATACATGGGATCTGAAAAAATTGTAGCAATCAAATTTGTAGCAGGTACAACGCTCACCTGAGCACTAGCAGCAGGTACAACGCTCACCTGAGCACTAGCAGCAGGTACAACGCTCACCTGAGCACTAGCAGCAGGTACAACGCTCACCTGAGCACTAGCAGCAGGTACAACGCTCACCTGAGCACTATGCTAGCAGGTACAACGCTCACCTGAGCACTAGCAGCAGGTACAACACTCACCTGAGCACTAGCAGCAGGTACAACACTCACCTGAGCACTAGCAGCAAATACAACGCTCACCTGAGCACTAACAGCAGGTACAACGCTCACCTGAGCACTAGCAGCAAATACAACGCTCACCTGAGCACTAGCAGCAAATACAACGCTCACCTGAGCACTAGCAGAAGGTACAACACTCACCTGAGCACTAGCAGCAAATACAACGCTCACTTGAGCACTAGCAGCAAATACAACGCTCACCTGAGCACTAGCAGCAAATACAACGCTCACCTGAGCACTAGCAGCAAATACAACGCTCACCTGAGCACTAGCAGCAAATACAACACTCACCTGAGCACTAGCAGCAAATACAACGCTCACCTGAGCACTAGCAGCAAATACAACGCTCACCTGAGCACTAGCAGCAAATACAACACTCACCTGAGCACTAGCAGCAGGTACAACACTCACCTGAGCACTAGCAGCAAATACAACACTCACCTGAGCACTAGCAGCAGGTACAACACTCATCTGAGCACTAGCAGCAAATACAACACTCACCTGAGCACTAGCAGCAAATACAACGCTCACCTGAGCACTAGCAGCAAATACAACACTCACCTGAGCACTAGCAGCAAATACAACGCTCACTTGAGCACTAGCAGCAAATACAACGCTCACCTGAGCACTAGCAGCAAATACAACGCTCACTTGAGCACTAGCAGCAAATACAACGCTCACTTGAGCACTAGCAGCAAATACAACGCTCACTTGAGCACTAGCAGCAAATACAACACTCACCTGAGCACTAGCAGCAAATACAACGCTCACTTGAGCACTAGCAGCAAATACAACACTCACCTGAGCACTAGCAGCAAATACAACGCTCACCTGAGCACTAGCAGCAAATACAACGCTCACCTGAGCACTAGCAGCAAATACAACGCTCACCTGAGCACTAGCAGCAAATACAACACTCACTTGAGCACTAGCAGCAAATACAACGCTCACCTGAGCACTAGCAGCAAATACAACGCTCACCTGAGCACTAGCAGCAGGTACAACACTCACCTGAGCACTAGCAGCAAATACAACACTCACCTGAGCACTAGCAGCAAATACAACGCTCACCTGAGCACTAGCAGCAAATACAACGCTCACCTGAGCACTAGCAGCAAAAAAACAACCTCACCTGAGCACTAGCAGCAGGTACAACACCACCTGAGCACTAGCAGCAAATACAACACTCACCTGAGCACTAGCAGCAAATACAACGCTCACCTGAGCACTAGCAGCAAATACAACGCTCACCTGAGCACTAGCAGCAAATACAACACTCACCTGAGCACTAGCAGCAAATACAACACCACCTGAGCACTAGCACAAATACAACGCTCACCTGAGCACTAGCAGCAAATACAACGCTCACCTGAGCACCTAGCAGCAAATACAACGCTCACCTGAGCACTAGCAAAATACAACGCTCACCTGAGCACTAGCAGCAAATACAACGCTCACCGAGCACTAGCAGCAATTACAACGCTCACCTGAGCACTACGCAAAATACAACGCTCCCCTGAGCACTAGCAGCAAATACAACACTCACCTGAGCACTAGCAGCAAATACAACCTCACCTGAGCACTAGCAGCAATTACAACGCTCACCTGAGCACTAGCAGCAATACAACGCTCAACCTGAGCACTAGCAGAAAAATACAACGCTCACCGAGCACTAGCAGCAAATACAACACTCACCTGAGCACTAGCAGCAAATACAACACTCACCTGACCCACTAGCAGCGGGTTTAAAACCCGCTCACCTGATCACTAGCAGCAGGTACAACGCTCACCTGAGCACTAGCAGCAAATACAACGCTCACTTGAGCACTAGCAGCAAATACAACGCTCACTTGAGCACTAGCAGCAAATACAACGCTCACTTGAGCACTACACCCAAATACAACGCTCACCTGAGCACTAGCAAGCAAATACAAACGCTCACTTGAGCACTAGCAGCAAATACAACGCTCACTTGGGGCACTAGCAGCAAATACAACGCTCACTTGAGCACTAGCAGCAAATACAACACTCACCTACACTAGCAGAAAATACAACCTCACTTAAAGCACTAGCAGCAAATACAACACTCACCTGAGCACTAGCAGCAAATACAACGCTCACCTGAGCACTAGCAGAATACAACGCTCACCTGAGCACTAGCAGCAAATACAACGCTCACCTGAGCACTAGCAGCAAATACAACACTCACTTGAGCACTAGCAGCAAATACAACGCTCCACCTGAGCACTAGCAGCAAATACAACGCTCACCGAGCACTAGCAGCAGGTAAAAACACTCACCTGAGCACTAGCAGCAAATACAACGCTCACCTGAGCACTAGCAGAAAAATACAACGCTCACCTGAGCACTAGCAGCAAATACAACACTCACCTGAGCATTTAGCAGCAAATAAAAACACTCACTTGAGCACAGCAGCAGTACAACAGTCATTTGAGCATTAGCAGCAAATACAACACTCACTTGAGCACTAGCACAAATACAACACTCACCTGAGCACTAGACAATACAACACTCCCCCTGACCCACTAGCAGCAAATACAACACTCACCTGAGCACTAGCAGCAAAACAACACTCACTTGAGAAAATAACAGCAATACAACACTCACTTGAGCACTAGCAGCAAATACAACACTCACTGAGCAATAACAGCAATACAACACTCACTTGAGCACTAGCAGCAAATACAACACTCACCTGAGCACTAGCAGCAAATACAACGCTCACTTGAGCACTAGCAGCAAATACAACACTCACCTGAGCCACTAGCAGCAAATACAACCTCACCTGACACTAGCAGGAAATAAAACCCTCACCTGGCACAAAGCAGCAAATACAACGCTCACCTGAGCACTAGCAGCAAATACAACACTCACTTGAGCACTAGCAGCAAATACAACGCTCACCTGAGCACTAGCAGCAAATACAACGCTCACCTGACACTAGCACAGGTACAACACTCAACCTGAGCACTAGCAGCAAATACAACGCTCACCTGAGCACTAGCAGCAAATACAACGCTCACCTGAGCACTAGCAGCAAATACAACACTCACCTGAGCACTAGCAGCAAATACAACACTCACTTGAGCACTAGCAGCAGGTACAACAGTCACTTGAGCATTAGCAGCAAATACAACACTCACTTGAGCACTAGCAGCAAATACAACACTCACCTGAGCACTAGCAGCAAATACAACACTCACCTGAGCACTAGCAGCAAATACAACACTCACTTGAGCAATAACAGCAGATACAACACTCACTTGAGCACTAGCAGCAAATACAACACTCACTTGAGCAATAACAGCAGATACAACACTCACTTGAGCACTAGCAGCAGATACAACACTCACCTGAGTACAAGCAGCAGGTACAGCACTCACCTGAACACTAGCAGCAGGTACAACACTCACCTGAACACTAGCAGCAGGAACAACACTCACTTGAACACTAGCAGCAGGTACAACACTCACCTGAACACTAGCAGCAGGTACAACACTCACCTGAACACTAGCAGCGGGTACAACACTCACCTGAACACTAGCAGCAGGTACAACACTCACCTGAACACTAGCAGCAGGTACAACACTCACTTGAACACTAGCAGCAGGTACAACACTCACTTGAACACTAGCAGCAGGTACAAAACACTCACCTGAACACTAGCAGCAGGTACAACACTCACCTGAACCTAGCAGCAGGTACAACACCCCCACTTGAACACTACAGCAGGTACAACACTCACTTGAACACTAGCAGCAGGTACAACACTCACCTGAACACTAGCAGCAGGTACAGCACTCACCTGAACACTAGCAGCAGGTACAACACTCACCTGAACACTAGCAGCAGGTACAACACTCACCTGAACACTAGCAGCAGGTACAACACTCACCTGAGCACTAGAAGCAGGTACAACACTCACCTGAACACTAGCAGCAGGTAAAACACTCACCTGAGCACAAAGCAGCAGGTAAAAACAAACTCACCGAACACTAGCAAGCAGGTACAACACTCACCTGAACACTAGCAGCAGGTACAACACTCACCTGAACACTAGCAGCAGGTACAACACTCACCTGAGCACTAGAAGCGGGTACAACACTCACCTGAGCACTAGCAGCAGGTACAACACTCACCTGAACACTAGCAGCAGGTACAACACTCACCTGAACACTATCTGCAGGTACAACACTCACCTGAACACTAGAAGCGGGTACAACACTCACCTGAACACTAGCAGCAGGTACAACACTCATCTGAACACTAGCAGCGGATACAACACTCACCTGAACACTAGAAGGCGGTACAACACCACCTAAAACACTAGAAGCGGGTACAAACTCACCTGAACACTAGCAGCGGATACAACCACTCACTAAACACTAGCAGCGGATACAACACTCACCTGAACACTAGAAGCGGGTACAACACTCACCTGAACACTAGCAGCAGGTACAACACTCATCTGAACACTAGCAGCGGATACAACACTCACCTGAACACTAGAAGCGGGTACAACACTCACCTGAACACTAGAAGCGGGTACAACACTCACCTGAACACTAGCAGCAGGTACAACACTCACCTGAACACTAGAAGCGGGTACAACACTCACCTGAACACTAGAAGCGGGTACAACACTCACCTGAACACTAGCAGCGGATACAACACTCACCTGAACACTAGCAGCAGGTACAACACTCACCTGAACACTAGCAGCGGGTACAACACTCACCTGAACACTAGCAGTGGGCACAACACTCACCTGAACACTAGCAGCGGGTACAACATTCACCTGAACACTAGCAGCAGGTACAACATTCATCTGAACACTAGCAGTGGGTACAACACTCACTTGAACACTAGCAGCATTTACAACACTCACCTGAACACTAGAAGCGAGTACAACACTCACCTGAACACTAGCAGCGGGTACAACATTCACCTGAACACTAGCAGCAGGTACAAACTCATCTGAACACAGCAGGGGGTAAAAACACTCATCTGAACACAAAGCAGTTGGTACAACACTCATCTGAACACTAGCAGTGGGTACAACACTCATCTGAACACTAGCAGTGGGTACAACACTCATCTGAACACTAGCAGCGGGTACAACATTCATCTGAACACTAGCAGTTGGTACAACACTCATCTGAACACTAGCAGTGGGTACAACACTCATCAGAACACTAGCAGCAGGTACAACATTCATCTGAACACTAGCAGTGGGTACAACACTCATCTGAACACTAGCAGTTGGTACAACACTGATCTGAACAGTGGTAGCCACTTAAGGAGATGTTCTTCAACCTCATGGTTGGGGAGCCGGTCACTCGTCCCTTTGTATGTTAATCAACACTTCTCCATTTACAAGTTTATGGTCGATTTCCTTTTTATCTTCCTTCTGTAGAAACAACTCTTAATAGTTAAATCCTCCTCCTCCTCTTCGTTATCCTCTACCTTCTCATTTTCTTTCTATTAATTTCTTCTCTTTCTCATGTACCTTTCTCTTTCACTCTTTCTCCTGTTATTTTCTTGGAGATGTCTGAATAGAAAAGTAATTTGCCTTTACATATGCTTATACACATAAGCAGGACATATGTATGTGTGTATGTTTGGCCTCATGTATGCCTGTCTGTATGTATAACTACACGTATGATTATTTGTGTAGCTGCAGGTATTATTTGATGTCTGCGTGTATGTTTGTATGACTTACATGTATTATTCCATGGTTTGTCTACGTGTATATGTATCTCCATACATGTCTGCATATATGTGTGTTTTATGTGGTTTGGAAACTAATTTGGTTTTCTAAATTGGTTATCTAATTCAGGTTTCTAAATTAAGATTAGAGTACTCAGTGGGGAAAATAAAATTGTATTTTTTTTCTCTATCTCTCTCTTCCTTCGGTTAGAATAAGATGGTAAATGATGGTAGGAAAATCAGAGGAGGAAAAGAGTAATACGAACACAGATAATGGGTAAGAAAAAAGTGTGAGGAAGGGAACAGCAATAAGAGAGAACGAGAGATAGTCACGATGATGAAAGTAACCATGTCAAGGATTCTCTCTCTCTCTCCTCTCTCTCTCCTTTCCCCCTCCACTCTCTCCATCTCCTTTTCTCTCTCCCTTCCTCCTCTCTCTCTCTTCTCTCTCTCGTCTCTCTCTCTCTCTCTCTCTCTCCTCTTCTCTCCCCTCTCTCTCTCCCTCTCTCTCACACACACTAAAACAGTGTTGAATTGCATCGTGAGGTCACTGTTGCTTTGTGTGTAATTATCGTGTGATTGATGGAAAGCATAATGGATTTTGTGTGTGTGTGTTTGTTGTGTGTGTGTGTGTGGTGTGTGTGTGCGCGTGTGTGTGTGTGTGGGGTGTGTGTGTGTGTGTGTGTGTTGTGTGCGTGTGTGTGTGTGTGTGTGTGTGTGTGTGCGCGTGTGTGTTTTGTGTGTTGTGTGTGTGTGTGTGTGTACTCCCCCTAGTTGTACTCACCTAGTTGAGGTTGCGGGGTCGATCCGAGCTCCTGGGCCCCCCCTCTTCACTGATCGCTACTAGGTCACTCTCCCTGAGCCGGAGCTTTTTCATACCTCTGCTTTTAAAACTATGTATGGATCCTGCCTCCACTACATCGCTTCCCCAAACTATTCCACTTACTGACTACTCTGTGGCTGAAGAAATACTTCCTAACATCCCTGTGATTCATCTGTGTCTTTAGCTTCCAACTGTGTCCCCTTGTTGCTGTGTCCAAACTCTGGAACATCCTGTCTTTGTCCACCTTGTCAATTCCCCTCAGTATTTGTATGTCGTTATCATGTCCCCCCTATCTCTCCTGTCCTCCAGTGTCGTCAGGTTGATTTCCCTTAACCTCTCCTCGTAGGACATACCTCTTAGCTCTGGGACTAGTCTTGTTGCAAACCTTTGCACTTTCTCTAGTTTCTTTACGTGCTTGGCTAGTGTGGGTTCCAAACTGGTGCCGCATACTCCAATATGGGCCCTAACGTATACGGTGTAACAGGGTCCTGAACGATTCCTTATTAAGATGTCGGAATGCTGTTCTGAGGTTTGCTAGGCGCCCATATGCTGCAGCAGTTATTTGGTGATGTGCGCTTCAGGAGATGTGCCTGGTGTTATACTCACCCCAAGATCTTTTTCCTTGAGTGAGGTTTGTAGTCTCTGACCCCCTAGACTGTACTCCGTCTGCGGCCTTCTTTGCCCTTCCCCAATCTTCATGACTTTGGTGGGATTGAACTCCAGGAGCCAATTGCTGGACCAGGTCTGCAGCCTGTCCAGATCCCTTTGTAGTTCTGCCTGGTCTTCGATCGAGTGTATTCTTCTCATCAACTTCACGTCATCTGCAAACAGGGACACCTCAGAGTCTATTCCTTCCGTCATGTCGTTCACAAATACCAGAAACAGCACTGGTCCTAGGACTGACCCCTGCGGGACCCCGCTGGTCACAGGTGCCCACTCTGACACCTCGCCACGTACCATGACTCGCTGCTGTCTTCCTGACAAGTATTCCCTGATCCATTGTAGTGCCTTCCCTGTTATCCCTGCTTGGTCCTCCAGTTTTTGCCCCAATCTCTTGTGGGGAACTGTGTCAAACGCCTTCTTGCAGTCCAAGAAAATGCAATCCACCCACCCCTCTCTCTTTTGTCTTACTGCTGTCACCATGTCATAGAACTCCAGTAGGTTTGTGACACAGGATTTCCCGTCCCTGAAACCATGCTGGCTGCTGTTGATGAGATCATTCCTTTCTAGGTGTTCCACCACTCTTCTCCTGATAATCTTCTCCATGATTTTGCATACTATACATGTCAGTGACACTGGTCTGTAGTTTAAACGCTTCATGTCTGTCTCCTTTTTTAAAGATTGGGATTACATTTCCTGTCTTCCATGCCTCAGGCAATCTCCCTGTTTCGATAGATATTGAATATTGTTGTTAGTGGTACACATAGCGCCTCTGCTCCCTCTCTCAATACCCATGGGGAGATGTTATCTGGCCCCATTGCCTTTGAGGTATCTAGCTCACTCAGAAGCCTCTTCACTTCTTCCTCGGTTGTGTGCACTGTGTCCAGCACTTGGTGGTGTGCCCCACCTCTCCGTCTTTCTGGAGTCCCTTCTGTCTCCTCTGTGAACACTTCTTTGAATCTCTTGTTGAGTTCTTCACATACTTCACGGTCATTTCCTGTTGTCTCTCCTCCTTCCTTCCTTAGCCTGATTACCTGGTCCTTGACTGTTGTTTTCCTCCTGATGTGGCTGTACAACAGTTTCGGGTCAGATTTGGCTTTCGCTGCTATGTCATTTTCATATTGTCTTTGGGCCCCCTTCTTATCTGTGCATATTCGTTTCTGGCTCTACGACTGTTCTCCTTATTTCTCCTGGGTCCCTTTGCCTTCTATATTTCTTCCATTCCCTAGCACACTTGGTTTTTGCCTCCCTGCACCTTTGGGTAAACCATGGGCTCATCCTGGCTTTTTCATTACTCCTGTTACCCTTGGGTACAAACCTCTCCTCAGCCTCCTTGCATTTTGTTGCTACATATTCCATCATCTCATTAACTGGCTTCCCTGCCAGTTCTCTGTCCCACTGAACCCCGTTCAGGTAGTTCCTCATTCCTGTGTAGTCCCCTTTCTTGTAGTTTGGCTTCATTCGTCCTGGCCTTCCTGCTTCTCCCTCCACTTGTAGCTCTACTGTGTATTCGAAGCTTAAAACCACATGGTCACTGGCCCCAAGGGTCTTTCATATGTGATGTCCCGAATATCTGCACTACTGAAGGTGAATACTAAGTCCAGCCTTGCTGGTTCATCCTCTCCTCTCTCTCTTGTAGTGACCCTTACGGTTGGTACATGAAGTTCTCCAGTACCACCTCCATCATCTTAGCCCTCCATGTATCTTGGCCCCCATGTGGGTCCAAGTTCTCCCAATCGATCTCCTTGTGGTTAAAGCCCCCCCCATGATCAGGAGCTTTGCACTGCATGCATGAGCTCTTCTGGCCGCTCTAGCCATGTGTCAACCATCGCTCTATTGCTCTCGTCGTACTCTTGCCTTGGCCTCCTGCTTTTTCTGTGGGGGGTTATACATCACTGTGTGTGTGTGTGCGTGTGTGTGTGTGTGTGCGCGTGTGTGTGTGTGTGTGTGTGTGTGTGGTGTGTGTGTGGTGCGCGCGTGTGCGTATGTGTGTGTGTGTTTTGGGGTGTGTGTGTGTGCGCGTGTGCGTATATGTGGTGTGTGTGTGCGCGTGGGGCGTATGTGTGTGTGCGTGTGTGTGTGTGTGCTCGTGTGTGTGCGTGTATGTGCGTGTGTGTGTGCCCCGCGCGCGTGTGGGGTGTGGTGTTTTGGTGTGTATGTGTGTGGTGCGTGTATGTGCGGTGTGTGTGTCGTGTATGTGCGTGTGTGTATGTGCGTGTGGTGTGTGTGTGTGTGTGTGTGTGTGTGCTTTGTGCGTATGTGTGCGTGGGGTGGGGTGTGTGTATGTATGTGTGTGTGTGTGGCACGCGTGCGTATGTGTGTTGTGTGTGTGTGTGTGTGGTGCGCGTGTGCGTATGTGCGTGTGTGCGTGTATGTGTGTATGTGTGTGCACGCGTGCGTATGTGTGTGTGTGTATGTGTGCACGCGCGTGTGTGTGTGTGTGTGTGTGTGTGTGCGCGTATGTGTGTGTGTGGTGCGCGTGCGCGTATGTGTGTGTGTGTGTGTGTTTTGTGTGTGTGTGTTGTGTGTGTATGTGTGTGTTGTGTGTGCGCGGGGCGGTGTGTGGTGTTTGTGTGTGTGTGTGTGTGTGTGTGTGCGCGTGCGTGCGTGTGTGTGTGTGTGTGTGTGTGTGTGTGTGTGGTGTGTGTGTGTGCGCGTGCGCGTTGTGTGTGTGTGTGTGTGTGTGTTTTGTGCGCGCGCGCGTGCGCTTGTGTGTGTGTTTTGTTTTGGTGTGTGTGTGTGTGCGTGCGTGCGTGTGGGGTGTGTGTGGTGTGTGTGTGTGTGTGTGTTTTGTGTGCGCGTGCGCGTGTGTGTGTGTGTGCGTGCGTGTGTGTGTGTGTGGTGTGTGGTGTGTGTTGGGGGGTGTGTGTGTGTGTGCGTGCGTGTGTGTGTGTGTGTGTGCGTGCGTTTTGTGTGTTTCTAACACTTCTTGAAAACTAAAATGTGCGGGTTATTTGTGGATTGTGTTGTAATGATATATATTATTATATACATACATTTTTTTATTAACACATGGGCCGTTTCCCACCAAGGAAAGGTGACCCGAGCAAGAAGAAACACTTTCACCATCACGCACTCCATCACTGTCTTGCGAGCCGTGCCTACACTATAGTTATAAAATTGCAACATTAACACCTTTTTCAGAGTGCAGACACTGTACCTGACATCTCCAGGACTCAAGTCCAGTCTCCCGGTTTCCCTGAATCCCTTCATAAATATTACCTTGCTCACACTCCAACAGCACCTCAAGTCATAAAAACTATATATATATATATATATATATATATATTATATATATATATAAAATATATATACATATAATATATTATATATATATATATATTATATATAATATATATATATATATAAACGTTATCTATGGAGGCAAAGAAGGGAATGTATGAAAGTATAGTAGTACCAACACTCTTATTGGGTGTGAAGCTTGGGTGGTAAATTGCAGCAGCGAGGAGACGGTTGGAGGCAGTGGAGATGTCCTGTTTAAGGGCAATGTGTGGTGAAAAATATTATGCAGAAAATTCGGAGTGTGGAAATTAGGAGAAGGTGTGGAGTTAATAAAGTATTAGTCAGAGGGCAGAAGAGGGTTGTTGAGGGGGTTTTGGTCATTTAGAGAGAATGGATCAAAGTAAAAAGACATGGAAAGCATAAAAAATCTATAGGGGAAGGAAAGAGGGGTAGGGGTCGTCCTCGAAAGGGTTGGAAAGAGGGGGTAAAGGGGGTTTTGTGGGCGAGGGGCTTGGACTTCCAGAAAGCGTGCATGAGCGTGTTAGATAGGAGTGAATGGAGACGAATGATACTTGGGACCTGACGATCTGTTGGAGTTTTGAGCAGGGGTAATTTTTTAGTGAAGGGATTCAGGGAAACCGGTTATTTTCATATAGTCGGACTTGAGTCCTGGAATGGGAAGTACAATGCCTGCACTTTAAAGGAGGGGTTTGGGATATTGGCAGTTTGGGAGGGATTAGTTGTCTATCTTTATATGTGTATGCTTCTAGACTGTTGTATTCTGAGCACCTCTGCAAAAACAGTGATAATGTTGAGTGTGGGGAAAGTGTTGAATGATGATGAAAGTATTTTCTTTTTGGGGGTTTTCTTTCTTTTTGGGTCACCCTGCCTCGGTGGGAGACGACCGACTTGTTGAAATATATATATAATATATATATTTATATATATATATATAATATATTATATATATATATATATAATATATTTTGTCGTGCCGAATATTTTAAAACTGGTCAATTAGCAAGAACTCATTTAAAATTAAGTCCTTTCTAAAATTTTCTCTTATACGTTTAAAAATAAATTTTTTTCATTAATGTTAATGTAAATTTTTTTAATTTTTGCCCCAGAAGAATCTTAGAAAACTTACCTAACCTTATTATAACAAGAACAATTTATTTTAGCCTAACCCAACAAATATATTTTAGATTTGTTTACAATAATTTAATACTAAACAAACACAGTGAAATTATATTTTTTCGTTAGGTTCAGAATGATTTTGGCGAAATTATTGCATACACAAATTTTCACTTGTCCTATATGGCAAGATGAACGTTGCTATTTAAGCCAAGATCGCAATTTTCTGCCTATTCGGCACGACATATATATATATATATATATATATATATATATATATATATATAATCGCCTGCTCTTGCGAATTCCTTGCATTGTTAAAATCTCTAGTAAGGCTGATGCATGCAGGGGATGAGATGAAAAGCTGTAAGCCTTCTCCCTGAAAGCTGGCTGCCTTGGATCAAAGTCTAGCGCAAGCTGGACTCCAAGGTATTGGTCCAGTGTGGGTAGATTGGTAAAGCACTGCGTACCTTGTCCTAAGGTTCGTAGGTTCGAGTCTCCTTCAGCCAGAGATCAGTGTTTGTGTATATTTCGCCTACTCTTGCGAATTCCTTGCATATATATATTGATGTAGAGTGTGTAGGTTTGAATCCTGCTGTGGTCCGATCGTGATATATACTGCTTTGAAATTGGGTCCATCTTTTTCAAACACCATGTAATATATATATATATATATATATATATATATATATATATATATATATATATATATATATATATATATATATATGCAAATAAGATCACAGTAAACAGGTGATATCACAATATGCCGAACAACCACTCTGAAAAAACAGTAGAATTTCAAGCACTTTTGTGACTGACCACCTCCAATACTATTTCTCTAAGGCTGATGAACTGATTACATCATCTTCAATTCACTACTAAACCTACTGCCTCTGTATTTGACTGAAGAAGTCTACTTTGTAAGCGAAACGTTTCAGCAATATAGATACCCAACTGTTGCACATGCGTCTTAAACATTCCAGTGAGTCACAGGTCACTCTGTTTCTGCTAATAATGTACCACAGGTCACTCTTTCTTCTGATAGTGTCATAGGTCACTATTTCTGCTAACAATGTGTTCTGATATTAAACCTTTACAAAGAGACGGTGGCAAAGTGGCTGTCGTATCTAACAATCTGGTGGTCCTTAGTTCCGACTCTCTACCGAAGGAGGTGCGCTAGTTTTTATTCGGTTTTAAACTAGTCTCCCCCCCCCCCCCCCCAGTGTGAAAGTCTCCTCATATGCTTGTCATAAAGCCCATCTGGTCAATAAATATGTTGGTAGATAAGGGTGATATATTGCTTGTTTCTCGCGGGATGGAGTAGTTATTCCAGAGCTCTTGAAGTCGATGGACTCGTAAAGGCTCCTTCTGGCTCTGTGAGGGACGACTTTGAAGAGCACACGCAGTGCGGAACTAGCGTGTACTGGAGCACACGCAGTGCGGAACTAGCGTGTACTGGAGCACACGCAGTGCGGAACTAGCGTGTACTGGAGCACACGCAGTGCGGAACTAGCGTGTACTGGAGCACACGCAGTGCGGAACTAGCGTGTACTGGAGCACACGCAGCGCGGAACTAGCGTGTACTGGAGCACACGCAGTGCGGAACTAGTGTGTAATGGAGCACACGCAGTGCGGAACTAGTGTGTACTGGAGCACACGCAGTGCGGAACTAGCGTGTACTGGAGCACACGCAGTGCGGAACTAGCGTGTACTGGAGCACACTCAGTGCGGAACTAGCGTGTACTGGAGCACACGCAGTGCGGAACTAGCGTGTACTGGAGCACACGCAGTGCGGAACTAGCATGTACTGGAGCACACGCAGTGCGGAACTAGCGTGTACTGGAGCACACGCAGTGCGGAACTAGCGTGTACTGGAGTAATGTTTCGCCCTGTATACAGCTTTACCAAGTTATATGCTAAGACTCTGTACCAAGTTAAACTTTGTTCAAAAAGATTTGTTCCGGTGTGTTTTCTTCGCTGTTTACTGGGTTCTTCGCTGTTATTGGCAGTTTTCTTCACTTTTATTATGTTCTTCATTTTGACAGTGTTCTTTACTGTTTTGTGTTTTCATATTACAGTGTTTTTTACTGTTTTTTGACTGTTCTTCACTGTTTTTTGGGACGTTTTTCCCCTGTCTGTTTTCACTGTTATTGATGTTCTTCACTGTTATTGGAATTCTTTACTTTTTATTGCGTTCTTCCCACTGTCTGTTTTCATTTATTGCTTTTCTTCACTGTTATTGACAGTTTTTTACTGTTTTTGATGTTCTTTACTGTTATTAACTGTTCTTCACTGTTATTGACTGTTCTTCACTGTTATTGACTGTTCTTCACTGTTATTGACTGTTCTTCACTGTTATTGACTGTTCTTCACTGTTCTTCACTGTTATGATTGTTCACTGTTATTGATGTTCTTCACTTTTGATGTTCTTCACTGTTCTTTACTGTTCTTCATGTTATTGACTGTTCTTCACTTTTCTTTCTGTTATTGCTGTGTTCACTTTATTGCTGTTTTCACTGTTATTGACTGTTTTTTCCCACGTTTTTGCAGTGTTCTTTATTTATTGACAGTGTTCTTCCTGTTATTGACAGTGTTCTTCCTGTTATTGCTGTTTTTCACTGTTATTGCTGTTCTTCATGTTTTGAATGTTCCTTTTTTGACTGTTTTTCAATTTATTGACTGTTCTTCATTTATTGACAGTGTTCTTCATGTTATTGCTATTCATGTTATTGACTATTCACTGTTTTTGACTGTTCACTTATTGTGTTCTTCATGTTTTGACGTTCTTCACTGTTATTGACTTTACTTTTTGATGTTCTTCATTTTATTGATGTTCTTAAAATGTTATTGACTTTTATTGACTTCACTGTTATGACTGTTCTTCACGTTATTGATGTTCACTGTTATTGACTGTTCACTGTTATTGACAGTGTTCCTTTTATTGACTGTTCTTCACTGTTATTGCTTTCTTCATGTTATTGACTGTTCTTCCTTTTATTGAGTTCTTCACTTTTATTGATGTTTTTCACTTTATTGCTGTTCACTTTTTATTGATTTCACTGTTATTGACTTTTCTTCCTGTTTTTGACAGTGTTTTCACTTTTATTGACAGGTTCTTCACTGTTATTGCAGGTTCTTCACTGTTATTGACGTGTTCTTCACTTATTAAAAGTTCTTCACTGTTAGACTGTTCTTCAGTTATTGTGTTCTTCATGTTATTGACTTTTTCTTCCTGTTATTTTCTTCACGTTGCTGTTCTTAAGTTATTGACCTTCATTTTATTGACTTTTTCACTGTTAGGGGATTGTTCTTCACTGTTATTGATGTTCATGTTATTGACTGTTTATGTTTTGACTGTTCTTCAATGTTATTGACTGTTCTTCCCTGTTATTGATGTTCATGTTATTGATGTTCACTTTTATTGACTGTTTTCACAGTTATTGACTGTTCTTCAGTTATTGACCGTTCTTCACTGTTATTGACTGTTCACTGTTATTGACTGTTCACTGTTATTGACTGTTCTTCACTGTTATTGACTGTTCACTGTTATTGACTGTTCTTCATGTTATTGATGTTTTCACTTATTGACTGTTTTCATGTTTTTGATGTTCTTCATGTTTTTGATGTTCTTCATGTTATTGACTTTTCACTGTTATTGACTTTCACTGTTATTGACTGTTCTTCATGTTTTTTATTGACTTTTCTTCATGTTATTGACTGTTTTTCACTGTTATGATTTTTTCTTCCTGTTATTGATGTTCCGTTATTGCTGTTTTTCATTTATTGACTGTTCTTCACTGTTTTTATGTTCTTCACTGTTATTGACTGTTTTTCCCTTTTTATTGACTTTCTTCACTGTTATTGACTTTTTCTTCACTGTTATTGATGTTTTAAATGTTATACTGTTCTTCAATGTTATTGACTTTTCTTCCTGTTATTGATGTTCTTCACGTTTTTGACTGTTCACTGTTATTGACGTTTTTTCACTGTTAGGGGACTGTTTTTCACTTTTATTGACTGTTCTTCACTGTTTTTGATGTTCACTGTTTTTGAGTTCACGTTTTGGACTGTTCACTGTTATTGACTGTTCACTGTTATTGACTGTTCACTGTTATTGACTGTTCTTCACTGTTATTGACTGTTCTTCACTGTTATTGACTGTTCTTCACTGTTATTGACTGTTCTTCACTGTTATTGACTGTTCTTCTCTGTTATTGACTGTTCTTCACTGTTATTGACTGTTCTTCACTGTTTTTGACTGTTCTTACGTTATTGACTTTTTCTTCACTGTTATTGACTGTTCTTCTTTTATTGATTTTCTTCACTTTTATGACGTTCTTCATGTTATTGACTGTTTTTCCTGTTTTTGATGTTCTTCACTGTTATTGCTGTTTTTCTCTGTTATTGACTTTTCTTCACTGTTATTGATGTTCTTACGTTATTGACTGTTCTTCCTGTTATTGACTTTCCTGTTATTGATGTTCTTCACTGTTATTGACTGTTCTTCACTGTTATTGACTGTTCTTCACTGTTATTGACTGTTCTTCACTGTTATTGACTGTTCTTCACTGTTATTGACTGTTCTTCACTGTTATTGACTGTTCTTCATGTTTTTGACGTTCTTCCTTTATTGACTGTTCTTCTTGTTATTGCTGTTTTCACTGTTATTGACTTTCTTCACTGTTATTGACTGTTTTCACTGTTTTTGACTGTTCTTCTTGTTATGACTGTTTTTTCACTGTTATTGACTGTTCTTACTGTTATTGACTGTTCTTCACTGTTATTGACTGTTCTTCACTGTTATTGACTGTTCTTCACGCTTCACTCAATTTGGATCCATTATTATTTTTATTATTGTTTTTATTTGTCCTTGTTTAATATTTTTTATTTATTACTCATTATTGTAATTTTTTTTTTTATTATTATTAAAACCCAAAGGTGGAAGCGTTAAATCCGTTGGAGTGGTAAATGAAGACAGTCGGTTCGCCCTAGGGTTTGAGAAGATTGGTCCCCCCCCGGTCAAGAGCGTTTCACCGGCATCAAACCCGGGGTTTTTCCGGGAGAGAGTTTCGGGGGTAAAACCCCCCCGCGGCCCGGTCTGTGACCGGGCCCCCTGGGGGTCAGAGCCTGACAACCAGGCTGTTGCTGCTGGTGCACGCAAACCAACGTACGAGCCAAAAACCCGGTGTCGGAACTGACTTTAGGGCTTGCCCCGTGCCAGTTAAGACGCCAGGGGTCTGTTGGTAATCCCCCTTATGTGTGCTGGGGGGCAGTTGAACAGTCGGGGGCCCCTGACACTTATTGTAGGTCTCTTAACGTGCTAGTAAAACCCTGCTTTTCATTGGGGGATGGGTGCTGCCAAGTCTTCTGCTTTCTAGTGAGTGATTTTCGGTGCAAGTTGGGTATAGTCCCTCTAGGATTTTCCAGGTGTATATAATCATGTATCCCCCCCCTGCGTTCCAGGGAATCAGGTTTAGAAACCCAAGCGTCCCAGTAATTGAGTGTTTTATCTTCGTTATGCGCGCCGTGAAAGTTCTCTGTACATTTTTTAGGTCAGCAATTTCACCTGCCTTGAAAGGTGCTGTTAGAGTGCAGCAATATTCCAGCCTAGATAGAACAAGTGACCTGAAGAGTGTCATCATGGGCTAAATCTACGAAAATATAAACATTTTTAACTAAGTCCAGGAAAGTTTGGAAAATTAACGAGACCTAACTGATGAGGTAAATTTTCAACCAGTGTTTGCGTCATTTTCAACCAGTGTTTACGTCATTTTGAACCAGTGTTTACGTCATTTTCAACCATGTTTACGTCATTTTAACCAGTGTTTACGTCATTTTCAACCAGTGTTTACGTCATTTTCAACCAGTGTTTACGTCATTTTGAACCAGTGTTTGCGTCATTTTCAACCAGTGTTTACGTCATTTTGAACCAGTGTTTACGTCATTTTCAACCAGTGTTTACGTCATTTTGAACCAGTGTTTACGTCATTTTGAACCAGTGTTTACGTCATTTTCAACCAGTGGTTTACGTCTTTTTCAACCAGTGTTTACGTCATTTTGAACCAGTGTTTACGTTCTTTTTCCCAACCAGTGTTTACGTCATTTTGAACCAGTGTTTGCGCCCATTTTCAACCAGTGTTTACGTCATTTTGAACCAGTGTTTACGTCATTTTCAACCATGTTTACGATCATTTGAACCAGTGTTTACGTCATTTGAACCAGTGTTTACGTCATTTTCAACCCATGTTTACGTCATTTTGAACCAGTGTTTACGTCATTTTGAACCAGTGTTTACGTCATTTTGAACCAGTGTTTACGTCATTTTGAACCAGTGTTTACGTCATTTTGAACCAGTGTTTACGTCATTTTCAACCAGTGTTTACGTCATTTTGAACCAGTGTTTACGTCATTTTGAACCAGTGTTTACGTCATTTGAACCAGTGTTTACGTCATTTTGAAACCATGTTTGCGTCATTTTCAACCAGTGTTTACGTCATTTTGAACCAGTGTTTACGTCATTTTGAACCAGTGTTTACGTCATTTTCAACCAGTGTTTACGTCATTTTCAACCAATGTTTCTCATTTTCTATTTGTTCACATTAATGGTCATAAGAAATTTAGAAATTTACCAGTAGGTCACCTGGCGTGGCTTCCGGGGGTCATCGGCCCCGCGGCCCGGTCCCAGACCTGGCCTCCTGGTGGCTGGTCTGGTCAACCAGACTGTTGGTACCCGCCGCCTGCAGCACAACGTACCCAACACAACCCGGTGATCAGGAACTGTTTTTGAGGAACCTGTCTAGTTTCCTCTTGAAGATAGCTAGGTGTCCCAGGGAGGGTGTTGAGGAGTCGTGGTCCCTTGACGCTAATTGAATTCGCTTCTCTGCTTTTCATTAGAGGTATCTTGCACTATCTGCTTCTTGTGTTCATATTTAGTGATTACGGTGTGAAGCTTTGGTAATTATAACAATACTTTTGAAGGGGTGAACGGGTAAGCCAGCGGAAGGCCTTAGATGACCAAAAGCTCCGACTGCAGGTCATCATATGACTAAGTCCCGTGTCAGGAAACACTTGTCTTGTTTCAAGACGAACCTAACCTAACCCAACCCAACCTTACCTAACCCAACCTTACCTAACCCAACCTTACCTAACCCAACCTTACCTAACCCAACCTTACCTAACCCAACCTTACCTAACCTAATCTAAAGTTTGGTACCACTTCCTCCCGTATCATCCAGGCGTAGATTATGATGCATCTTTCTCGCCTACGTTCTCAGGAATATAGTTCGAGGAATTTGAAATGTTCCCAGTAATTTGGGTGCTTGACTGAGTTTGTACGAGCTGTGAAGGTTAGAAAAATACACTAAATATGCAAGCAGCAAGAGTAACATCATTGCAACTGTTGCAGTACTCTGTTGCAATACTGTCTGTTGCTATACCTGTTTATTCGTTATGGTAGTGCTGTTAATCGTTGACATTTTTTGTCAGTTATTGCACGTATATTACTGTAGTTGAAACTTCAATAAACATTAAAAGCATTTACGACGCGTCACGAGTCAGGTGTTTTAAGCACTTGCAACATTTCCAGAGAGAGAGAGAGAGAGAGAGAGAGAGAGAGAGAGAGAGAGAGAAAGAGAGAGAGAGAAAGAGAGAGAGAGAGGTACAGGTAAAAGTGTCCGCTGCAGAAGAGCTCACGATATCCTTTGACGTAATGTACACTGAACGCAAACACGAGAACGCGACACGCGAGGGCATATCTCAATAGGTATTCGAAATGGAAGCTTTGAATCTACCAGAGATGTAATTAGTGACGTAAGTAAAACAGAAGATGTAAGTGAGGCATTATTCTGGGATTTGTACTGGATATATTGCAAGTTGTGCTGGTTTATGACTAAGCTGTACTGATTTATGATAAGTTGCACCGCTCCAGTACACAATTGCCATTCCTACATGCTCTTGAAACAAAGCAGGGGCACCATGGGTAAAGTAAAAAAACTGTGTATCAACATGCGTGGTCCAAGACTGCTACCACTGGAAGCAAGAAGCGTTGCCGGGGCGCAGAGGTGGAAGTTTTCAAGACGAGACCACAACAGCAGCTGAGTACCTCGTGAAGCAGGCTGTGATGGTTAGGTCAGCGGGCTACTAGGACCAACAGCCTGGTTGACTCGGTGGTCAGTAAGGGGTTCTTACCTCAGGCCGGGCTGCGAGGGTAGAATCCTCGAAACAGGCCACAGGTCTGACATGATCCCATTATTATTATTATTATCACAGGGAAGCGCTGAAACCGTATGGGTTATTCAGCGCCCGGATGTGATCATGTATGTCTACCTAGACGCAAAGCAGAGGACGAGTATTGTATGAATCAACTCTACTGAAAAGGACCTCACTCTGAAGTTGAAATATATTGTACTCTTGTGTTTTGTTTAATTTTTTTTAACATACAGCAAATATATTGATATAATATTGTACTTATTGCTTTGTAATGCTATGTATAATGTGTGTGTGTGTGTGTGTGTGTGTGTGTGTGTGTGTGTGGTGTGTGTGTGTGTGTGTGTGTGTGTGTGCGCGCGTTACCATTTTCTCCTAGGCGCATGTCGATAAGACACTAGGCCTGTGTGTGTGTGTGTGTATAGGAGTTGCATAATGCTGGAGTGAAGTTCAATTTTCTATTGATCCTAGGCACCTATTTCCTTGCAGGTAAGTGCAGCGTCGGGCGGGCCAGCCCCGCACCCAGGCTCACCACTGTACAACTTCCTACGCTGGGTAAGAAAATCCTACTCACCTAATGCCGTATTTTCCGGCATATAAGACGCACCCAGACACCCACCACTGTACTACTTCCCTACACTGGGTAAGATAACCTTACTCGCCTAATACCGTATTTTCCGGAATATAAGACGCACGACAGAAGTATAATGGTAAATCAGTAATTACATTCAAGGGTTAATTACCCTCTTACTTGACGCTAAAGCGTAACACAAAGCCTATCCTTGACCCTAACCTTCAGCATATAAGGCGCAGGATGATTTTCCAAGAATTTTTGTGAGGAAAAAAGTCTTGGATGAGTGATGGGTACCGTAGTCTTCAAGACTGCAGTACTCATCACCAACTACAACCAAGGCTGAGGGACTGATTACCTCATCTTTTGTATATAGTTCTCCAGTCTTCCCATTATGTCCTTGAGTTTCTGTTGATAAAGTCACTGGATGGTGAAACGTCTACAAATAAAGATACCCAGATGTTGCTCAGATGCCTAATTCTTCATCTCGTCGGTATTGTATAGTACTGTGTAGTACCATCTATGTACCACAGTTGTGTTAATGTGCGTTCCTAGTGATATGTTTTTAGTAACTATTAAACCTTATGTGATATTCAACCTTTTTTATATATATATTCAGTGGCTGGTTTTCCTTTCCTTCCCCTTCTCTTATAACTTAATATTTTCATTAGCCATTTGTCTGACCACTAAACATTGACTCCAGTCACTTGTTTTTCCTCCTTTGTGTTAAGTGGCTGGTCTTTCTCTTCCCCATGTTTATAACTTAACACTTCCAACAGTCATTTGTCTGAACCCTCCTGCAGTCTGTCTAGATCTGTCTCGAGTCACTCTACAACGTTCGTATACTCCCGTTTGTATACTCTCGTGCGTATACTGTAGCTCATATACTCACATTCGTATAGTCTCAGCAGTATTAAATCATCCACACCCTTTAAAACGCCTCAAATATTGACAACATTTAACATTCCTCTAAATTTACTCTCTGGACACAAAACACAATACAATAAACAAAAATAATTCACACAGAACACAATAGTCATAGATCATTTTACAGAAAACAATACGATTCACAAATCACTCACACAAAACACTACGTGTTTGTGTATGTATATACTCACCTATATGTGGTTGTAGGGGTCGATTCATAGCTCCTAGCCCCGCCTCTTTGCTGGTCGCAACTAGGTCCACTCCCGGCTCCAAGAGCCTTATCGTACCTCTTCTTACAGCTGTAGTAGTAGTAGTAATAGCGTGTGTGTGTTCTGCCATCCATTTGCGGTTGTAGGGGTCGATTCTCAGATCCTGGCTCAGTCTTTTAAGCCGCTCTTTAGATTCGCTTCCTCTTAGCCTCGTGGACCCCTATCGTACCTTCTTGTATAAAAGTATGTATGGCGCCTTCCTCCTTTACTTCCTCATTATTACACTTCTTAACCACTCTTGAGACTGAAAAACTACTTCCTACCATCCATGTGGCCTGTTTGTGTGTAAGTTCCATCTCTGTCTCTCAAGTTTTTGTTTCTCGACTCTCAAACAGCCTATCCCAGTCTATCTTAGCAGTTCCCTAAGTATTTGTATGTTATGTTTCCCTGGGTTCTTCTGCCCTCCAGTGTCGTTAGATTCAGTTCCCTTAGTCTCTCCTCGTAGTTCGTGCCGCATTAGCTCAAAAACTAACTTTACTGCATATTTCTGCACATTTTTTAGTTTATTAATATGCTTTTTCATGTGCGGGTTCTACACTGGTGCTACATAGTCCAAGAGGAGGGGCCTGGTGTATGTTAGGCTACTCTTAGACTTGCCAGGCGAACATTGGCCACGGAGGTTATTCGGTTGATCTCAGCCTCTAGTGTTGTTATACTGGGCACTGTGCTCACTCTCAGGTCTTCCTCTTTAAGTGGTGACTTGTGTAGTGGTGTGTGTTATAGTGTGATAGTTCTGTGTAGTGTTGTGTAATATAGTGTGATAGTTCTGTGTAGTGTTGTGTAATATAGTGTGATAGTTCTGTGCAGTGGTGTGTAATATAGTGTGATAGTTCTGTGTAGTGTTGTGTAATATAGGTGATAGTTCTGTGTAGTGTTTGTAATATAGTGTGATAGTCCTGTGTAGTGTTGTGTAAAATAGTGGGGATAGTTCTGTGCATGGTGTGTAAATATATGTGATAGTTTCTGTGTAGTGTTGTGTAATATAGTGTGATAGTTCTGTGTAGTGGGGGTGTAATATAGTGTGATAGTTCTGTGTATGGGTGTAATATAGTGTGATAGTTCTGGGTAGTGTTGTGTAATATAGTGTGATAGTTCTGTTTTAGTGGTGTGTAATATAGTGTGATAGTTCTGTGTAGTGTTGTGTAATATAGTGTGATAGTTCTGTGTTGTGGTGTGTAATATAGGGTGATAGTTTCTGTGTATGTTGTGTAATATAGTGTGATAGTTCTGTGTAGTGTTGTGTAATATAGTGTGATAGTTCTGTGTAGTGTTGTGTAATATTTGTGTGATAGTTCTGTGCATGTGTGTAATATAGTGTGATAGTTCTGTGTAGTGTTGTGTAAAAAGTGTATAGTTCTGTGCAGTGGGTGTGTAATATAGTGTGATAGTTCTGTGTAGTGTTGTGTAATTTTAGTGTATAGTTCTGTGTAGTGTTGTGTAATATAGTGTGATAGTTCTGTGTAGTGTTGTGTAATATAGTGTGATAGTTCTGTGTAGTGTTGTGTAATTAGTTGATAGTTCTGTGTATTGGGGTGTAATATAGTGTGATAGTTCTGTGTAGTGTTGTGTAATAAGTGTGATATTTCTGTGCAGTGGTGTGTAATATAGTGTGATAGTTCTGTGTAGTGTGTGTAATATAGTGTGATAGTTTTTTGTGCAGTGGTGTGTAATATAGTGTGATAGTTCTGTGTAGTGGTGTGTAATATAGTGGATAGTTTTTGTGCAGTGGTGTGTAATATAGTGAAAATCTGTGTAGTTTGTGTTATAGTGTGATCTGTGTAGTGTTGTGTTATAGTGTGATCTGTGTAGTGTTATAGTGTGATCTGTGTAGTGTTGTGTTATAGTGTGATCTGTGATGTTATAGTGTGATCTGTGTATGTTGTGTTATAGTGTGATCTGTGTAGTGTTGTGTTTAAATTGTGATCTGTGTAGTGTTAAAAGTGTGATCTGTGTAGTGTTATAGTGTGATCTTGTAGTGTGTGTTATAGTGATCTGTGTAGTATTGTGTTTTTAGTGTGATCTGTGTAGTGTTGTGTTATAGTGTGGGTCTGTGTAGTGTTGTGTTATAGTGTGAAACTGTGTAGTGTTATAGTGTGATCTGTGTAGTGTTGTTTTAAAAGTGTGATCTGTGTAGTGTTGTGTTATAGTGTGATCTGTGTAGTGTTGTGTTATAGTGTGATCTGTGTAGTGTTGTGTTATAGTGTGATCTGTGTAGTGTTATAGTGTGATCTGTGTAGTGTTGTGTTATAGTGTGATCTGTGTAGTGTTATAGTGTGATCTGTGTAGTGTTATAGTGTGATCTGTGTAGTGTTATAGTGTGATCTGTGTAGTGTTATAGTGTGATCTGTGTAGTGTTATAGTGTGATCTTTTGTAGTGTTATAGTGTGATCTGTTTTAGTGTTTTTAGTGTGATCTGTGTATGTAAGTTTGATTGTGAGTGTTATAGTTTGATCTGTGGGAGTGTTTTAAAAGTGATCTGTGTAGTGTTATAGTGTGATCTGTGTTAGTGTTGTGTTATAGTGTGATCTGTGTAGTGTTTGTGTTTATAGTGTGATCTTGTAGTGTTATAGTGTGATCTGTGTAGTGGTGTTTATAGTTTATCTGTGTAGTGTTTATAGTGTGATCGGTAGTAGTGATTGTGTGGTTATAGTGTGATCTGTGTAGTGTTATAGATGTGATATCTGTGTATAGGGGATTGTATTTATAGTGTGATCTGTGTAGTGTTATAGTGTGATCTGTTGTTTTGTGTTATAGTGGAAACTGTGTAGTGTTATAGGTGATCTGTGTAGTGTATGTTATAGTGTGATCTGTGTAGTGTTTAGTGTGATCTGTTAGTGTGTGTTATAGTGTGATCTGTGTATGTTATAGTGTGATCTGTGTTTTGTAAGGGGTTTATAGTGTGATCTGTGTAGTGTTTTTAGTGTGTCTGGAGTGTTAAGTGGATTGTGTAGTGTTATAGTGTGATCTGTGTAGTGTTATAGTGTGATCTGTGTAGTGTTATAAATTTTGATCTTTTGTAGTGTTATAGTGTGATCTGTTGTGTAGTGTTATAGTGTGATCTGTGTAGTGTTATTTTAGTGATTGATCTGTGTAGTGTTATAGTGTGATTTTGTGTAGTGTTATAGTGTGTCTGTGTAGTGTTTTGTGGTTTTAGTTGTGTTTGTTTAGTGTTATTTAGTGTTTGATCTGTGTAGTTTATAGTGTGATCTGTGTAGTGTTATAGGTGATCTGTGTAGTGTTATAGTGTGATCTGTGTAGTGTTATAGTGTGATCTGTGTAGTGTTATAGTGTGATCTGTGTAGTGTTATAGTGTGATCTGTGTAGTGTTGTGTTATAGTGTGATCTGTGTAGTGTTGGTTATAGTGTGATCTGTGTAGTGGGTTATAGTGTGATCTGTGTAGTGTTATAGTGTGATCTGTGTAGTGTTATAGTGTGATCTGTGTAGTGTTGTGTTATAGTGTGATCTGTGTAGGGGTTAAAAGTGTGATCTGTTAGTGTAGTGTTATAGTGTGATCTGTGTAGTTTGTGTTATAAATGTGTCTGTGTAGTGTTATAGTGTGATCTGTGTTGTGAAGTGACTTTAGTGTTATAGTGTGATCTGGTAGTGTTATAGTGTATCTGTGTAGTTGTTTAAAGTGTGATCTGTGTAGTGTTTATAGTGTGATCTGTGGGAGTGTTATAGTGTGATTGTGTTTAGTTATAGTGTGATCTTGTGTTGTGTTATAGTGTGATCTGTGTAAGTGTTATAGTGTGATCTGTGTAGTGTTATAGTGTATCTGTGTAGTGTTATAGTGGATCTGTTTTTAGTGTTTTTTATAGTGTGATCTGTGTAGTGTTATAGTGTGATCTGTGTAGTGTAGTGTTTATAGTGTGATCTGTGTATGTTTGATAGTGTGATCTGTGTAGTGTTATAAGTGGACGTGTAGTGTTATAGTGTGATCTGTGTATGTTATAGTGTGATCTGTGTAGTGTTGTGTTATAGTAGTGATCTGTGTAGTGTTATAAATGTGATTTTGTGTTGTGTTTTAGTTATGTCTGTGTAGTGTATAGTGTGATTGTTAGTGTTATAGTGTGATCTGTGTAGTGTTATAGTGTGATCTGTGTAGTGTTATAGTGTGATCTGTGTAGTGTTATAGTGTGATCTGTGTAGTGTTATAGTGTGATCTGTGTAGTTGTTATAGTGTGATGTGTGTTTAAGTGTGATCGTTAGTGTTATAGTGATCTTTTAGTGTAGTTATAGTGTGATCTGTGTAGTTGGGTTTTTAGTGTGATTTTGTGTAGTGTTATAGTGTGATCTGTGTAGTGTTATAGTGTGATTGGTAGTCTTGGTTTTCGTGTGATCGTGTAGTGTTATAGTGTGATCTGTGTTGTGTTATAGTTGATCTGTTGTGTTATAGTGTGATCTGTGAGTGTTTAAGTGTCTGTGTAGTGTTATAGTGTGATCTTTGGGATGTTATAGTGTGATCTGTGTAGTGTTAAAAGTGTGGGTCTGTTTTAGTGTAGTGTTATAGTGTGATCTGTGTAGTGTTGTGTTATAGTGTGATCTGTGTAGTGTTATAGTGTGATCTGGGGTGTTGTATAGTTGTGATCTGTGTAGTTTTATAGTGTGATCTGTGAGTGTTGTGTTATAGTGTGATCTGTGTTGTGTTATAGTGTGATCTGTGTAGTGTTGTTATAGTGTGATCTGTGTAGTGTTTGTTATAGTGTGATCTGTGTAGTGTTATAGTGTGATCTGTGTAGTGTTATAGTGTGATCTGTGTAGGTTTATAGTGTGATCTGTTAGTTTGTGTTATAGTGTGATCGTGTAGTGTTATAGTGTGATCTGTGTTGTGTTATAGTGTGATCTGTGTAAGGGGTTATAGTGTGGAAACTGTGTAGTTTTTATAGTGTGATCTGTGTAGTGTTATAGTGTGATCTGTGTATTTTTTATAGTGTGATCTGTGTAGTGTTATAAGTGTGAACTGTGTAGTGTTGTGTTATAGTGTGATCTGTGTAGTGTAGTGTTATATGTGATCTGTGTATGTTATAGTGTGATCTGTGTATGTTATAGTGTGATCTGGTAGTTAGTGTTATAGTGTGATCTGTGTAGTGTTGTGTTATAGTGTGATCGTGTAGTGTTTTTAAATGTGATCTGTGTAGTGTTTAGTGTGATCTGTGTAGTCTTGTGTTTATAGTGTGATCTGTGTAGTGTTATAGTGTGATCTGTTTTTGTGTTTATAAATGTGATCGTGTAGTTTAATAGTGTGATCTGTGTAGTGTTTTTAAATGTGATCTGTGTAGTGTTATGTGATCTGAGTAGTGTTATAGTGTATCTGTGTAGTGTTATAGTGTGATCTGTGTAGTGTTATAGTGTGATCTGTGTAGTGTTATAGTGTGATCTGTGTAGTGTAGTGTTATAGTGTGATCTGGTAGTGTTATAGTGGGTCTGGAGTGTTAAAGTGTGATCTTGTAGTTGTAGTGTTATAGTGTGATCTGTGTATTTGTGTTATAGTGTGATCTGTGTTAGGTTATAGTGTGATCTGTGTAGTGTTAGTGTGATTGATCTGGTTGGTATGTTGATCTTGTAGTGTTATAGTGTAATTTTGTTGTGTTAAAAGGTGATCTGTGTAGTGTTGTGTATGTGTGATCTGTGTAAATGTTATAGTGTGATCTGTGTAGTGTTTTTAGTGTGATCTGTGTGGTTATAGTGTGATCTGTTGAGTGTTATAGTGTGATCTGTGTAGTGTTATAGTGTGATCTGTGTAGTGTTATAGTGTGAACTGTGTAGTGTTTGTTATAGTGTGATCTGTGTAGTTTTTATATTGTGTGATCTGTGTTGTGTTTATAGTGTAATCTGTGGTAGTGTTGTGTTATAGTGTGATCTGTGTAGTGTTATAGGTGTTTTGTGTAAATGTTATAGTGTGATCTGTGTAGTGTTATAGTGTGATCTGTTAGTGTTGGTTATAGTGTGATTTGTGTAGTGTTAAAAGTGTGATCTGTGTTGTGTTATAGTGTGAAACTGTGTAGTGTTGTGTTATAGTGTGATCTGTGTAGTGTTATAGTGTGATCTGTGTTGTGTTATAGTGTGATCTGTGTAGTGTTATAGTGTGATCTGTGTAGTGTTGTGTTATAAATGTGATCTGTGTAAATGTTATAGTGTGATCTGTGTTGTGGGTTATAGTGTGATCTGTGTAGTGTT
Organism: Cherax quadricarinatus; assembly: GCF_026875155.1. Taxonomy (NCBI): domain Eukaryota; kingdom Metazoa; phylum Arthropoda; class Malacostraca; order Decapoda; family Parastacidae; genus Cherax; species Cherax quadricarinatus. The sequence goes on from NC_069491.1 coordinate 4,182,834, forward strand.
TATAGTGTGATCTGTGTAGTGTTTAAAGTGTGATCTGTGTAGTGTTATAGTGTGATTCTTGTGTTTGTGTTATAGTGTGATCTGTGTAGTGTTATAAATGTGATCTGTGTAGTGTTATAGTGTGATCTGTGTAGTGTTATATGTAGATCTGTTTTAGAGTGTTATAGTGTGATCTGTGTTGTGTTATAGTGTGATCTGTGTAGTGTTATAGTGTGATCTTGTAGTGTTATGTGTGTATCTGTGTAGTGTTATAGTGTGTCTGTGTTATGTTGTTTATATGGGTGATCTGGGGTAGTGTTATAGTGTGATCTGTGTTTTTGTTTTTAGTGTGATCTGTGTAGTGTTATAGTGTGATCTGTGTAGTGTTATATTGTGATCTGTGAAGTGTTATGTGATCTGTGTTAAGGTGATCTGTGTAGTGTTATAGTGTGATCTGTGTAGTGTTATAAATGTGATCTGTGTAGTGTTATAGTGTGATCTGTGTGTGGTTTATAGTTTTGATCTGTGTAGGGGTTGTTATAGTGTGATCTGTGTAGTGTTATAGTGTGATCGTGTTGTGTTTTTAGTGTGATCTGTGTAGTGTTATAGTGTGATCTGTGTAGTGTTATAAGTGTGATCTGTGTAGTGTTATAGTGTGATCTGTGTAGTGTTAATGTTGATTCTGGGGGTTGTGGGTTTATAGTTGATCTGTGTGTAGTGTTATATGTTCTGTGTAGTGTTATAGTGTGATCTGTTTAGTGTTATAGTGTGATCTGTGTAGTGTTATAGTGTGATCTTGTAGTGTTATAGTGTGATCTGTGTAAGTTTTAGGTGATCTGTGTAGTGTTATAGTGTGATCTGTGTAGTGTTATAGTGTGATCTGTGTAGTGTATATAGTGTGATCTGTTAGTTTTTAGTGTGATCTGTGTAGTGTTTTATAGTGTGATCTGTGTAGTGTTATAGTGAATCTGTGTAGTGTTTATAGTGTGATCTGTGTAGGGGTTATAGTGTGAAACTGTGTAGTGTTTATAGTGGGGATCTTTTGTAGTGTTATAGTGTGATCTGTGTAGTGTTTAGTGTGATCTGTGTTAGTGTTATAGTGGATCTGTGTAGTTTATAGTGTGATCTGTGTAGTGTTTTAGTGTGATCTGTTGTAAATGTTGATTGTTTATTATAAAATTATTATAACTTAGGTTTAAATACATTTAGTTTTTTAGTCTAATTAAACTGCGCTTTTTTTTAAATGTTAGGTAAAATTTTCTAAGGTTATTTTGATAATAACAAAAGGCAAATACCGTGATGGAACAATACACAAATAACCCGGGACATAGAAAGAGGACTTACGACGACGTTTCGGGCCGATTTGGACCATTGACAAAGTACACTAACGAAAAGGAGAGCAGTTATGGTTATATAGGCAGGAAGGTGGTAGTAGTGGAGGGAAAGGGAAGTAGTAGGGGGAGGTAGTAAGAGGAGGGGAGCCCTCAAACACTAAGAAAAGAGGAGATGCAATGGAGCTGCTGCCCACAGAGGTTAAGAGCAAGACAAAAGAGGGGGGGAACAAATAAAAGAAACAAATAAAAACAAGGGGAGAAAAGACAACACAAAAGAAAGAGGAAAAGGAGGAATCAGTTAGGCACGTTTTAAAGTGACTTTGGAATGCCAAATCGGGCCGAAACGTCGTCGTAAAACCCCCTTCTTCTAGTCGGGTTATTTGTGATTGTTCTTTGATACAAATTATTAATTTTTACATTTAAAATAAATAAAAAAAACATACTTTAAACAATAAAGAAATTTTAGAAATGATTCTTGCTAATTGGGCATTTTCTTTCGCACGATATAATATATATATATAATATATATATTATATATATTTATATAAATATATATATAAATATTATATATATATATAGTGTGTGTGTCTCTGATCACATAATGTTCATGTGTTTAAGGGAGTGCAAATGGGTCAGAGAGAGAGGGGAGAGAGAGAGAGAGAGCACCCAGCTTGTTTCTGTATGTTGACACAGTCTCATGTTCTGCTCAAATGCCCACCCTTTGCTATTATAGTGGTAGCAGCGATGATGGGCCCTTCCTACCCCCGCGCCCACGACCCACCCAAACCCAACTCCAGCTCCAGGTCTTAAAAATCTTGACCACCAAGCCTGCTTCAATGATAGTTTCCAAAATGCTGCCTCCTATTATATATTATCCACCTCTATGAGAGATATTTCAAAAGTGTATATACCATCTGTGAGAAATGTTTCAGTGTATATACCGTCTGTGAGAGATGTCTGTGTGTATATGCTCTCTTTCCATAAATACCTGCCGGGGTCTGCGCATAAATACCTGCCGGGGTCTGCGCATAAATACCTGCCGGGGTCTGCGCTAAATACCTGCGGGGTCGGTGCGCAATAAAACCTGCCGGGTTCTGCGCATAAATACCTGCGGGGTCTGCGGCATGTATATATTACATGGGCACTCATTCATAGATGGCGCTGTCTTAGTGCTGGCTTTCCTCAGTGCCACCACTCTTCTTCTCTGTCCTTGTTCCGTCGTTGTTCAAGGTCACTGCTTGATTCCGTCCTTGTTCCTAGCGACACCATGGTATTTTCATCTCTTAAGCAAAAGGTGTGGCCGTTGGCATCGATCAAGGATCCACGCTTCTTTTCCTTCAGCCTATCCCAGTCATCGTTACTATGATCACTGTTATTAAGCTTATTAATCCTGTTATTGAGGCTATCCCAGTCATCATTACTATGATCACTGTTATTAAGCTTATTAATCCTGTTATTGAGGCTATCCCAGTCATCATTACTATGATCACTGTTATTAAGACAGTATGCGGTGTGTGGCATTTTATTGAGAAGACGTTTTGCCCACTAGGAATTACAATAGTGTGCATATTAATTGGTACAGTGTATTTTAAATGTGTATTTTGAAAAATACACAGCTATGGTATAGCCCCACTCCATAAAGGTGGCAGCAAAGCATTAGCTAAGAACTATAGACCAATAGCTCTGACGTCCCACATCATAAAAATCTTTGAAAGAGTGCTAAGAAGCAGGATTGCAAATCACCTGGATTCCCAAAATCTGCACAATCCAGGGCAACATGGGTTCAGGGCAGGTCGCTCCTGCCTCTCACAACTACTGGATCACTATGACATGGCCTTGGATGCACTGGAAGAAAATCAGAATGCAGATGTAATATACACAGACTTTGCAAAAGCATTTGACAAATGCGATCATGGCGTAATAGCCCATAAAATACGTGCTAAAGGAATAACTGGGAAAGTGGGGAGATGGATCTTCAACTTCCTAACAAATCGAACACAAAGAGTAGTGGTCAACAGAGTTAAATCGGAGGCTGCCATAGTGAAGAGCTCTGTTTCACAAGGCACAGTACTCGCCCCCATCTTATTCCTTATCCTCATATCAGACATAAACAGATATATACACCACAGCACCGTATCATCCTTTGCGGATGATACTAGGATCTTCATGAGGCTGTCATCTGCTGAGGACGCGGTTAACCTCCAAGAAGATATAAACAAAGTTTTTCAGTGGGCAACGGTAAACAACATGATGTTCAATGAGGACAAATTCCAACTACTCCGTTATGGAAAACTGGAGGAGATAATAACTAGAACAGAGTATACTACTGACTCCGGCCATACAATAGAGCGGAAAAATAATGTAAGGGACCTGGGAGTAGTAATGTCTGAGGATCTCACTTTCAAGGATCACAACAGTGCCACGATCGCACGTGCAAAGAAAATGATAGGATGGATAATGAGAACTTTCAAAACGAGAGATGCCAAGCCATGATGATCCTTTTCAAATCACTTGTTCTCTCTAGGCTGGAATACTGCTGTACATTAACATCTCCATACAAAGCAGGTGAAATCGCAGATCTAGAGAGTGTACAGAGATCCTTTACTGCACGTATAAGTTCTGTCAAGCACCTTAACTACTGGGAACGCTTGGAAGCACTTGACTTGTACTCGTTGGAACGCAGGAGGGAGAGATATATCATAATCTACACTTGGAAAATCTTGGAAGGAATGGTCCCAAATCTGCACACAGAAATCACTCCCTACGAAAGTAAAAGACTGGGCAGGCGATACAAAATGCCCCCAATAAAAAGTAGGGGCGCCATTGGTACACTAAGGGAAAACACCATAAGTGTCCGGGGCCCAAAACTGTTCAACAGCCTCCCATCAAGCATTAGGGGAATTGCCAATAAACCCCTGGCTGCCTTCAAGAGAGAGCTGGACAGATACCTAAAGTCAGTGCCGGATCAGCCGGGCTGTGGCTCGTACGTTGGACTGCGTGCGGCCAGCAGTAACAGCCTAGTTGATCAGGCCCTGATCCATCGGGAGGCCTGGTCATGGACCGGGCCGCGGGGGCGTTGATCCCCGGAATAACCTCCAGGTATGGTATAACAGATAATAGATTTAGTGAGAGATATAAGTACCCTTTACCTTGAATCCACCAATATTGAACACATTTTTGGCAAGTTCTTCGTCGTTGTACCAGGTCCTAATAACAGCAACAATTAGCTTCTCCACAGCTGAACAGTCATTTTTCTCGATCTTGTGACTGGTTATTGTCCATAGATTCTCAGTTGAGTTGAGGTCAGGAGAGTTTCCAGGCCAATTTAGAATACTTAGCCCACTCTCTTCGAAGAATGTCAGCACTTTTCTGGAAGTGTGGCATAGAGCAAGATCCTGCTGGAAAGTACCTTCTCCATCAGGAAAGTGTCTGTCCATAAGGGAAAGTAAATAAGTTGCCAGGATTGCCTTGTATTTGTAATTGCTCGGCGTTCCCTCAGTAAGAACAAGCCGTACAGGGCCTGTAGCAGTAAAACTATCCCAGAACATCTGTTTAGATGGGTGCTTTGGCGCTTTTTGAATGTATCCATTCTGAAGAGGTAAGACAGATATGCAACAGTTAGGTATCTTTATTTCGAAACGTTTCGCCTACACAGTAGGCTTCTTCAGTCGAGTACAGAAAAGTTGATAGAAGCAGAAGATACTTGAAGACGATGTAATCAGTCCATCACCCTTAAAGTTTTGAGGTGGTCAGTCCCTCAGTCTGGAGAAGAGCATTGTTCCGTTGTCTGAAACAATATGAAGTTGAAGTGACAGGATGCAACCTAACTGTTGCATATGTGTCTTACCTAACAATCTGTCGGTATTTTATACCATTTTAATGTTCATTCTGAAGAGGTTCACTCGTGCTCCGTCTCACTACCACTGTATCCACGTACTTCAAAATGCGCATCATCTGAAAATATAACTTTTCTCCATTCATCTGTCGTCCAGCCCTTATGATCGCGTACCCACCGCAGCCATTTTTTCTTTATAGCAGCAGTCTATAATTGTTTCTTGACCTCCAAGAGGTTTATCGTACCTCTTCTTGAAGCTGTGTGTGTGTTCGATAGTGTGCTGCGTGACTGGTATCAGCACTCTAAAAGGTTTCAACATGTTCTAATACATTGTTAGTGACCACATTTGATGATGACCTCACTTGATGATGACCTCACTTGATGATGACCTCACTTGATGATGTCCACGATCGACAGTGTCAACACTTGTCAGTGTCAACACTTCACTGTCAACATTTGACGGTGTCAACATTTGACAGTGTCAACATTTGACAGTGTCAACATTTGACAGTGTCAACATTTGACAGTGTCAACATTTGACAGTGTCAACATTTGACAGTGTCAATATTTGACAGTGTCAACATTTGACAGTGTCATCACTTGACAGTGTCATCACTTGACAGTATCGTCACTTGACAGAATCGTCACTTGACAGTATCAACACTTGACAGTATTTTATATTTTTATGTCAAATATTTTTGCTAGTGCAGACCAACTAGCTGACATTATTACAAATTCCATAGATTTCGAGAAAGAAGTGGACAACATGCCCACTCACTCAGCACCTGGACCAGATTCCTGGAATGCTCTATTTATAAAGAAGTGCAAAGTACCACTAGCACGAGCTCTCGATATTCTTTGGAGAAAGAGCTTAGACTTCGGTGAAATATCGGAGGTCTTAAAGAGTACAGACATAGCTCCTTTGCACAAGGGAGGTAGTAGAGCACTAGCTAAAAATTACAGACCAGTAGCCCTAACTTCTCGCATAAAAATCTTCGAAAGAGTGATGAGACGACAGATTACAAATTTCATGGACCAGTACAACTAGCATAACCCGAACCAGCATGGTTTTAGAGCAGGACGACCATGTCTGTCACAGCTGCTGAACCATTATGACAGAATTACGGAGGCACTGGAAGAAGACCAAAACGCAGATATGATTTACACAAATTTTGCAAAGGCGTTTGACAAATGCGATCATGGAGTGATAGCGCACAAAATGAGGGCCATGGGCATTACGGGGAAGGTAGGCAGATGGATTTTCGGTTTCCTAACGCACAGAACACAAAATTTAGTAGTAAACAGAGCAAGAGCCAGCATCAGTGAGGTCAAAAGCTCAGTGCCCCAGGGCACCGTCCTGGCACCTCTGCTGTTTCTCATCCTCATAGCAGACAGATAAAAACACCCATCACACTTTTGTATCATCATTTGCAGATGACACTGAAGTAAGCATGAAAGTCACTACGGTAGAGGACATTAAAAAACTAAAGGAAGACATAAGCAGGGTTTTCCAAATAGAGCGAAAGGAACACGTAAGAGACCTGGGAATAATTGTGAGCTAACCTTTCTTTTAAAGACCATAACAAGGCTAAGATCACGACAGCCAAGAAGATGACAGGGTGGGTATTGAGAACTTTCAAAACAAGGGAAATAATGCCGATGGTGACACTTCAAATCGCTAGTGCTCCCTCGTTTACAATATTCCTCAGTGCTGACGGTCCCGTTTAAAGCAGGAGAAATATCAGAGCTGGAACAAATACAGAGATGATTTACGACTCGCCTTAAGCCAGTAAAGCACCTAATCTACTGGAAACGCCTTCAAGTCTTGAACATGTACTCATTGGAGCGGAGGAGAGAGAGATACATGATAATATATACCTGGAAAGTACTCGAGGGTCTGATCCGAAATCTGCACACTACCATAACAACATACTGGAGTGAGAGATATGGGAGGAAGTGTAAAATAAACCCAGTGAGGAGCAGGGGTGAGGTTGGGACAATAAGGAAACACTGTATAAACATCCGGGGTCCCAGACTATTCAGCACCGTATCAGAAGATATCAGAAACACTGCTGGAACAAGTGTAGAAGCCTTCAAGAGGAAACTGGACAAGTATCTTCACCAGGTGCCAGATCAACCAGGCTGTGATGGATATGTGGGGCAGCAGGCCTCCAGCAGCAACAACCTGGTTGACCAGGCAAGCACCAGACGAGCCTGGCCCATGGCCGGGCTCCAAGAGTAATGAAACACTCGAAACTCTTCAAAGGTATATCAAAGGTAGTGGGTTGGATTTGATATGGACCTGTCAAGTATGGGCCAGTAGGCCTGTTGCAGTGTTCCTCCTCTGTTATGTTCTTATGTATCATGACTTGACAGTCAACACTTGACAGTGTCCACAGCAGGTACACAGAGAAGCTGGCCTGCACACCACCACCTCTTCATTGTAAATCCCAACGTATTCAACATTTCCACACAGTTTTCCTGCACATTCCTCACACCATTTTTAAACGCATTTTGCGCCCCAGTTTCAAACACACTATATATTCCTGGAAGTGTAATATTCATAAATACAATAACTTTTAGCTTACAAGGCGTGAAGGCTTTCTGAAAGGCGAGCACTAGGTTCTTCCTGGTGAAGCAAGTGTAGGGTGAGCAAGTTGAAATGTGTTTGTGTTGTATGTTAACCGGAGGTGTTTTATTGAGCAGTTGGGGAGGCCAGAGTGATGCATTCACTCGTAATGTTGTTGTTGTATATTTTACACCAGCGCTCGCTTAGTGCCGCCCGCGGCTGTTGCTGCTGCTGATGGTGCTGCTGGTCCTGCTGCTGTTACTGCTGCTGTTACTGCTGCTGGTCCTGCTGCTGTTACTGCTGCTGGTCCTGCTGCTGGTCCTGCTGCTGGTCCTGCTGCTGGTCCTGCTGCTGGTCCTGCTGCTGTTACTGCTGCTGGTCCTGCTGCTGTTACTGCTGCTGGTCCTGCTGCTGGTCCTGCTGCTGGTCCTGCTGCTGGTCCTGCTGCTGGTCCTGCTGCTGTTACTGCTGCTGGTCCTGCTGCTGGTCCTGCTGCTGGTCCTGCTGCTGGTCCTGCTGCTGGTCCTGCTGCTGGTCCTGCTGCTGGTCCTGCTGCTGGTCCTGCTGCTGCATTAGGACGTGTTTTCTTAAGGCACCTGCTGTCCCTGTTCACCTAACAGTAGATAGGCACCTGGGTATTAGCCGACTGGTGTGGGTCGCATCCTGGGAAAAACTGACCTAATTTGCCCGAAATGCTCTGCATAAAAAGCGGCTTTCTATATAGTAGTATGTCATTGATGTCAGCTAGGACTGTATACCTTGTACATGTACTTGTAGAAATAAAGATTATTATTATTATTATTATTATTAAGATACATAAGCACCATTGAAGTGGTCCTGTGAGAGAGATGCTGAGGGGAATATAATCACTGCACACTAATTAAAGATAGAAAGATTAAAATTAATAAAGCACGAGAAGATAGTAAATAAGGGGATGGAAGATTGGAATAAATAAAACGTTTTAGAATAATTTAATGAAAATATCAGAGAGAACTTGTAACACGATAATCAACGTTGTTATGTTGATATTTAGCAGTGCTATAACATAGTGAGTGGTTGTGGCCTGGTGGCTAAAGCTCCCGCTTCACACACGGAGGGCCCGGGTTCGATTCCCGGCGGGTGGAAATTCCGACACGTTTCCTTACACCTATTGTCCTGTTCACCTAGCAGCAAATAGGTACCTGGGTGTTAGTCGACTGGTGTGGGTCGCATCCTGGGGGACAAGATTAAGGACCCCAATGGAAATAAGTTGACAGTCCTCGATGACGCACTGACTTTCTTGGGTTATCCTGGGTGGCTAACCCTCCGGGGTTAAAAATCCGAACGAAATCTTATCTTATCTTATCACATGGTTGAGTGTCGTGAGTCGTCAGTGAAATAACTAACTGGATACATGGTTTAGACACGTAAGCAAACACTATGACATATTTATTAGAAAACGTTTCGGTCCTGGGACCTTGATCACATTATTGTGCTCCCACATTAACTGGATACATAAACAGTTTAGACAGATGCATGAGTGGCAGTAGTTCAGTCTCTTCTAGAGTTAGTCTTACTTTATAACCACATTATTTAAAGGGGTGGAGGGGTAAGCCAGTGGAAGGCCTCGGTCAGATGACCAAAAGCTCCAGCTGTGGGTCATATGATTGAAGACCCGCATCAGGATACACTTGTTCTGTTTCCTGACAAACCTTACCTAACCTCCTGTAGTTGTTTAAACGAAGTTTTCAACGTGTGCCGTTTAGGTTAGATTATGTTAATGTCAACGCCAGTTAACCAAATTTAACTTATCTTTAACTATATACAACACCGACGCGATCACACACACATTAAACACCTAGGTATCTTTGTTCTGAAGAGTTTTCCTCAGTCAATGGCTCTTATTTCACTGCAGAGATTATATACGGAAGACAGTGGAAGATGAGGTAATTAGTCGCTTGAAAGAATGACAGGACAAGTGTAAAAGTCTTCAAGAGGAAACCGGACAAATACCTCTGCCAAGTGCCGGATCAACCAGACTGTGATGTATATGTGGGCCAGCGGGCCGCCAGCAACAACAGCCTGGTTGACCAGGCAAGCTCCAGACAACCCTGGTCCAGGACGGGGCCGAGGGAATAGGAAGACTCTCAAAACCCATCAAAGGTAAGGTGTTCAGTAGCATATACAATCCGTGATTCAGAGTAGTCAGGGTGCGGCCCAGTAGTCAGTCCTCCACCTGAACTACACTCACCTGAGTCGTCCAACAGTCTTGTACACTTTCTTAAGCTGTGTTATCATCGTTTTTGTTATTCTTGATATTTTTCTCTTTCTTGAACCGTGATAATTTTTTTCCCTCGCCTTTCTTGCTTAATGCCTGACGGCCTGATGTGACCTGTGTGACCTTTGCCTGTTGCCTGGTCTTTCTTGCTTAATGCCTGACGGCCTGATGTGACCTGTGTGACCTCTGCCTGTTGCCTGGTCTTTCTTGCTTAATGCCTGACGGCCCGATGTGACCTGTGTGACCTTCCTGTTGCCCGGTCTTTCTTGCTTCATGCCTGACGGCCCGATGTGACCTTGTGACCCTTTCCTGTTGCCTGGTCTTTCTTGCTTAATGCCTGACGGCCTGATGTGACTGTGTGACCTTTGCCTGTTGCCTGGTCTTTCTTGCTTTAATGCCTGACGGCCTGATGTGACCTGTGTGACCTTTGCTGTTTGCATGGTCTTGCTTAATGCCTGACGGCCTGATGTGACCTGTGTGACCTTTGCCTGTTGCCTGGTCTTTCTTGCTTAATGCCTGACGGCCTGATGTGACCTGTGTGACCTTTGCCTGTTGCCTGGTCTTTCTTGCTTAATGCCTGACGGCCTGATGTGACCTGTGTGGACCCTTTTCCTGCTGCCTGGTCTTTCTTGCTTAATGCCTGACGGCCTGTTGTGACCTGTGTGACCTTTGCCTGTTGCCTGGTCTTTCTTGCTTAATGCCTGACGGCCTGATGTGACCTGTGTGACCTCTGCCTGTTGCCTGGTCTTCCCTTGCTTAACGCCTGACCCGGCCTGATGTGACCTGTGTGACCTCTGCCTGTTGCCTGGTCTTTCTTGCTTAATGCCTGACGGCCTGATGTGACCTGTGTGACCTTTGCCTGTTGCCTGGTCTTTCTTGCTTAATGCCTGACGGCCTGATGTGACCTGTGTGACCTTTGCCTGTTGCCTGGTCTTGCTTAATGCCTGACGGCCTGATGTGACCTGTGTGACCTTTGCCTGTTGCCTGGTCTTTCTTGCTTAATGCCTGACGGCCTGATTTTGACCTGTGTGACCTTGCCTGTTGCCTGGTCCTTTTTTGCTTAATGCCTGACGGCCTGATTGACCCTGTGTGACCTTTGCCTGCTGCCTGTCATTCTTGCTTAATTTCCTGACGGCCTGTTTTTACCTGTGTGACCTTTGCCTGTTGCCTGGTCTTTCTTGCTTAATGCCTGACGGCCTGATGTGACCTGTGTGACCTTTGCCTGTTGCCTGGTCTTTCTTGCTTAATGCCTGACGGCCTGATGTGACCTGTGTGACCTTTGCCTGTTTGCCTGGTCTTTCTTGCTTAATGCCTGACGGCCTGGTGTGACCTGTGAGAACCTTTGCCTGTTTTCCCGGTCTTTCTTGCTTAATGCCTGATGTGACCTGTGTGACCTTTGCCTGTTGCCTGGTCCTTTCTTGCTTAATGCCTGGGCGGCCTGATGTGACCTGTGTGACCTTTGCCTGTTGCCTGGTCTTTCTTGCTTAATGCCTGACGGCCTGATGTGACCTGTTGACCTTTGCCTGTTGCCCCGGTCTTTCTTGCTTAATGCCTGACGGGCCTGATGTGACCTGTGTGACCTCTGCCTGTTGCCTGGTCTTTCTTGCTTAATGTCTGACGGCCTGATGTGACCTGTGTGACCTCTGCCTGTTGCCTGGTCTTTCTTGCTTAATGCCTGACGGCCTGATGTGACCTGTGTGACCTTTGCCTGTTGCCTGGTCTTTCTTGCTTAATGCCTGACGGCCTGATGTGACCTGTGTGACCTTTGCCTGTTGCCTGGTCTTGCTTAATGCCTGACGGCCTGATGTGACCTGTGTGACCTTTGCCTGTTGCCTGGTCTTTCTTGCTTAATGCCTGACGGCCTGATGTGACCTGTGTGACCTTTGCCTGTTGCCTGGTCTTAATGCCTGACGGCCTGATGTGACCTGTGTGACCTTTGCCTGCTGCCTGGTCATTCTTGCTTAATACCTGACGGCCTGTTGTGACCTGTGTGACCTTTGCCTGTTGCCTGGTCTTTCTTGCTTAATGCCTGACGGCCTGATGTGACCTGTGTGACCTTTGCCTGTTGCCTGGTCTTTCTTGCTTAATGCCTGACGGCCTGATGTGACCTGTGTGACCTTTGCCTGTTGCCTGTCTTTCTTGCTTAATGCTGACGGCTGATGTGACCTGTGTGACCTCTGCCTGTTCCCGGTCTTTCTTGCTTAATGCCTGACGGCCTGATGTGACCTGTGTGACCTCTGCCTGTTTTCCTGGTCTTTCTTTTCTTCATGCCTGACGCCTGATGTGACCTGTGTGACCTCTGCCTGTTGCCTGGTCTTTCTTGCTTAATGCCTGACGGCCTGATGTGACCTGTGTGACCTTTGGGCCCGTTGCATGGTCTTGCTTAATGCCTGACGGCCTGATGTGACCTGTGTGACCTTTGCCCGTTGCCTGGTCTTTCTTGCTTAATGCCTGACGGCCTGATGTTTACCGTTGGGGACCTTTGCCTGTTGCCTGGTTCTTTCTTGCTTTAATGCCTGACGGCCTGATGTGACCTGTGGACCTTTGCCTGCTGCCTGGTCTTTCTTGCTTAATGCCTGACGGCCTGTTGTGACCTGTTGACTTTGCCTGTTGCCTGGTCTTTCTTGCTTAATGCCTGACGGCCTGATGTGACCTGTGTGACCCCTGCCTTGTTGCCTGGTCTTTCTTTGCTTAACGCCTGACGGCCTGATTGACCTGTGTGAAACCTCTGCCTGTTGCCTGGTCTTGCTTAATGCCTGACGGCCTGATGTGACCTGTGTGACCTTTGCCTGTTGCCTGGTCTTTCTTGCTTAATGCCTGACGGCCTGATGTGACCTGTGTGACCTTTGCCTGTTGCCTGGTCTTGCTTATGCCTGACGGCCTGATGTGACCTGTGTGACCTTTGCCTGTTGCCTGGTCTTTCTTGCTTAATGCCTGACGGCCTGATGTGACCTGTGTGACCTTTGCCTGTTGCCTGGTCTTTCTTGCTTAATGCCTGACGGCTTGATGTGACCTGTGTGACCTTTGCCTGCTGCCTGGTCATTCTTGCTTAATACCTGACGGCCTGTTGTGACCTGTGTGACCTTTGCCTGTTGCCTGGTCTTTCTTGCTTAATGCCTGACGGCCTGATGTGACCTGTGTGACCTTTGCCTGTTGCCTGGTCTTTCTTGCTTAAATGCCTGACCCGGGCCCGATGTGACCCCGTGTGACCTTTGCCTGTTGCCTGGTCTTTCTTGCTTAATGCCTGACGGCCTGGTGTGACCTGTGAGACCTTTGCCTGTTGCCTGGTCTTTCTTGCTTAATGCCTGATGTGACCTGTGTGACCTTTGCCTGTTGCCTGGTCTTTCTTGCTTAATGCCTGACGGCCTGATGTGACCTGTGTGACCTTTGCCTGTTGCCCTGGTTTTTCTTGCTTAATGCTGGGGCGGCCTGATGTGACCTGTGTGACCTCTGCCTGTTGCCTGGTCTTTCTTGCTTAATGCCTGACGGCCTGATGTGACCTGTGTGACCTCTGCCTGTTGCCTGGTCTTGCTTAATGCCTGACGGGCCTGATGTGACCTGTGGGGACCTTTGCCTGTTGCCTGGTCTTTCTTGCTTAATGCCTGACGGCCTGATGTGACCTGTGTGACCTTTGCCTGTTGCCTGGTCTTGCTTAATGCCTGACGGCCTGATGTGACCTGTGTGACCTTTGCCTGTTGCCTGGTCTTTCTTGCTTAATGCCTGACGGCCTGATGTGACCTGTGTGACCTTTGCCTGTTGCCTGGTCTTTCTTGCTTAATGCCTGACGGCCTGAGTGACCTGTGTGACTTTGCCTGCTGCCTGGGGGATTCTTGCCCTTTAAAACCTGACGGCCTGTTGTGACCTGTGTGACTTTGCCTGGTCTTTCCCTTTCTTAATGCCTGACGGCCTGATGTGACCTGTGTGACCTTTGCCTGTTGCCTGGTCTTTCTTGCTTAATGCCTGACGGCCTGATGTGACCTGTGTGACCTTTGCCTGTTGCCTGGTCTTTCTTCTTAATGCCTGACGGCCTGATGTGACCTGTGTGCCTTTGCCTGTTGCCTGGTCTTTCTTGCTTAATGCCTGACGGCCTGATGTGACCTGTGTGACCTTTGCCTGTTGCCTGGTCTTTCTTGCTTAATGCCTGACGGCCTGATGTGACCTGTGTGACCTTTGCCTGTTGCCTGGTCTTTCTTGCTTAATGCCTGACGGCCTGATGTGACCTGTGTGACCTTTGCCTGTTGCCTGGTCTTTCTTTCTTAATGCCTGACGGCCTATGTGACCTGTGTGACCTTTGGGCCCGTTGCCTGGTCTTTCTTGCTTAATGCCTGACGGCCTGATGTGACCTGTGTGACCTTTGCCTGTTGCCTGGTCTTTCGTAACCTTTATTCAGCTTCTTGTCTTTTGTAGTATATTGTAGTTGTCTGGGTTACAACTGTATAAGAACACAACAACTATGGAGAACTGTAGTAGGACTTCTGGCCCATGCTAGGCAGGTCGTTCTCACACCCAGCCTGCAGTAGACCTTCTGGCCCATGCTAGGCAGGTCGTTCTCACACCCAACCTGTAGTACACCTGGCCCGTGTTAGGTAGGTCGATCTGACACCCAACCTGCAGTAGACCTTCTGGCCCATGCTAGGCAGGCCCAACTCAAACCCAACCGTTCCCGCCTCGTAAATTTATCTTATTTATTTTTAATGCTACCCAAGGTATTTGTTCTAGTGTCACTTGTTGAGTGCTTGTTCCACTCGCCAACAAATACACCGCCAAACCAATGTTTTCTTATATCATTTCTGGATATAAATGTATCCAGGAGTAAACCATTGCTTTAAATCCTGTATTGGTTAGTTAGTTTTAACACGTTGTTTATATCCCGTGTTTGGTTTAGTAAGATAGGTAAGCAAACACTAGGACATAATAGAAACCCTTGATCACTGCTAACATACAGAGGTTAAAAAGACAGTGTATATATAGGCGGAAAGTAAAGTGTGAGTGACACACAGTGGCTGTTTAACCTCTGTGTTTTAGAAGTGATCAAGGTCTTAGGACCGAAATATTTTCTAGTGAATATGTCTTAGTGTTTACTTGTCTTTCTAAACCATGTTGTCGGTATCTTTTACCAAGGTTTAAGCTATATCCTATGTTTACATCTGTCTTGTACTTCACTTTAGTCATATCGTCATTCCTGTTACATTCTTCAAGTGTGTGTGTGTGTGTGTGTGTGTGTGTGTGTGTGTGTGTGTTCAGGACTCTCACTCTGTCGTCGTAGGAAGGAGTCCTGAAACAAGGAATTACTTTTGTTGTCTTTACGTTTTCCAGCGCATTTCATATTCATTCTGTTATGGAAACTGGAAATGCGCTGCTTAATCAAAATAGTTTATAAATAATGTCTTGAGAACCTTGGCACTTTTTGTTATTGTGTTGTCTCTTGGCCCTTTTTTTTACGAACACCTGGGCACTTTTGTCTAGGCTTCAAATTTTCTGCTAAAATACTTAAGTTCTTTCTTTGCATCTGGCATGATAAAGTTCTACATTAGTTTGTAGGTACCAGAGGTTCTTGCAAAAGGAAATTTGAAATCTGCAGTTCTCCACATTGACCCCTTTC
>NC_069491.1:4198909-4228909 GCF_026875155.1 Cherax quadricarinatus
TTCTTCCCTTCCCCTAAAAGAGGTATACCTCCGGCCAGTGCATGAAATTACCGCCCTCCCTTTCTTCCTCAACATTTAAAAGTTCCTCAAAATATTCTCGCCATCTACCTAATACCTCCCTCTCCCCATCTACTAACTCCCTACTCTGTTTTTAACTGACAAATCCATACTTTCCCTAGGCTTTCTTAACTTGTTTAACTCACTCCAAAAAAATTTTTTATTTTCATTAAAATTTCTTGACAGTGCCTCTCCCACTCTTTCATCTGCTCTCCTTTTGCATTCTCTCACCACTCTCTTCACCTTTCTTTTACTCTCCATATACTCTGCTCTTCTTATAACACTTCTGCTTTGTAAAAACCTCTCGTAAGCTACCTTTTTCTCTTTTATCTCACACCTTTACTTCATCATTCCACCAATCACTCCTCT
Source organism: Cherax quadricarinatus (assembly GCF_026875155.1). Classification (NCBI taxonomy): domain Eukaryota; kingdom Metazoa; phylum Arthropoda; class Malacostraca; order Decapoda; family Parastacidae; genus Cherax; species Cherax quadricarinatus. The sequence continues at coordinate 4,199,336 of NC_069491.1, forward strand.
TTCCTCCTGCCCCCCCTCCTATAACCCACAAACTTCTGCCCCACATTCTAATACTGCATTTTTAAAACTATTCCAACCCTCTTCAACCCCCCCACTACTCATCTTTGCACTAGCCCACCTTTCTGCCAATAGTCGCTTATATCTCGCCCGAACTTCCTCCTCCCTTAGTTTATACATTTTCACCTCCCTCTTACTTGTTGCCACCTTCCTCTTTTTCCCATCTACCTCATACTCTAACTGTAGCTATAACTAAATAATGATCCGATATATCATTGCCCCTCTATAAACATGTACATCCTGGAGCCTACCATCAACCTTTTATCCACCAATACATAATCTAACAAACTACTTTCATTACGTGCTACATCATACCTTGTATATTTATTTATCCTCTTTTTCATAAAATATGTATTACTTATTACCAAATTTCTTTTTACACATAGCTCAGTTAAAGGCTCCCCATTTACATTTACCCCTGGCACCCCAAAATTTACCTACTACTCCCTCCATAACATTTTACCCACTTTAGCATTGAAATCCCCAACCACCATTACTCTCACACTTGATTCAAAACTCCCCACGCATTCACTCAACATTTCCCAGAATCTCTCTCTCTCCTCTACACTTCTCTCTTCTCCAGGTGCATACACACTTACTATAGCCCACTTTTCACATCCAATCTTTATTTTACTCCACATAATCCTTGAATTTATACATCTGTAGTCCCTCTTTTCCTGCCATAGCTTATCCTTCAACATTATTGCTACTCCTTCTTTAGCTCTAACTCTATTTTAAACCCCTGACCTAATCCCATTTATTCCTCTCCATTGAAACTCTCCCACCCCCTTCAGCTTTGTTTCACTTTAAAGCCAGAACATCCAGTTTCTTCTCATTCATAACATCCACAAATCTTTCTTATCATTTGCACAACATCCACGCACATTCAGACTTCCCACTTTGACAATTTTCTTCTTCTTATTCTGTTTAGTAATCTTTACAGGAAAAGGGGTTACTAGCCCATTGTTCCCGGCATTTTAGTTGACTTTTACAACACGCATGGCTTACGGAGGAAAGATTCTTATTCCACTTCCCCATGGATATAAAAGGAAAAGTAATAAGACCAAGAACTATTAAGATAAAATCAAAGAAAACTCAGATGAGTGAATATAAATAAATGTGTACATGTATGTGTAGTGTGACCTAAGTGTAAGTAGAAGTAGCAAGACATGCCTGTAATCTTGCATATTTATGAGACAGACAAAAGACATATATATATATATATATATATATATATATATATATATATATATATATATATATATATATATATATATATTTAATATATATATATATATATATATATATATATATATATATATTATATTATATATTTAATATATATATAATATATATATATATATATATATTTTATTATATATTTAATATATATATATATATATATATATATATATATATATATATATATATATTATATATATATATATATATATAGTGGAACCTCGGTACTCGAACTTAATTTGTTCCAGAAGGCTGTTCGAGTGCCGATCTGTAAGAGTACCGAACGAATTTTTCCCATAAGGAATAATGTAAATTTGATTAATCTGTTTTAGACCCCCAAAAATACTTACAGCGACTTTGCCGTGTATTTTCGTATTGTATTTATGATTGTATTCTCGTTATCTTGGTCTCATTTGATAGAATGAAAGATATATTACAGAAATAAAGATGATTTTGAACGGTTTACAGACTAAAAAGTACCCTGAAATTGAGCTCAGTGTAGCGGAAACGTTCTATTTTTGCTAATGTTCAAGAGTAAACAAATCACGTCATTCGTCCAATACAGGTCAATATGCTTTCACGAATGCGCTGATATTATTTATATCATTTTTGTTATCACTAATCTTCTTAGGCCCCCATGGTGATTTATTTATACAAATAATATAAAACAAATGCGAAGAAACACGAAATAGTTTACAGTGAAATTCAGCAGTTTTTGACTGCGCGACAGCTGCGGGGAGACTGACGCAATGTTCTGGCAGGTTGTGTTCGTTTAGTCTAGAACGGAGTTGTTCGAGTACCGTGGTTCCACTGTATTTATGTGTCGTGCCGAATAGGTAATACTTGCGATTTTGCCTTAAATAGCAACGCTTTCTTGCCGAATAAGGCAAGCAAAAATTTGTGTATGCAATAATTTTGCAAAAAAATAATTCTGAACCTAACGAAAAAAAATAAATTTCATTGTGTTTGTTTATTAAATTATTGTAAAGCTGTCTTAAATATATTTAGTTGGATTAGGCTGAATTAAACTGCGCTTGTTATAATAAGGTTGGGTTGTGATGTAGTCCAGCTGGGCTTGTGAGGTCTCTGGGGAGACCTAATTTGACCAATTATATGGTCACACCTTGCCTTGGCAGGCGTCTGTAGCCACGCCCACGTCTGAGGTCTTTTGTTCTTGACGCCTCAGACCTAGGCGTCAGGTCGCAACACGTGGTTGTGGAGGGTGCTTGGACCACGATAAAAGCCCAAGGAAGAGCATGATCAGGAGATTCGAGCGGAGCTGCTGCTGGGGTGCAGAGCTCCTGAGCAGACTTCCAGCGGAGCTGCTGCTGGGGTGCAGGGCTCGGGAGAAGGCTGCTGAAGTCTCTGGAGGAGACTGTTGGAGGCACTGGGCAGAGTACTGGCTTGGCGCAGTACTCGTGCTGTGTAGGTCTTGGGACCTGTGGCTTAGTTCCTGTAGTGAACTGCCCTCTGAACTATATTGTAAGTTACATTCATTTTGGTCAAGTTGATTGTATTTCCCTGTCTCACTGCTTATTTATGTGTACTACCCCATTTATCTAAACCACAATAATGTTCTGTTCCCAAATATATTATTGTACAAAGACTTAATAATAAACTGTGTTTGAGTAGAATAGTAATAGTCACTGTCCCCGTTATTTTCTCCATTTATTTATGTTAAGTTAAAGTAGTGAGAGGGTGAGTAGTGTGGAGTGTGGTGGGTAGAGTAATGAGAGGTGAAGTTGTAGTCACCAGTGACCTCACATTACCTACCTACCGCTCACCTCTCCTGTCATCACCTACCTACCTCCGCATACCTCACTCCTACCACCTCGCCTGTCCCCTACCTACTGACTCCCCCCACTTACCCCCCATATTCCCTTAATCATCACCCCCCTACATGACATGGTGTCTAAGCGGTGGTGGTTCTTATTATTTTTATAGTAGGAACCAGTCCCATGTGCCTTATTTTTGACTGCTCGGTTATACTTGTTATGCTACCATTTGCTACCACTTTTTTTTTTTTGTGTGTGTAAATCTAAAGTTAATATCTGTATGATATTATAATCCTAGTGACCTTAACTGTCCTTTTTTGACGGTGGGTCTAAATAACTGTTTGGGTGTGATATTATATTTGGTGGAGTTGGTTGTTGGTTAGAGATAAATGGTGGAGAATATCAGTATTTGGGTGAGACTTTTCGGGGAAGCAATTACTGGCCGAAATTGAATATTTACAGAGGAATGAGAAGTCACCCAGCCCACCTTGGAAGACTCACCCACAACTGTCACCCATTGAAGAGTTGCCTATAATTGCTGTCCACCTGATGTGCCCAGTCACCCAGCTGATATGCCCAGTCACCCAGCTGATGTGCCCCAGTAGATGTATTGCTGCCCTGGTCTGTCATCCAGTGTAGTGGGTGTCTGTCTGCGTCACCCAGCCTCTGTGACCATCACCCAGGGACCGCCAGTTACTCGCAGTTGCCAGGGATGGGTGACCGCACTGCTGTTGATGACCTGAAGTGACCTCACCTCACCTCGAGCAACTGACCATAGCCTGCTACTGCTGATGTCGGCTGCTGTGATGCTGCTGAGATGCTGCTGAGATGCTGTAGCCGTGCTGCTATGCTGTGGCCGTGCTGAGATGCTGTAGCCGTGCTGCAATGCTGTGGCCGTGCTGTGTCTGCTGTGATGTTGAGATGCTACGGCCGTGCTGTGATGTTGAGACGCTGCGGCCGTGCTGTGATGCTGGGACCGTGCTGCGATGCTGTAGCCGTGCTGCGATGCTGTGGCCGTGCTGTGTGCTGCTGTGATACGGCCGTGCTATGTGCTGCTGTGATACGGCCGTGCTGTGATGATGGATATGCTGTGGCCGTGCTGTGATGCTGCGATGCTGCCTAGCTCAAGAGGAGATGGCGGTGATGCTGCAGTGGTGTGTGAGGGATTCTGGCTGGTGTGCCAGGACAGGAGAATCTACAAATGAAGGAGTTGCCACCCTCGGAGATGTGGAAGGACGTGAGCCGCGGAGATGGACTCCAGCTGCTGGGACCAGCCTGCTTTCAAGGGCGGCATGGAGGTGTGTCCTGCCTTGCTGGTCGACCTGTGCGACAGGTATGCGGGGGTGCCCTGCAGCCATGAGAGACAATTAAGAGTGTGAGATGTCCCCAGCCACTTTGACTTTCCAGAAGTGTTAGTGTTACCTGTGTGGAATAAGGTGACCTTGAAAACGGTCCAGTGATTATGGCCGCCTTGTTTTATGAGGCCAGTGAATCCTAGTAGTGGCATAGGATAATGGAGGGTCTTAGCTGCGATGCCTGCCCTGTTTCGATTTTCAGATGTTGTAGTGCGCATGTGAAGTGTGCCGAAAATGTGACCTTGGTGGTCGTGAAGTGGTCCAGTTGCAGTTACTTGAAAGAATGCAACCCGTTGGAGCAGTTTTCCACGCCATAGAAGCCTAGAGAGGTTTGGCCAATGGTTAAGTGCGAGGGTGACTAGCATTGGCTAGTGCATTTCCCAGTAGAAGTAGGGAAGGCACTGGAGCCCGATATTTAGGTTTAAGGAGAAATGACGGGTAAGGAGGCTTTGCACCAGAGAGCGACTATTATGCTGGCCAACTGCCAGGTGTACTGTTTATGCTGCCTTGTGGTAGATGAGAAGGTTGAGGGAAATATAATTGTATTATATATAATTTTGTCTTTGTATTGTAATAGATTTAAGGGGTTAGGATTAAAATAGTCTAATAACTAGGACAAATTGTCCTAGTTCTCAGATATTTTAAACTGGGGGAGAAAGGGGGATGTGATGTAGTCCAGCTGGGCTTGTGAGGTCTCTGGGGAGACCTAATTTGACCAATTATATGGTCACACCTTGCCTTGGCAGGCGTCTGTAGCCACGCCCACGTCTGAGGTCTTTTGTTCTTGACGCCTCAGACCTAGGCGTCAGGTCGCAACACGTGGTTGTGGAGGGTGCTTGGACCACGATAAAAGCCCAAGGAAGAGCATGATCAGGAGATTCGAGCGGAGCTGCTGCTGGGGTGCAGAGCTCCTGAGCAGACTTCCAGCGGAGCTGCTTTCTGGGGTGCAGGGGTCGGGAGAAAAGGGTGCTGAAGTCTCTGGAGGAGACTGTTGGAGGCACTGGGCAGAGTACTGGCTTGGCGCAGTACTGTCTGTGTAGGTCTTGGGACCTGTGGCTTAGTTCCTGTAGTGAACTGCCCTCTGAACTATATTGTAAGTTACATTCATTTTGGTCAAGTTGATTGTATTTCCCTGTCTCACTGCTTATTTATGTGTACTACCCCATTTATCTAAACCACAATAATGTTCTGTTCCCAAATATATTATTGTACAAAGACTTAATAATAAACTGTGTTTGAGTAGAATAGTAATAGTCACTGTCCCCGTTATTTTCTCCATTTATTTATGTTAAGTTAAAGTAGTGAGAGGGTGAGTAGTGTGGAGTGTGGTGGGTAGAGTAATGAGAGGTGAAGTTGTAGTCACCAGTGACCTCACATTACCTACCTACCGCTCACCTCTCCTGTCATCACCTACCTACCTCCGCATACCTCACTCCTACCACCTCGCCTGTCCCCTACCTACTGACTCCCCCCACTTACCCCCATATTCCCTTAATCATCACCCCCCTACATGACAGGGTAAGTTTTTTAAGGTTCTTTTGGTACAAAAATATTAATTTTTATATTAACATAAATAAAAAAATATATCTTTAATCGTATAAGAAAATTTTTGAAAGGGCTTAATTTTAAATGATTCTTGCTAATTGACCAGATGAAATTAGACCTTTCTTTTTTGGTGCAACACTTTGTGCACTTAAAAAGAAGGATGGAGGAATTCGGCCAATTGCAGTAGGCAACACGTTACGCCGCCTCGTATCCAAAGCTGCTGTCCGAAGTATTCGTGCACAGGCAGCCATGATGCTTCAACCAAACCAGCTTGGCTTTGGGGTCTCTCAAGGAAGTGAAGCAGCGGTTCATGCAACAAGGGCGTATATCAACAACCTGCCTGAGGACAATGCAGTGTAAAATTAGATTTCAAGAATGCGTTCAATCTCCTGAAAAGAGACGTGGTATTAGCAGCAGTACAAGAACATTTTGCTGGTCTCTTCCCCTTTGTTTCAGCTGGGTATAGTAAGGAATCAATGCTTCTCTTTGGAGAGCATGAAATCACATCATCGGAGAGTGTCCAACAAGGAGATCCTCTTGCACCATTTCTCTTCTGTATAGCAGTTAGGGAAATCACAGTCAGACTGACCAGCGAGCTAAACATCTGGTTCCTAGATGATGGCACACTAGCAGGTAAAAAGGAGCCCCTCCTACATGACCTTACACAGGTAATGACGGGGAGACGGAAAAATGGGTCTCGCCTGAACCCCCAAATGTGAAATCACTCGTCAGTAAAACAAGTAAAAATGCAGTGAGATCAAAACTCCCAGGAGCGAGTCATTGCCCCACAAATAGTTTTGCTAGGAAAACCTCTGGGAAAGCAATGCCATTGAACAATTCTCGGGAAAAATTGGAAGAGTTAAGGAAATGGAACAACGAATAGGCAATCGGACACCCACGTGCCTTGTACCTTCTCAAAAAGTGCTTGAGTCTCCCAGGTTGAATATTCCAAAGAGGCCCCTTCTATGATAACCCAAACTGCAGAATATGACAGTATTCTGAGGAGATTTTTACAAAAGTATTAAACCTTACTCTAGAAGCGGGCAGGGGGAAACCAACTACACTTCCAGTCAATAGGAGGCTTGGTGTCCGCAAGTCATCAAAATTTGCTTTACCTTTTTTCTGTCCTCGTGTATTGATCCAGAGAGCTTTTACACGATTCTCCCTAACTCTTAGGGGCAAGATTGGGCCCGGGCCAAAAATTATTGACGGAGCAATATTGGGATAAACTAACGGGGTCGAAACCCGACCGCTCCCCCAACAACACAAACAATGCACTGGGAGGTCCCAAAAGTGGAAAAAATAGCCTCAACAATGCTTCAGAGTGTTTTCAGGGAAAGGATAAAGGGCCTGCTGGCAGTGGAGCCCCCATTTCTGGGGGCTTTCTGTTGGTGTTCCCAATCCCGCCTTGGCACACGCCTCGACCCACAGACCATCCCCATCGGTGTTTCCCTTCGACTTGCCGCCCCCATTTCGCCCCAACATTGTATTTTGGCAGGAACAGCAAACCCATTCGGGACCATGCTTTTGTGCCGTAAATCCGAGGGAAAGATTGCAAACATGAGAGGTTAATAAAATTTTCAAGGGGGAGCCCCAACAGTGGATGCCCAGCGTAAGGGGCCACCCCCAATAGGGTTGATGGCAGCCAAAGGTCCAGTGGTATCACCCTTTAAGCCCGGACAGATGGGGAACAGGTGGGGTGGGATATACATGTGTATCATTTGGCTGATACCTACTCCAATCACCCGGGGGGAAGAGGGGGAGTGCCCGCTTCAGGGGTCCCAAAAGTTGAAAATATGGGGAAATTGCCCCTCATTTTATGTTTTTTCCCATAGGGTCAGAGGACCCTTGGCTCATGGGGGAAAAAAGTCATTAAATTTTCCTTAAGGGGCTGGGGGAAAAAGACTCATAGGGGAATAGGGATCCCAGGGCAGCTAGTTTTCTGTTCCAGGGCCGTGGGCTGTTAAAGGGGTAATGCCTGTGTATTTTGGGCAACGCCCCCCGCTTGAGGAGCTGGATGAGATTTTGCTTAAAATCGGTGATCACACGTAAAACAGTCCTTTTGCCCCCTTTATTTCAACTGTTCTTTAAAATCTTTTTCCATATTATGGTAATTTTTTTTTTTAAATTTTTTTTTGTTTTTTTTTTATTTATTTTATTTTTTATTTTTATATTTTTAAAAAATTTATTTTAATATTTTTAGTTTTAATTTTTTATTTATTTTTAAATTATAAATTTTTAATTATATATTTTTATATATATAATATATATATATAAAATTTTTTTTATATATATATATATAATATAAAAAATATTTAAAATTTATATATATATAAAAAAATATATATTTTTTAAAATATATATAAATATATATATATTTAAATATTATAAATAATATTATATATTATTTTATTAGAAGGGGTCCGCCTCTGGGGTGAATTGTGGGGCCCCCAACCTCGGAGAAGTGGAAAAAAAAGGGTTCAAGGAAGATATTGGATTTCTTCCTGAAAGCCGTTGAAAATTCCATTCCCTACCACGCCATCTTTTAATATTTTTTTTTTTTACCAATGGAATTTTTATTCATAATAGGGGCAGAAGATTTAAGAGATACATTTTTGATTAAAGGTGGATAAAAGGACATGTTGTTACGTGTGTATCACCGATTATAAGGCGAAAACTCATCCGGGCTCCTCAGAGCTGGGGCGTGTCCCCAAAAATACAGCAGGCATTACCCTTTGAACAGCCGCACTGAGCCGCTGGAAAAAGAAAATAACTGCCCTGGGATCCCTAGTTACCCTGATGAGTCTTTTTCCCAGCTCCTTTAAAGGAATTTAGATGCACTCTTTCCCCCTGAGCCAAGGGTCTCGAGCCTATGGGAAAAAAACATATTTTATATATAATATATAATATATATATATATTATTATAATATATTTATATATTATAATTTTAAAATATATATATATATATGTCGTGCCTAATAGGGAGAATTTGCGATCTTGGCTTAAATAGCAACGCTCATCTTGCCATATATGACAAGTGAAAATTTGTGTTGCAATAATTTCGCCAAAATCATTCTGAACCTAACGAAAAAAATATATTTCACTGTGTTTGTTTAGTATTAAATTATTGTAAAAATCTAAAATATATTTAGTTGGTTAGGCTAAAATAAATGCGTTTGTTATAATAAGGTTAGGTAAGTTTTCTAAGTTCCTTTGGCGCAAAAATATAATTTTACATCAGCATTAATGAAAAAAATATATCTTTAAAACGTATAAGAGGAAATTTTAGAAAGGACTTAATTTTAAATGAGTTCTTGCTAATTGACCAGTTTTACATATTCGGCACGACCATATATTAAAAAATAATATATATATATTTTATATATATATATATATATAAATATATATATATATATATTTTTAAATATAAATAATATTTATGCGTATCCCAAAACAAAAAATTTTTTGGCACTGATGGAACGGGGCTCTCCTTTTCCTTTAAAAACAGGAAAAAAGTATGGGGTTTGAAAAGACAAATTACTTTTTTATATGGGGATTTTTTTCTGCCCGAAGAGTCGTAGCCTTCAACATCAACAGCAAAACCCCTTAAAAATTTCCCCTTTAAACCATCAACAGCTAGCCTTGAACAGCCTTCAAAAAAACCCCGGGGCTAGCCTTGAACTGCCTTCAACATAAAAACACTAGCCTTAAAACAGCCTTCAAACCAACGCTGGGCCTTGAACTCCCCTTCAACATAAACGGGTTTCCCTTTAAAAACTGCCTTCAGCATAAAACAGTTTACACATGAACACCCTTTCAACATCAACAGCTGCCTTGAACAGCCTTCAAAAATTAACAGCTAGCCTTGAAATCCCTTTTCAATATCAACAGCAACACATGAACAGCTTTAAAAACATCGACAGCTAGCTTGAACACCCCTTTCAAAAATTAACAGCTAGCCTTGAACACCTTTTCAACATCAACAGTTTAGCCTTAAAACTGCCTTAAAACATCAACAGCTAGCCTTGAACGCCTTCGAAACAACAGTTTTCCCACATAAACCCAGCCTTCAACTCAACAGCAAAGCCTTGAAAAAAACCCCTTAAAACATTAACAGCAAACCTTGAACAGCCTTAAACCCATCAAAAAAGCTAGCCTTAAAACACCTTTCAACATCAACGCTACCCCCCTTGAACACCCCTTCAACTCCACAGAAAATTTTTTTAAAAAAAGGGTAAAAAAAGACTTTTCATACCTTTCCCCCACTCCAAAAAAAATATAAAAATAATGTTTTTTGTTATTAGTCAATAATGGGGGAAAAAATTATGAAACCCATTTTAAATTAAGCCTTGCTGTAAATTATTTTTTTTCTTTTAAAACCCCAATCTGCAAAAAAAAGGGAAAATTTACCATTTTGACTGTTATTAAAATAAAAAACTAAGCGCAAAAAAAAAAGGGGGGTCCCCACAACAGTCGAACTTTTGTTTAAACCCCACAAGACTCCCATCCCCACGACCCCCTTTGGGGGGGGGGCAATGGCAGACAGAGGCCTAGCTTCTCCCTACGACCCCCGGGGAGGGCGGGGGAATGGGCTAGGCCTGGGGGAAACCAACTTGGTCCCAAAGATGAGAGGGTATTTGTCCCTTTCCTCCCAGGGGGGAAGATTTTAAGTCTCGAGCACCCCCAAATAGGGACCCAAAGGGGCCGGGTCCCCACTATTTTGGAAAAGCCCCCGGGCCGGGAAAAACCCGGCAATAAAAAAAAAAAAAAAAATTAGCGGGAATCCCAAATTTGGGTTTTTTCCACTACTTTATCATCTGAGCCCAAATGGAACGGGATATCGGGTTGTTATTAAATTTGGGGGAAAAACGTTTAAAACCCGCGGGAAATAATTTCCCCGCTTTTATTTTTTTAATTCTGGAAATTTCTCGTAGGTCCCGGTTGGGTGGGTAATTTTCAGCTTTGGATAAAATGAAATAATTCACAGACAAAACCCATGGTCTCAGCCCGGGGCCGGGGGGGGCGTTGACCCCCAAAAACGCCTCCCAGGTAAACTCCAAGTAATATGAACTTCAGTGTTTACTAAAATGTAGAAATTAAAACTATTCCTTTTATTTTAAAAATGTTTCCCCAGTTAGCTAAGTTTTACAAACAAACCCAAAGTTTTTTCTTTTTTTACACAAGTTTACAGAAAGGTATATATTTTATAAGATGGTTTAAACATTCGATAGTACCCAGGGAAAAACCCCCCTGGTTGTAAGAACGATGAAAATTTTTTATTTGTATTCCACAAGTAAATAAAAAATCTTTTTTTAGTTTTCCCGGGAAGAGTTTGGGGTGAATAAAATGGCAGAAGGTTTTTGTAAGCATCCTTTTGCTTTTTTAGCGGCTGGGCTCCACCACCAAAAACCTGTCGGGGCAGTACCTCTGCACCACCTGGATCATCTGCTTGAGGGGGGGGCCGCCCCTTTTACGGGTACAATGGGGGAAAAACAGCTCTTGAAACCGCCTCTAAAAAAAAGGGTTTTAAAAATTATGACCTTTAATTTTTTAAAGGGGGGTGGACGGGAAGGACCAAAACCCAGGGGGCGGGTCACATCTAAGACCAGTGGGAAAACCCACACCTTTTTTCCGGGAAAAAAACCTTAGCTAACCAAATCGTCTCAAAACCCTTGCTAGGGATTAACATAACTAAGTCCTAGCGTTTTGGGGGGCCAAACAAATCTTTTTGTTTTTGTCCATATATGGGTTTTTTTTCCCACTAGTTTCAAACTACTTACACACAAACCTTACTTTTAAATGGGGGGCTTCTTTAAGCCCTACTAGTTTAAACCCCTGTGCTTTTTTTTTTAAACATCCTTAAAATTCATAGGTCATTTTAAAGCTCAGTCAGGGATCCACTCACAACAGTCGACAAACACGCAGTACCCTGTTTTATCCCAAGTGAACGGGGGGGAAAAAAAATTTTCCCTTAAACTTGCCTATGCGTCCCCGACTGCCCTAAAATTTTTCCCCTTTTTTTTGTCCCCAGTTACTCCCTTTCCGGGGGCATTTTTGGGGGGGGTAACATAACCTTCACGGACCCTTCTTTCGCCCCAAAAAAATTTAAAGGGTTTTAACTCCAAAAGGGGCTTTCAAAATATTTTTTTAAGTCTGTTGGGGCCGCACATGAGGGGGTATGCACACCCGAGTTTGAAAACAAATGATCGGGGTCCCAGCGTGGGGAGTTAAATGGCGACCACCATCCAGTTTAAAAATACCTCCCCAGCACCACACCCCAGCGCTCACCCTTTCAAGTGGCCAGTTAATGAATTCAGGGGACAAACCCAGGGAAAGAAATGTTTTTTAGAAATAGAAAGGTTTTTTTACCCCACATTTAAGTATATTCCCAACACCCATTCTAAAAAAAATACCCTGCCCTTGGGCTCACTATAAAAAAAAGCTTTTCCATTGTGTTTGTTTTGTGTGTGTACTCACCTTTTACTCACCTATTTTTGGTTCGGGTTTTAAATTCACAGTTCCGGGGCCCCTTTCCTTCACTATCGCTCTAGGTCCTCTACCCCTTCTCATGTTTTGTGGTATGTGTGTTGTGTAGTAATTACTAGTTGTCAAAGGCACTTTTTGGGAATGGGGGGCCTGGTGGTCCCTCATTTTTGGGGTTGCGGGGGGGTCGATTCCCCGCCCCTTTGGCCCCGCCTCTTCACGGCCCGCCGCTTCGGTCCCCTCTTCCTGCCCCGGAGCTTTATTATACGTCTTCCCTTAAACCCAAACCGGGGGGCATTCCGGGGTTCAACCCTCCCCGCGGCCGGCCCAACGACCAGCCCCCCCGGGGGGAAATCAGGGCCTGATCAACGAAGCTTTACTGCTGGCCGCACGTAACCCAAAACGTACGAACCACAGCCCGGCTGACCCCGGCACCGTCTTTAGGTATCTGTCCAGGCCCCCCTCTTGAAGACAAGCGGGGGTTTCTTCCCGAAACCCCCCTTATTGCTGGTGGGACACTTTTTGGGTTTTTTCCCTCTTAGTGTACCAGTGACCCCCCCTACTTTTTCCACTGGGGGTATTTTTGGCATCCCCCCTCCCAAAAGTCGTTTGTTTCGTATGGGATTTGATTGTTTGTGGCATATTAGGGACCGGGTTCCCTCCAGAATCTTCCAGGTGTAGTTTAAACAAATTATTCTCTCGCCCTGGCCTTAGTGGTACAATTTAAAAGTGCTTCCAGGCGCTCCCAGTAGTTAAGGTGTTTGAGGGAAAATTTTTTAACGTGCAAAAAGGTTCTCGTACATTCTCTGTCTTTTAATTTTCCCACCTCCGGGAATGGGGTTGTTAATGTACGGGCGGGTTTTCCCCTAGAAAGAATAAGTTTTTTTAAAAAGGATCATCTTTGGCTTAGCATCTCTTGTTTTGGGAATGTTTTTCTTTTTAAAAATTTCCTATCATTTTTCCTAGCAGATGTGATAGTGGAAATTGTTGGGGTTTCCTTGGGGTGGGGTTTTTCCCGGGACATTTCCACCCCGGGTTTCCTTCCATTTTTTTTTTCCCCTCTCTTTTGGTTGATTGGAGTTTGTAGTTTTACTCGTTCTATTTTTTTTCCCCCCCCCGGGTTTTCCATAACGGAGTATTTGGGAAATTTGTCTTAAATTTAAACATCATATTGTTCTCTGTTGCCCTTTGGGAAAAATTTGGGTTTTATATTTTCCTTGGAGTTTGGGCCTGGTCCTAAAAGGATAAACATTTCTCATGCAGATCCTAGTATCGTCTGCAAAAAGATGATACAGTACTGTGGTTTAAATCTCTGTCTAGGGTTTTGATATGAGAATAAGGAACGGATAGGTGCGATTTACTGTGCCCGGGGGGACAAAACCTCTTCCTAGGGGCAGCATCTGTTTTTAACTTTTGTTTTACCACTACTTTTTGTGTGCGTTTGGGTTTTAAAAAAGTTGAAGATCCATCGGGCCCTACTTTGGGGTTTACCCTTTTTTGCACGATTTTGTTTTGCTATTACCCCAGGGGTGCACTTTTAAAAGGGCTTTTGCAAATTCTGGTATACTAAAAACCCCGGGCATTATGTTTTTTTTTAAAAATTTTGGCTCTGGGGCCATATCATAGGGGTTTCAAGCAGTTGCGAAAAGGCAGGAGGGGACCGCTCGAAACCATGTTCCCTGGGTTGTGAAATTTTGGGGGGAAGTTTATGTTTTGGATCTTGCCCCCATTCCCTCACTTCCCGGGACTTTTCCCATTTCCTGAAAAACCCCTGTGACTAAAAAAAATTTATTTCCCTTTAATTTCCCCCTGTGGTTCATCTGAGTCTTGAACTTCCAACTGTACCCCCCTTGTTCCCGGGTGTCCCTTTCTCGGGGAACATCCTGTGTGTGTGTTTGTGTGTGGGGTGTACTAACCTATTTGTACCCCACACTTTTTGTGGTTGCAGGGGTTTCGAGTCTTAGCTCCTGGCCCCCCCTCTTCCCCGGGGGTTGCTACTGGGGCCCCTCTCCCCCTCCCCGCTCCATGAGTTTATCAAACCTCGTCTTAAAACTGTTTTGGGTTTCCCTGCCTCCACACGTCATTTTTTAGCTTTTTCCCCACTGCCTTAAAAACTCAAATGACTAAAAGAAAAAATTTCCCCAAAATATCTCTCTGACTCTTTTTTTGTTTTCAACTTCCCAATTGGGGCCCTTTCTTTTTTTTCTGTGTCCCCCCCCTGGAACATCCTGTTCTTTGTCCCCCTTTTGTCTATTCCCCCAGATTTTGGGTATGTCTTTATCAGGGCCCCCCCCCCCCTAACCCCCTGTCCCCCCCAGTGTCGTCAGGCCGATTTCCCTTAATCTTTCTTCATGGGACATTCCCCTTAGCTCTGGAACTAACCTTGTGGCAAACCTTTTTTACTTTTTTCTAGTTTCTTGACGTTTCTTTATCAAATGCGGGTTCCAAACAGGGCTGCGAATATCCCCGGATGGGCCCCGACATACACCCGGGTTAAAAGTGTCTTGAAAAGATTCCTTTTTTAAGGTTTGGAAAGCTGTTCTCAGGTTTGCCAGGGGCCCAATGCTGGGAGCAGTTATTTTGATTTTATTGTGTGCTTTTCCGGGAGACATGCTCGGTTGGGTTAAAACTCAACCCCCAAAATCCCTTTTTTCCTTAGTGAATTTGCAGTCTTTGGCCCCCTAGCCTATCTCTGGGGTTTCGTGCCCTTCCCCCCTCTTCATGGGCTTTGCATTTTTGGGAAAGGGGTTTAAAATTTGAGGGAAACCATTTGCTAGGCCCGGGGTCCGTCTGTCCAGGTGTTTGTGGGGTGTGGTGTGTGTGTGTGTGGGGTGTGTGTTGTGTGTGTGTGTGTGTGTGTGTGTGTGTGTGTGTGTGTGTGTGTTGGTTGTGACCAAATTTTATATCTGGCACAAATAACTCATTACGATTGTGGCGGGGTATAAAAAATTTTAAATAATTCCCTTACCCCTGCAACTTTTTCAGCTATCAAAAAATTTGCGGTTTCGTCCCTGGGGCCCATTATGTACTTCTGTAAACCTTTGACTACTGCCCACAGGTTTGGGGATGGGGTTTTTGCATAATAAAAGGGTTTTTAAACTTTAAAGTATCCAAAGCCCCAACCCGGCCAACAACAACCAGCGCTCACTCATTTTCGCACCAAAAACCCCACCCCCGCGCTCACCTTTTGCCAGTGACCACATTCCTTTTGCTCACCTGTTTCCAACGCCACCCACCACCACTCTTTTTAGCGACCACATCCACCAATGACCTGTGGCAGCAACCACATCCAGTGCCCCACCAGTGCCCCAAAGACCCCCCACCCTGCTTTCAAATGTCCAGCGTCACACCCACAGTTTACCCGTACCATTGACCCCCATAAAAAGTATAAAAGGAAAACAGCACTGCCGCAAACCCGCGGGGACAAATTTTAAGCCCTTTAAAAGGGAAAAACATTTCCCGCGTGAAAGCGCGTTAGTTAAACATGGTTCTTTTCTGGGGTATTTTTCCCTTTTTTAAAAAAAATTTAAAAACGAAAAGTCCTTCCCCCCCAAACCGATATAATTTAAAGGGACCTTGACACTTAAAATCCCTCCAAAGTATTTTCCTGGGGGACCCCTTTATCCACCAAAATAATGTAAAAACATTATTTTTCAGCGTTTCATTCCAAAAATTTGAATTGATTAACTGCAATCTCTTATTTTAAAATTCTTTTTTTGGGGTTTGATTCCCCCAACACCCAAATCTATAATTTTAATTTTTCTATATCTGCCTTTCCCCGTGTGAAATTTTAGTCTTTTCTCCCTTCATTCAAGGCTTTTTTAAAAAGGGTGTAAAAGGGTTTAAGGTTCTTTAAAATTTTTCAAAATTATTTTTTCTTAGTAAGAAAATCCCCAAAAAACAGGGGAAATTTAATTTTTTCATCACTCTTTTATGTGGTGTTGGCAACTTTGGGGAGCACTGAATTTTTCCCTTTATTCTGAATTTTGAGACCCCGAAAATGCACTCTTTTAAACTAAATAAGGTTTTACTAAATTTAAATTCAAATTCAAAGTTTTTTTCTCTAAAGGATTTTCAATTTTGAGTTTTTCCCGGGAAAATTTTTGGGTTTTAAGTGGTTTAACCCTGAAATTTTAAAAAAATAATTTCAGAGTGACCACAAAAACACCCAGGGATGGCAGGCATTTTGGGCAGGAAATTAGATTAAATTTTGTTTAAAAAAAATTACAAATTATTTAGGTATTAAGTCACTTATGGCTAAGGGGCTTAATAAATAGTTTGTGAGTTTTTGCAATGTGAATGCTTTTTTTTGGCCAATACATAGTTTCAGTATTGGAGTATCAAAAAGGCCAAACCTTTTGACAAGTTAGGATTCATTTTTTTAAACCTGAGTTTGATATTTCTGTTTTTAAAGGTCAAATGGGTGAGTGAATGTAAGTGTGAACCACCAGGTGTTTTTCGGGGTAATTAGTTGACCCGGGGGTTTAGGGAGATAAGATGTTTTCTGATGGTTTGTTTTAAAAGGTGAAGAATGTGTCCCGCGTTCTGAGTTTTCAGGGAGGGTGTTCCGATTTTAGGGCCTTTGACATACAGTGAATTTTTGTAAAAAGGGTTTTGGGGGTGAAAACGGGGGAAAGTCATGAGATATTTGTGATGGTGTTTATGCCTGTGGGGGTTTTGCCCCCAAAAATCAAGAAAGTTTTTAGGGTTTAAGGGTTAAAAATTGGGAAAATTTTAAAGGGCCTGTAGATTGTAGATTGCACAGTATAAGTGTTTGGAAAGTACCCGAAAGGGGTTTAAAATTTAGATCTATGAAGAGTGGGGGGGGTTTCCAGGGAAGGGATTTGGGGAATTTTCTTACTTTCGGCTTTTTTGGGTTAAAAAGGGTTTAAAAGGGTGTTGCTGGGGTTGGAAACCCCAAACACAGATAGCATAGGTGAGGTATTTTGGAAAAAAGGAATGGTAAGTGTGAAAAAAAGGGAAAGGGGAGTTTGGGGGCACGTAGTATCGTAAAACTTGGAGAGGAATTTCCCCAAACCCTTTTGGATTTCTTTTTTGGGGTTAAAGTGTTGGGAAAAAGGGGCTTGGGGGAAATTCCAAAGGGTTTTTTGTCGAGGTAAAACAAAGGATTTACCTTTTTTTTATGCCGGCAATTAGTGTTTTTTCGATCTTAATGTTTATTTGGGGCAAAATCCTGCTCTGCTCCAAAAAATTTTGTTGTAGGTTTTGCAGGGAAAGCGTAAGTTTATTGGGTGTTCCCTCCAAGTCGATATTTGATTTGGGCCCCCGTTTAAAAAATGGAGTTGAGGGGGGCAAGAAATTTGGGTGAGAGATGACATTTAAATCGGTCCCTCAGCAAAAGGAATGGGGTTTTAGGTGTTTTAGATACGTTTGGAAGATCATTTATGTACAAGGGAAAAAGCAGGGGGGCCAAGGGGCCCCTTCCCTGGGAACCCAGTATCAAGTGGCCCTGTTGTTGATGCTTGTGTCTTTTTAAAGGTGACATTTCTTTATAAACCCAATTTGTAAGGGAAGATTTGAAATATGCAAACCATGGCCTTTTTATTCCATAAAAGGCAAATTTTTGGAGTAGGATGGCCCCTGGTCTCCCGTGTCAAAAAACTTTTCCCCAAAGGGCCAAAAAAAAATTCCTAGTGGATATTCCTTATTTTCCAAAAGCTGTGTAAAGCAAAATCAGCATTTTTATTTATTGCATCTTTTTTGCTTTTAATTTTCCTGAATCCGAATTGGCAGGGGTTTTAGTATGTTTTTTTTGCCGTTTTTTAAATGAATTTTAGTTTTCCTGTGCACGAGTTCTCGAAGGGTTTTGGATAGCAAAGGCAAAAATTTTTAAAATTGGCCTATAGTTGTTTTTAAAAACTGGGAGGGGCACCACCTTTAAAGTTTTTGGTGTTTAACCCCTTTCCGTCTTGAGTAGTTTCGGGGAAAGGGGCGGGGTTTTTAGTGGGCTTGTTTAAAAAATTAAAAGAGATACATGCAAAAGGACATGGGGGTTTCTCGTTTTTACAATAAGGGGGGACATGAACAGGTTCCCTGAGTTATTTTTAAGTGATTTTTTAAATCTTTGGGGACTTCCTTTTGGGGTCAGTTGGTGCAAGAAAGAAGGGAAATTTTGGGAAAAATTTCCCAAACTAGCAGTCCCCCACATGGGCATTTTGGGACGTGGGATTTTTTTTGGCGAGATTTGATCCAAAGGTTAAGGGGAAGGAAAATCTTTTTCTTGTTAGCTGAAACGGGGGGATGCAGTGGGTTTCAATTTGGGGTTTAAATTAGGGGGCAATTCTTGTTTTTTTTTAGGGGTTTTTGGGTCCCCCAGAAACTTGGGGAGGGGTGTTTTTCCCAAATCTTTTTTTTTATCTCCCTTGTGTCAGTGAATCTACGGAGTAGTTAAAAGTTTTTTTGGGGTTTCCTTTTTTTACTTTTGGGGAGGGCTGATGAATGTGTTTAAGAAAAATCTTTTTGTAAATTAAAGGGGGCCCTGTCTTAAATTTCTTTTCAAATTGGGTTTCTTATCAATGGATTTCAGAATGGGTGCTGGTTAGCCATGGGCAACCAAACCGTTTTTTTGTTTATCTGTTTCGTTTTTAAAAGGGGCAATTTGTATGGGGCTAAGTTTAAATTTTTTTAAAGGAAAAAAATTTTTGTCCATCATCAAAACCATTGGGGGCCCTTTGGGGAATTCTGTAGGCCAGTCAACAGTCTCTAAATCAAAACTTTTTTGAACTTCTTTTTTTGAGGCCTCTCATTTGGGGTCTTTAAAAGAAAACTTTGGGTTTTATTCAAGTGGTTGGTTTTTCTAATGTTTTTTCAAGAGGAAAAGGGAGGGGAGTGGTCCCGTTTTTTTCTGGATTATCCCGGGTTTAAGGGGGGGTAGTATAATGGTCCAAAATGGGGTCTATTATGGTTTTCATTGTCTCCCAAGAGCCTGGTTGGTTTAGTTATTGTTGGAAAGAAAAGATGTTGTTCATATTTTTTGAAAGAAATCAGTTACAGGGTGAAAAAATCTAGTATTTCCCAAAGGTTTGGGGGGTTGAAGTCTCCCCAGGCCCCTTAAAGAGAATTGGGGCTTATTCATTTGTCTGCTTGTTGTTAGTACTAACCTTTAATTTTTCAATGAAATTTGGGGGTGTTTGTGTGGGGGTATCCCGGGAAATGGCCCGATTGTTATAGGGGGTTTTTAAGGGTTTTTTTCAGTAAAAAAATTTGCAAAAATGTATTCCCCCTATTCAACACTAAAAACAAATGGTGCTAATAAAAAGATAATTTGGGTTTGGTAAAAAGGGTTGGGAATACCACCCCCAACTTTGGGGATGGGTCTGCAGTTTTGGGGTTGCTGTGTATCCTGGAAAGAGGGTAGATATCATTGTGTCCTGCTTTAAAACCAGGTCCCCAGTAAAAAATAATGCAGGAGAAAAGGGTTTTCTTTTGTGATTCAAGGAATGCCAGGAGGGGCCTCTAGTGTTTGCTTTAAGGGGCCCGATGTTGTAGTTAAGTTCTGATAGGGGCTTTTAAGCATTGGGTTTTGGATAGTGCGGCTTGTGATGCTGTTGAAAAAAAGGCAGTTACTTTTCCCAAAAGGTTTTGATTTGGGGGTTAAAAATTATGGGGTTTAGATCAGGGTCAACGTGATCAATATCTTCTAGGTTTAAATTAAAGGTTTTTTTTTATCCTGAAATTATTTTGTTGGGGTTCTAAAAATAAAAAAATGATTTTCTTTTAAGGGGGTTGGGGGAAATTTGGACAAGTTTTATGCTAAACATTTTTGGGCAATAGGGGTTTAGCACAAAAAAAACATAAAGAAGGGTTTGGGGTTGTCTAAAAGTGTTGTCGAATGAGCTAAAGTACAAAATAGGTAAAAAACTTTTAAAAAATAAAAAAAACAAATTTAAAAATAGCACAAAGACCTCACTTGGGAATTGGGAAATAAAAGGCTAATAATTTGACTTGGGTATAAATTTTACGTATTGAAACTAGAATGAGCTATAGTACAACTAGGTTTAATCTAATAATATAAAGTTTGAAAAGGCCCTTTTTTTACCACAGGTTCCCCGGCCCCAAACCCAAAAAGAATCTCAAGTTCCTTTTCAATTGGGGGGTATTAAATAATACATTGTTATGGGTGCCAAGGTTTTTTTTTTATTATTTCCCGGATTTAAAAACCTTTTAAATTTCTCCAAAACCCCCTGCATCTGCCTTTTTTTTTCCCAACACATAACACTCAAAAAATTTTTGAAGGGGGTTTCCAAATGCCCATATTTAATTTTTTTTGTCCCAAACCCATAAAATTACCCCAGTGAACTTAAAAACCCCCTTTTTTTCCCCCCTCATGTTAGTCATTTTAAAGTTTGTGTATTAACAATGAACAAAAACTGATCCATGTTAGATGACTGTTATCCCTGGCTGGGAGTGATAACGTCAGAGAATCTCACTTTCAAAGATCACAACAATGTACCTACCATATCTGCTAGGAAAATGATAGGATAGATAATGAGAACCTTCAAAACTAGAGATGCCAGGTACGATTGTTCTCTCTAGGCTGGAAAATTGCTGTACACTAACGGCCCCTTTGAAAGAAGGCGATACTGCAGACCTTGAGAATATATAGAGAACTTTCACGGCACGTATAAGTATGATAAAGCATCTAAATTACTGGGAAAGGTCGAGGTCCCTTGATTTGTACTCCCTGGAACAAATTCTAGAATGACTAGTCCCAAATCTGCACACGAAAATCACTCCCTACGAAAGCAAAAGACCCGATAGGTGCTGCAACATCCCCCAGTGAAAAGTAGGGGCGCTACAAGAGATAACAGTGTCAGGGGCCCAACACTGTTCAACTGTCACCTAGCATACATACCAACAGACCCCTGGCTGTCTTCATGAGGTTGGATTTTTAGATTTTGCCACCGAAGTGGCTAGTTTATTGTGCACCCCATATCCATCCTGTTGACGGTAGCGCAAGAGCATATGGATACACGAAAGGCCTAGGAACTAGGCCCCAAAAGGGTTAACAGGTGTACATATGGGTTTTTTATTTACATATCTACAGTTCACTTATCGAGGGAGCTGGACAGGCACCAAAAGTTAGTACTTGACCAGCCGGGCTATGGTTTGTACGTCGGTTTACGTGTGGCCAGCATTAACAGCCTGATTCATCAGGCCCTGATCCCCGCAAGGCCTGGTCACGGACTGGACCGCGGGGTCATCGACCCCCGAAACTCCCTTCAGGTATACTCCAGGTCCCTTTTCTAATTTTCCTGCAATTATTCCTCCAGTTATGCCTCAAACCATGAGAGAATTTCTTCTTTAGTACCGTGCCTTGGCACTTACTGCAACAATGTCATTGTGTGATTACTGAAAGCCTTACTGTAATCCAGATAAACACCATTTTACTCTTTTTCATGTCTTATTTCCTCATTCACATCTGTAAATTTGTTAGACAAGAATATTCTCTCTTGCATTTGTATTGAGACTCATTAATCAAACTGATGTTCAGGGTGACTTCTAATTCATTTGTCCACCATTAAGGTCAAGTTAATGGGACAGTAATTCGAAGTTAAGGACCTATTTCCTGGGTTAATTTAATAAGTTTAATAATTAGAGACAGCTCGAAATAAATGCACCCATTAAAATCAAAGTCGCTAGACCTCTACAGTTTTCAAAAGTTCTTAAAGAATTCAGAGAACTTACTAAACTGCTAGCTGGTTAGTGTTTGTTAAGTTTGTCAGAGGAAAAAACGATATCGGTCTTTGTCATGAGATGACACGTTCAATAGTGACGGTACTGTGGGGAAAGGGGAGGCCTAGCAAGACAGTGTGTCTAAGGACATGTGAAAGTGAAGTAGTCGATGGTACTATGGTAAATCACGGCAGCAACACCCAGCAGAGCACCAGCGACGGTAGTAAGAATTTTGCAGCGTATGAGTGGAACAAATTAGACAACTGAATCTAACTCCACACCAGGGTTCCTATATAATTATAAACAAGAAAAGGTTAAGAGGAACCCAAGAGCCGAATCTCGTCTCCTGCAAATGTAAACTTGTAGTGAACACACCGATGAGTGTAGTACCTAGAAGACAGGCAACCTCTGAGTTCAGATATTGGAACCCGGGGTTGAGCATCACACACACACGCACACACAATCTGTCCCGAGGCGTACACACATACCGGATAACATCATTTGTGTGTGAACAATTCCTAAACGTTGGTGTCACTTGCTGAAATCTAAACAGAAATGCATGCAAACCACTGAAATTTCTTACAACAGGCGTATCTTTGAATATGAAGAATCAAATCGGTGCCCTTAGCCACGTAACTAACCTAATCTCACAGAAAGAGCAGAGGCAAGAGAAACATGATTACAACATACAAAATACTCATTGTGATTGATATTTAGACTGATTTGATAAGAGTTTTAAAGCGAACACTCCTCAAGGGAACCGCCTTGATGCCAGTGAGGGGCTCTTCATTCAAGGAATTGGACCCATCCTCCTTTTCCTTGGAGCAAAACTGACCGCCTGTCATTCCCCTAGGTGCGATATGATCCGTAGGGGTTTGGAGCTCTTCCCATGAAAATAATAACAATAAATGTTGAACAACAAATGAGCCACTGAGGCTTACACGGAATAAGCTGGTGAGGGGGTTATGGGAGCTGGTGAGGAAGTTATGGGAGCTGGTGAGGGGGTTGTGGGAGCTGGTGAGGGAGGTTGTGGGAGCTGGTGAGGGGTTGGGAGCTGTGAGGGGTTGTGGGAGCTGGTGAGGGGGTTGTGGAGCTGGTAGAGGGGGTTGTGGGAGCACGTGAGGGAGTTGTGGGAGCTTGTGAAAGGGTTATGGGAGGCGGTGAAGGAGGTTATGGAAGCTGGTGAAGGGGAGTTATGGGAGCTGGTGAAGGGGGGTTATGGGAGCTGGAGAGGGGGGTTATGGGAGCTGGAGAGGGGGGTTATGGGAGCTGGTGAGAGGAGTTTGCGAGCTGGTGAGAAAGTTATGGAAGCTGATGAGGGACATGACTATGGGAGCTGGTGATGAGGCTGTGAAAGCTCTTCAGGTATTGCAATGCTTCAGTACATATAATGAATCCCAGATGCTATGAATTAATTATTCATAGCATCTGTTAAGAATCAGAGCCCAAAGATGGGGCTTGACCTAACGAGTCATAGCAGCTTTGGGAAGAAAAAGCCTTTTTGGATAATTAACCCCAGAGGGCTATTAACTCAGGATAATTCACTAAGCTAAACAGCTGCTGTGTATTTATTTGAAATGGGGTCACTGAGTCTTCTTCCCAAGGGAGTGACCGACAACCATCCACCAACACTCGCATATGTACCAATTTACTGCCAGCTGGGCAATGGTAGCAAGGTACTGCCCGAAATACTCTGCATATCCATGGCCTTTTTGAATGCATTTTCAAGTGTCACCCATTTCTGTACAAAAAAAAATGTATCATGCAGAAATAAAATTTTGAACTGAATTCGAATTAAATCGAATTGTATACAGAGATTACCCGTAAGTCTGGACACACTGGTAGAACCTTTGAAGTTGCCGTAGCTGATGGACTATGAACCCATAATGACATACTTTATTGCTCTACTGTAATCTCCCAGCTCAGCCTAATAGTTTTCAACATTCTACACCAGCCCCATGCTATGTGAAGGAATATGACAGCAATATTAGTTAGATACTATAAATATTGTATAGAAATAAGGTAGCAGCACACTGCTGATATGTCCAATTTTGCACAAAAATACTGTCCCTAGGTCCATTGGCTGAGCCCAGTGCACTATCACTCCAACGACAGTTCAATGTAAATGTGACACCGAAATCACTTGTTAATGACTTAAGAAATCGTAATGACACGATTGCAAATAAACCATACCCCCGGCCGGGGGCTGGAGTTTTGAGACTCTATGACCGCGGGTTCAATCCCGGCCGGGGGTATGGTTCACTTGTTAATGTATAGTGACGAAGTATGCAGTTAATATTCAGCCCATGCAAAGCCAAGTAATTATTATTATTATTCAATCAGGATATTATTATTATTATATAGTTATGGGGAAGCGCTAAACCCGTAGGATTATACAGTGCATGTGGGGGGATGGAAGGTATCAGGCTCAATTCAGAGATCAAGAGCCCCTCACCAACATCAATGAACCTCCCTTGAGGGGTCAATCAGGATCACTCGAAGAAAGAAATGGAAAGCTTCAATTCCTCGCATTTTGAGCCCTTCGGCGGCAACAACATACCTCCATGAAGGAGTTAATTCCATAAGACACCCCTATCACATGTACATTTTCTAGATCACTGCACAAACAAATGTAAGTTAGCAGCCATCTGTTATTTTTACCGAAATCAGCCACTTCTGCGCAATATCGAGCATACTCCTGTTGTCCCCATCCATGATAGACAACTAAGAAAAATAGATTACCGTATCAGTGTTTATTAACCTCGATAGTGTTATTTTTATTGTGTTTTATATTCCAGCGATATTAAATAGTGTCGAACACTGCACTCTGATTATTACATCCATCCATATGCCCATGAAAAAATGGTAACACAAGATATATATATATATAATATATATATATATATATATATATATATATATATATAATATATATATATATATAATTATATATATATTATATATGTATGTAGATATGTTTTACATGATGGTAAGATTGTTGGTGTCTTTTTTCTGTCATAAACATGCAAGATTTCAGGTACGTCTTGCTACTTCTACTTACACTTAGGTTACACTACACATGCATGTACACGTTTATGTATACACACTCATCTGAGTTTTCTTTGACTTAATAGTTCTTATTACTTTTCCTTTCATATCCATGAGGAAGTGGTATAAGAATCTTTCCTCCGTAAGCTATGCGTGTTGTACAAGTCAGCTAAAATGTCGGGAGCAATGGGCTAGTAACCCCTTTTCCCATATAGCCTACTAAAAGAAAAAAGAAACCCGTGAAAGTGGGATGTTTGAATATGCGTGGTTGTAGTGCGAACCATAAAGAAAGAGATGAGTGTGGATGTTATGAATGAAAAGAAGCTGGATGTCGTGGCTAAGTGAAACAAAGCTTAAGGGGGTAGGAGAGTTTCAGTGGGGAGAAATAAATGGGATTAGGTCAGGGGTTTCTAATAGTTAGAGCTAAGTTATGGCAGGAAAAGAAGGAATATAAATGTATAAATTCAATGATTATGTGGAGTACAATAAGGGTTGGATGTGAAAAGTGACTTATAGTAAGTGTTTATGCACATGGAGAAGAGAGAAGTGCAGAGGAGGGAGGGAGAGAGAGAGATTTTGGGAAATGTTGACTGAGTGCGTGGGGAGTTTTGAACCAAGTGATAGAGTACGTGTGGTTGGGGATCTCAATGCTAAAGTGGGTAAAAAAGTTGTAGACGGAGTAGTAAGTAAATTTGGGGTGCCAGGGGTAAATGAAAATTGGGAGCCTTTAGTTTAACTATGTGTTGAATGAGGTTTGGTAATACATATTTTATGAAAAAAAGGATAAATAAATATACAAGATGTAGCATGTAATGAAAGCAGTTTGTTAGACTATGTATTGGTGAACAAAATGTTGATGGGTAGGTTTCAGGATGTACATGTTTATAGAGGGGCAACGGATACATTGGATCATTACCTAATTGTAGCTACAGTTCGAGTAAGAGGAAGATGGGACAAAAGGAAAATGGCAACAGTAATTGCGAGAGAGGTGAAAATTTATAAACCAAAGGAGAAAGTTAGGGTGAGATATAAGCAAATATTGGCAGAAAAGGTGGGCCTAGTGCAAGCATGGGTAGTGGGGGGGGGGGGTTGAAGAGGGATGAGATAGTTTTAAAAATGCAGTATTAGAATGTGGGGCAGAAGTTTGTGGTTATAGGAGGGTGGGTGCAGGAGGAAAGAAGGGTGATTGGTTGAATGATGAGGGAAAGGGTGCGACAAGAGAAAAAAGTAGCTTATGAGAGGTTTTTACAAAGAAGTGATATAAGAAGGTCAGAATATATGGAGAGTAAAAGAAAGGTGAAGAGAGTGCAAAAGGAGAGCAAACGATAGAGTGGGAGAGGCACTGTCAAGAAATTTTGCTGAGAATAAGAAAAAATATTTGGAGCGAGATAATCAAGTTAAGAAAGCCTAGGGAACGAATGGATTTGCCAGTTAAAAAGAGAGGAAGAGAGTTAGTACATGGGGAGCTGGAGGTATTGGGTACATGGCAGGAATATTTTGAGGAATTTTTTAATGTCGATGAAGAAAGAGAGGTAGTAATTTCATGCACTGGCTAGGGAGGTATAACATCTTTTAGGAGTGGAGAGGAGCAGGATGCGAGTGGAGGAGGTGAGGGTCAGGTTAGGGTGTGTAAGAGAGATTGATATTACTTCCCAGTAAAAGTAGGTCTTCGACAGGGATGTGTAATGTCACCATGGTTGTTTAACATATTTATAGATGGGATTGTAGAAGAAGTAAATGCCAGAGTGCTGGGGAAAGGGGTGGGTTTAAATTATGGGGAATCAAATACAAAATGGGAGTTGATAGGTACTTTTTGCTGATGTTACAGTGCTTGTGGGGGATTCTAAAGAAAAGTTGTGTGTAAAGGCAGAAAGTTGAAAGTGAATATAGACAAGAGTGAGGTGATGAGGGTATCAAACGATTTAAAGAAAAATTGGATATCACATTGGAGGGAGTATGGAAGAAGTGAATGTTTTCAGATATTTGGGAGTTGACTTATCAGCGGATATATTTATGAAAGATGAGGTTAACCACAGAACTGATGAAGAAAAAAAGGTGGGTGGTGCACTGAGTTATCTGTGGAGACAAAAAAAACGTTATCCATGGAAGTAAAGAAGGGAATGTATGAGAGTATGGCACCAACACTCTTATATGGGTGTGAAGCTTGGGTTGTAAATGCTGCAGCGAGGAGGCGGCTGGAGGCAGTGGAGATGTCGTGTCTAAGGGAAATGTGTGGTGTAAATATTATGCAGAGAATTCGTAGTGTGGAAATTAGGAGGTGTGGAGTTACTAAGAGTATTAGCCAGAGGGTTGAAGAGGGGTTGTTGAGGTGGTTTGGCCCTTTAGAAAGACTGGAACACAGTAGAATGAATGACTTGGAGTGTATAAATCTGCAGGAGAAGGAAGGCGGGGTAGGGATCTTCCCCGAAAAGGTTGGAGGGAGAGGGGTGGTTTTGTGGGTGAGGGGCTTGGGCTTCCAGCAAGCGTGCTTGAGCGTGTTAGCAGTGACTGAAGACAAATGGTTTTTGGGATCTGACGAGCTGTTGGAGTGTGAGCAGGGTAATATTTTATGAAGGGATTCTGGGAAACCGGCTATCCGGACTAGTTCTGGAAATGGGAAGTACAATGCCTGCACTTTAAAGGAGGGGTCTGGGATATTGGCAGTTTGGAGGAACGTCTAAGCTGTGTCTGAGCGCCTCCGCAAAGACAGCGATTATGCGCGAATGATGGTGAAAGTGTTGAATGATGATGAAAGTTTTTCCTTTCTTTTTGGGTCACCCTGCCTCGGTGGGAAACGGCTGACGTTTTAATAATAAATATATATAATATATATATATATATATAATATATATATATATATATATATAATAATATATATATAATTATATTATATATATATATATTAATATATATATATATAATATATATATATATATAATATATATATATATATATATATATAATATATAATATAAAATATATATATGTATACACACACACACACCGAGAGATGTCCCCTCAAGGGAGGTTGCTTGATGCTGGTGAAGGGCTATTGATCTAAGGAATTAGACCTGTGCTCCAATAGCCTGAACTGATCCTGAAAACCTTCCATTCCCCCAGGCGCTGTTTGACTCCTACGGGTTTAGGGCTCCATATAAATGCATTAAATGCAGTATACACCAAGAGGTGTATTTCTATGTATATATGCTGACAGTTTAATTCTTATTCTAACAATTATTCTTGTCTGGTGGTGAAAAGTTCACGTGCAACTTAATATCAGTGTAGTCCATAGACTTTAAACCTCATTAACCGCTCAACGAAATGGTAAAGAAAACTTGCATTCGTTGTATCTCCCTGTATAGGTTGCATGTGTGTGTACTCACCTATAAGATGCATGGTGTGTGTGTGTGTGTGTGTACTCACCTATAAGATGCATGGTGTGTGTGTGTACTCACCTATAAGATGCATGGTGTGTGTACTCACCTATAAGATGCATGGTGTGTGTGTGTACTCACCTATAAGATGCATGGTGTGTGTGTGTGTGTGTGTGTGTGTGTGTGGTGTGTGTGGTGTGTGTGTGTGTGTGTGGTGTGTGTACTCACCTATAAGATGCATGGTGTGTGTGTGTGTGTGTGTACTCACCTATAAGACGCATGGTGTGTGTGTGTGTGTGTGTGTGTGTGTGTGTGTGTGTGTGTGTGTGTGTGTGTGTGTGTGTGTGTGTGTGTACGTACTCACCTATAAGATGCATGGTGTGTGTGTGTGTGTGTGTGTGTGTACTCACCTATAAGATGCATGGTGTGTGTGTGTGTGTGTACTCACCTATAAGATGCATGGTGTGTGTGTGTGTGTGTACGTACGTACTCACCTATAAGATGCATGGTGTGTGTGTGTACTCACCTATAAGATGCATGGTGTGTGTGTGTACTCACCTATAAGATGCATGGTGTGTGTGTGTTACTCACCTATAAGATGCATGGTGTGTGTGTGTGGGTACTCACCTATAAGATGCATGGTGTGTGTGTGTGTGTACGTACTCACCTATAAGATGCATGGTGTGTATGTGTGTGTGTACTCACCTATAAGATGCATGATGTGTGTGTGTGTACTCACCTATAAGATGCATGGTGTGTGTGTACTCACCTATAAGATGCATGGTGTGTGTGTGTACTCACCTATAAGATGCATGGTGTGTGTGTGTGTACTCACCTATAAGATGCATGGTGTGTGTGTGTGTACTCACCTATAAGATGCATGGTGTGTGTGTGTGTGTGTGTACTTATAAAAGGACTCCAATGGAAATACGTCACTTTGCCTTTTTGGGTACTCCTATGTAATCTACTCATATGATGCTCTGTGGTTAAAAAGGTCG
>NC_069491.1:4233909-4246409 GCF_026875155.1 Cherax quadricarinatus
ATGTCTCCCCTGACCCTCCTGTCCTCCAATGTTGTCAGGCCGATTTCCCTTAACCTTTCATTCATTCTTTTGATTAAGACCCGTGTCAGGAAACACTTGTCCCGTTATCCTGATTCCTGATGAATAATGCAACAGCAACATAGGTTACAAGGGTTTTCTCAGGAAATAGCCTGAAGTGGTGACGGCAGCCACACCTGAGATTCCATCACGGGTTTTTAACGGAGTCCTGACAGGTTAGTTTTTGTCATTTTAAAGTCACTTGCCAGTGGGCTGAAACCTCACAATAAACAGAACTAACATTCAGTGGAGTGATCGAGTCTCGAGCCTATTTCAGGCGGTCCGAAGATGAACGCTGCGATCAGTGCCGGATTTACTTATAGGCTTGGTAGGCTGAAGCCTAGGGCCTCAAAATCTAGGAGGCCTCCGGCCAAGGTGTTTAATATTTATGACACTCTCATCTGCGTTTCTTACACATACTGTTATAACGCACAGCAGTCTCTGAACAACTCTTCAGTATGTTAAACCATACCCCGGCTGGGATTGAACCCGCCGTCAGAGAGTCTCAAAACTCCAGCCCGTCGCGTTAGCCACTAGACCAGCTAGCCACAATAAGATTCATCCAACTAGGTGTATTTCTACACCATAGGAAGGTGTAGAAATATACCTAGTTGGATGAATCTTATTGTGGCTAACTGGTCTAGTGTCTAACGCGACGGGCTGGAGTTTTGAGACTCTCTGACCGCGGGTTCAATCCCACCCGGAGTATGGTTTGTTTGCAATCGTGTCATTACGATTTCGTGAGTCATGCTTCAGTATGTTCCTTGCACTCCATTTCATAATAATATACTGTTATGAGCTAATTACTCGACACTAGCCTTGATTTCTGTTTTTTGTCCTTCCAGGAAAGCAGTGAGATTGATAAGTTGACTGAGGTCTTCAGTCATTTGTACTCTGATGTTAATTAGAAGGTTGATACCAGGCTTCAAGCCTGGTATCAACCTTCTCATTAACATCATAAATGGAATTTGTGTTTATGCTGCATTTTTGGACCAGTGTGCTAGATCATTTTCACAAAGTCAGCAAAGTCATTCAGAAATCAGAACTGTTACCGAGCACTTGTGCATGTTTGTACAGTTCACTTCAGTATTTTTTAAGCAAAATTAGAGAAGATTTTGACGAACTTGATCAACAAGCAAAAGCCACCTTGCCAAATGTTAACTACACAATTGTCAGAAGAGACAAAAAGTAAGGAAACAGCAAGGATATGAGGGAAGTGAACCTGATGCCTTAGATGAACTCTCTTGAAGAGATAAGTTTAGGATAAAATCCTTTATTTCTATACTAGATGCACTTGAAGCCAATTTAAGAAGAGCTACTGTATACACTGTACAGTGATGTTGCACAAATGTTTTCCTTTCTTGCTTATCTGACAGCATCTAAGGAAGAACTGCTGAGATCGAGAAGCACCTAGCAACGCCTTTGCTGCTGGGTCTAGCCCCGGTTCTTTCTTTTCACTACAACGCTTCCTCTCCCCCACTGTTCAACTATCCCCACTTCTCACTCGTGGGTCCTTACCTGAGAGTTAGTCTAGTCTAGTGATCAAAATTCCAGGATCAAACGCTTACTAAATATGTTCTAGTGTTGGCACCCGTGTGTCTCAACTTCTTGCCGGTACCCAGTACAAAAATTTTACCTGGAGTTGTCGAGTTGGCCTCACGCTGTGGGAGTAGACTGCTGGGGAAGGGTTAGGTTAGTGACTTGCGAGTGTGTTCACAAGATCACTATATATATCTTTGACTAGTTCGTAAACAACTGGTCCTGTCTATCCAGTTTTTTTTTTTCTGGCCATGTATTTTCTTAATACCCTCGCTAGTGGTGGTGATTAATGAGTAATAAGCAGCTCAGCTGAGATCTGTCCTTTCCAGGACAGCTGTTACGCGACCTTGCTCCCTAGGAGGCCAGTGCTCTGCTGATTTTTTTTTTTGTGATATATTGCTTATTTTTGGGGGGTTTTGTGTTTAAGATAACTGCTAACTTTGATGAGTCGAACACTGTTGACATTGAAAAGTACGACACTGTTGAGGTTGTTGATAAGTTGCTAATAAGGTTAATTAGTAGGTCACTGCCGAAGATGTTATCTTTGAACCCGGGAAATTTTTTTAATAGAACAAAATTAGGTACATTTGCAGTGTGTGACTACCTACCTGAGATGGGAGATTTTAGTAGGGTAATGATAACTTCCAGGATTTAGTAACTACGACAACTATAAAGGATTCCTGCCAACAGAACTGAAGTTACTACTACATGGAAATTAACATACCTCAAGATAGCGTATCCTAGGCAATTTATTGCTGAGCTTGGGGGAGCAGAGCGATCAGTGAGGCGTTCCACATTCGCATGTATGTTGTTAGAAGCCACCATAGTGCCAATGACTACCACCCAACGAGGCACCATACTGATAAAGACCAGCATCAGGGTGGTTTAACCTGACTAGTATCAAACCAGCTGATGATATGAGATGGCAATACTTGAACATTTCTCTTCGATAAGTGGTAGACCAAAGGATTCAGTTAAAAGAGGATGTATTAAAGAAAAGGCGACGATGTTTCGGTCTGACTTTGACAGAAACATCGTCGTAAGCTTCTCTCTATGTGCGGGTTATCTGTGAAGGACGTAGTAAGGGGTGTTAATGTTGCAGTTTAAAAACTGTAGTGTAAAGCACCCTTCTGGCAAGACAGTGATGGAGTGAATGATGGTGAAAGTTTTTCTTTTTCGGGCCACCCTGCCTTGGTGGGAATCGGCCAGTGTGATAATAAAAAATAATAATAATATATTTATATATATATATATATATATATATATATATATATATATATATATATATATATATATATATATATATATATATATATATATCGTGCCGAATAGGCGGAACTTGCGATCTTGGCTTAAATAGCAACGCTCATCTTGCCATATAGGACAAGCGAAAATTTGTGTATGCAATAATTTCGCCAAAATCATTCTGAACCTAACGAAAAAAAATATATTTCACTGTGTTTGTTTAGTATTAAATTATTGTAAACAAATCTAAAATATATTTAGTTGGGTTAGGCTAAAATAAATTTTTCTTATAATAAGGTTAGGTAAGTTTTCTAAGTTACTTTTGGAGCAAAATTAAAATTTTTTACATTAACATTAATGAAAAAAATATATCTTTAAACGTATAAGAGAAACTTTTAGAAAGGACTTAATTTTAAATGAGTTCTTGCTAATTGACCAGTTTTACATATTCGGCACGACATATATTTTATATATATATATATAATATATATATATATATATATATATATATATATATATATATATGCGATGAGCAAATTATGTAAGATAGTTTTATCAGTCAAATACTTGTAGTCAAGTGAAGAACTCTGGTGCGTAGACGAAATATTTTGACAGAAAATTTGCCTAAGTATTGCACATGGCTTACTCAACCTGTTCTATTCCTGTTGCTAGCTTTTAGGGCTGGCACATGAACAAGCTGAAAGACTGCCAGGTGGTTATTTGATGCACCATCTGCAGGTGGAGCTGACCCTGACCCCATGTTGGTGGGTCGGGGCAGAGCCTCAGGTGGTGCGGGGCCCATGTGATGGGCCTCATGTATGGAGATCAATCAAACTGTGCACTTTAAAAAATGCATGCGAGTTAATAGGCCAAACGGATGTAAGCTGAATTTTAATATAAAATTGCATATATGTAGGCCTACACGTAACAAACAAAATTTGTATATCACCTCTGAAAAGTACACAGTCACAGTACCATTTGCTGAAAAAAAACCATACCACGGGCGGGATTTGAACCCACGGTCAGAGAGTCTCAAAACTCCAGACCGTCGGGATTTGACCGCGGGTTCAAATCCCGCCCGTGGTATGGTTTGTTTGCAATCGTGTCATTACGATTTCGTGAACCATTTGCTGTAGTCACTCTGAAATGATTTATTAAAAAGATTTATTTTTGTTCAGAAAAAAAAAACAGAATTTAAGTGCACTGTTGGAAACTTCTAAAAATCACTTAACATTCATACCTGGAGTCTACCTGGAGGATATTCCGGGGATCAACGCCCCCGCGGCCCGGTCCACGACCAGGCCTCCCGGTGGGTCAGGGCCTGATCAACCAGGCTCTTACCGCTAGCCGCATGTAGTCCAACGTATGAGCCACAGCCCGGCTGATCCGGCACTGACTTTAGGTATTTGTCCAACTCCCTCTTGAAGGCAACCATAAACTATAAACCAGTCATATTATTATTACCTTTTATTAGGAGAAAGTTATTTTTCTTGATTTTTTCTCTGAAAAGTCTTTTAGAATTTTGTCAAACTTTAAACTCCAGTAATTTCAGATTCAATGGACATAATCACCAAACTGTTCCAACGTTCTTGTTGAATTATGATTTCAAGTTTTGATCAGTTTCAGCTTGGAAAAACTCCTTTTTCCAGATGCCCCGGGTTTTTTTTTTTTCATGTTGTTGTGTGTACTTGACTAGCCGAGCGTAGATTAAACTTTAGCGTGGGGCTCCCTTAGACGTGGGGCCCTCGTAGGGGCGGGGCCCAATTGGGAGCAATCGGTCCAATCGGCCATCCCTGGGTCGGGGTTGATGATGACAGGAGGACTAATAGAACTTAAACAGGAGCTCTCAACACCGAGGCTGTCTTTGAGTTGACCTCTTAGGTTTGTTCATCCGTCTAAAGCTAAAGCTCCCGCTTCACACACGGAGGGCCCGGGTTCGGTTCCCGGCGGGTGGAAACATTCCGACACGTTTCCTTACACCTGTTGTCCTGTTCACCTAGCAGCAAATAGGTACCTGGGTGTTAGTCGACAGGTGTGGGTCGCATCCTGGGGGACAAGATTAAGGACCCCAATGGAAATAAGTTAGACAGTCCTCGATGACGCACTGACTTTCTTGGGTTATCCTGGGTGGCTAACCCTCCGGGGTTAAAAATCCGAACGAAATCTTATCTTATCTTATCCATAATCTCTCTCTCTCTCTCTCTCTCTCTCTCTCTCTCTCTCTCTCTCTCTCTCTCTCATACACACTTAGACTTGACTGTCGTCGAGAGATGGTGCAGGCACTGGTGAGCCAGCTGTTGCCATGGTGATAGGAAGGTAGGTGGGAGTAGGAAGATGGGTGAGAGGAACGAAGGCAGAGAGAGAGATGCTCTCCACGATTCACGTTACATAAAATATAAAAACATCACAGCACAGGTGAACAAACTCACAAAAGGCAAATAACTGCCAATAATTTGAGGGAAATGGATACCAGCGGTTCGAGTCCCAGTCCAGTATTCCATTCATTAATTGACATCGTTCATCACGACTTGTCTTGACTATCTGCCTTTGAGAGGTATGAGAACAGATGTACCACGAAAACGTTTAGTGCTGAGGGATGAGACAGTAGGACCAGACTTGGAGAAGTTGATACAGCGATGTCATAATTATGCTGGCTGTATAATCATCCTATTGTACATTCTCTGAATGAGCGGTTACAGCCTTGGGCTATCTATGTGCACCAATCCTCAGGGTTCTTGAGTCGGACTCAGTATTTATCATTCGGACTTCTTCCCGTCCTCGGAATATAAGCCATAATCCTTAATATGGCATTTTAATCTTTTAGTATCCCTATATTATAATATATAATAATATATACACCAATCACGGTTTGAGTCCTTCCGGTCCACTACATCATGTACGCGACATTCATTCAGTGCGATCTATCTTTGGTTATATATATATATTATATATATATATATATATACTATCATATAGTAAAATATATATATATATATATACACACACACACGTCTTGCTACTCTACTTACACTTAGGTCACACTACACATACATGTACAAGCAAATATATACACACCCCTCTGGGTTTTCTTCTATTTTCTTACTAGTTCTTGTTCTTGTTTATTTCCTCTTACCTTCATGGGGAAGTGGAACAGAATTCTTCCTCCGTAAGCCATGTGTGTTGTAGGAGGCAACTAAAATGCCGGAGCAAGGAGCTAGTAACCTCTTCTCCTGTATATATTACTAAATGTAAAAGGAGAAACTTTCGTTTTTCCTTTTGGGCCACCCCGCCTCAGTGGGATACGGCCGGTGTGTTGAAAGATATATATATATATATATATATATATATATATATATATATATATATATATATATATATATATATATACATGTATATATATACATGTATATATATACATGTATATATATATATATGTATATATATATATATATATATATATATATATATATATATATATATATATATATAAAATATATTATATATATATATATATATATATATATAATATGCAAAACAACCACTGTGAAAGAGTAGTGAAATTCCAAGCGCTTTCATGACTGTTCACATTGTCGCTATTCTCAGGTTTGCCAGGCGCCCATATGCTGCAGCAGTTATCTAGTTGATGTGTGCCTCAGGAGATGTGCTCGGCATTATACTCACCCCAAGATTCTTTTCGTTCAGTGAGGTTTGCAGTCTTTGGCCGCTTAGCCTATACTCTGTCTGTGGTCTTCTTTGCCCTTCCCCCGATCTTCATGACTTTGCATTTGGCGGGGTTAAATTCGAGGAGCAAGTTGCTGGACCAAGCTCCTAGCTTGTGCAGGTCTCTTTGACGTCCTGCCTGATCCTTATCCAGTTTAATTCTCCGCATTAACTTCACATCATGCAAACAGGGGACTCTTCTCAGTCTATCCCTTCCATCAAGTCATTTACATATACCACAAACAGTACTGGTCCTAGGACTGACCCCTGTGGAACCCCGCTCGTCACAGGGGCCCACTGTGATACCTCATCACGTACCTTGACTCGTTGTTGCCTCCTTGTCAGGTATTCTATGGACCATTGCAGTGCCCTTCCTGTAATACGTGCCTGATCCTCTAGCTTTTGCACTAATATCTTGTGAGGAACTGTCGAAGGCCTTCTTGTAGTCCAAGAAAATACAATCTACCCACCCCTCTCTCTCGTGTCTTACTTCCCTTACCTTGTCATAAAACTCTAGTAGGTCTGTGACACAGGATTTGTCTTCCCTGAATCCGTGCTGGTTTTCGTTCATAAACTTGTTCCGTTCTAGGTGTTCCACCACTCTCCTCTTGATAATCTTCTCCATGACTTCAGCACGTCTCAGTGTATGTATTCCGAAAGGTCTTCTCCCAGTGTATATACACTGAAAAGTGTACCTCCTAGTGTACACAAAAGGTGTATCAAGTGTATATACACCGAAAGGTATGTATCTGCCAGTGTATATACACTGAAAGGTGTGTATTTCTCAATGCATTATACTCTTGAGAGTTGAATCTCTTGATTAAAACATCCTTGACTTGTGGTGGACAGGTTAAATGACCCTCGTGTAGTGATAGGCTGTGAATAAATGACCCTCGTGTAATGATAGGCTGTGAATAAATGACCCTAGTGTAGTGATAGGCTGTGAATAAATGACCCTCGTGTAGTGATAGGCTGTGAATAAATGACCCTAGTGTAGTGATAGGCTGTGAATAAATGGTTTACAAAACCTTCAAGTTGATAGATGATAAATGTTGCCAAGTGTCTCATTTATCAATCGATAGGGTTTCAACTATACAAACCAATAAGAATAAATATAACTGAACGTTAATTTTTTTTTTCGCATGAGCCAGTAGGCCTATTGCCGTATTCCATTCATACTTAAGTTCTGATATATGCATAATTTGTATTATATTCATGAGAAAGAAACCCCATCCCCACTCACACTAGTCTATTAAAAATGATAGATTTACTTCGAGGAAATACCTTGTTTATGATAGTCGTAATGTAATACTGATAACACACTTCAAGTGCATTTTGTGTATTATAGAATATGACACGCAGTGATGATAATGAATGTAAACATTGTTAGATGATTATTGGGGTTTGAAGCCTATCAGCTTCACGAGGTTCATTAAGGCTGTTTATCACCTGTCAAGAATACTTAAATACCTAAAGTGAGGATTAAAGTGAACTCTCGGTGTATATACACCGAGAAATATACTGTATACCTCACACTGTATATACACCGAGAAATATACTGTATACCTCACACTGTATATACACCGAGAAATATACTGTATACCTCACACTGTATATACACCGAGAAATATACTGTATACCTCACACTGTATATACACCGAGAAATATACTGTATACCTCACACTGTATATACACCGAGAAATTATACCTCACAATGTATATATGATTGAGTGCTGACGCAGTCAAGATAAAACTTAACTCTTGAGATGAAGCTTCTTATCTGTAATTAGAGCTTAACATAAGAGTCAAGATTATCAAACACAGCATCACTGTATGACCCATATGGAGTTATTATTATCATTATTATTATTATGTAAATAATGATAATTCTGAGATAACGGATAACGAATATCATTGTACCCAACCGTAAGGGTGAAAGTTGCCGTGTATACATATAACCCGTTCTATTTTTTTATTATTATCACACTGGCCGATTCCCACCACGGCAGGGTGGCCCGAAAAAGAAAAACTTTCACCATCATTCACTCCATCACTGTCTTGCCAGAAGGGTGCTTTACACTACAGTTTTTAAACTGCAACATTAACACCCCTCCTTCAGAGTGCAGGCACTGTACTTCCCATCTCCAGGACTCAAGTCCGGCCTGCCGGTTTCCCTGAATCCCTTCATAAATGTTACTTTGCTCACACTCCAACAGCACGTCAAGTATTAAAAACCATTTGTCTCCATTTACTCCTATCAAACACGCTCACGCATGCCTGCTGGAAGTCCAAGCCCCTCGCACACAAAACCTCCTTTACCCCCTCCCTCCAACCTTTCCCGTTCTGTATGTAATAAAACAATTACTTGTATGTTGTTTAATATGGCATATGTATGTTTGCATGCATGTATACTGTGCTAAACAACCACGGGGAGAGTTGAATAATAGCTCTAGGCCTTCCGTGTTGCAATCAACAGATCATCAGGAACTTAGCAATACGTCCCTCTTAACGAATTTGCTGAGATTTCTTACTCATTTCTGCAACTTTGCAAGGTCCTGATGATGCGTTGATTGCAATACGAAAGGCCTAGAGCTATTATTTTACTCCCCTCCCGTGGCTATTTGTTTTGGATATGATTGTTATATATATATACATACAGGACAATAACATGGGGAGGAAAATCTTTAGCTGTAGATCTTTCAGACTCTCGTGCGTCGTCAGGAGCTGGCAGTGTTGCAAGACAACAACAGATATGAGGAGAAATTCTCTCAGCCGTAGGGAGGCTACGGCTCAGAGGGCTCCCCGACTCCTTGTATCCAACAATCCCGGTAATTTCACTAATCCTCTTCAGGAAGCCACTTTCCATTCATTACATCCAGCATGTTTCCCTTCATTTCTGATAATCACCTCACATTCCCTATTGCGCTTACCATTCTTCTTATCCAAGTGAAATTTTAATTTCTCATTACACAAATAACCCGCACATAGGAGACAGAAATTTACGATAACGTTTCGGTCCAACTTGAACCTTTGACAAAGTCACATTAATGTAAAGAGTGAGGGAGCTAGTATATATAGGCGAGGGGGACAAGGACGGGACCAAGAGCAATATCAAGAGAGTATAAGTAAGACCCCTGTGGGGGTGAGCGGGGAAGTGGGGATAGTGGAAGAATATGCTGGCGAGAGGAAAAGTTATTTGTGAAAGGGATAGTACCAGGGAGGCTTAACCCAGTTGCTAAAACGATAGTGACTACGATAGTGACTACAGGTGAATATCGACTACACCGATATGCACCTGTGTAAGGAACCTACGAGAAAACCCAGGGTGAGGTATGGGGATATGGGAGGGAGGGGATTTTAAAAGGTACGTCTTTTAAGGTCCACCGGGACCAAGACAGGCAGAAAAAAAGTAGTGGACTAAAACGTCGTCGTAAGCTTCTCTCTCCTACGTGCGGGTT
This sequence comes from Cherax quadricarinatus, assembly GCF_026875155.1. Lineage (NCBI taxonomy): Eukaryota > Metazoa > Arthropoda > Malacostraca > Decapoda > Parastacidae > Cherax > Cherax quadricarinatus. The sequence continues at coordinate 4,243,929 of NC_069491.1, forward strand.
TTTTGTGTATTGCTCCAGTTACGGTATTGTGCCGTTTTGTTCTTAATTTCTCATTCCCCTGCCTAAGAACCAGAACCTCATCCTTGGGAATTAGAAGAACATCCTATGCAACTCTTAACTCTGCTGCAACATTCCTGGAAGATTATTGCACATGCAGTTGTTTCTTGTGTTCAAACACTTCGCTTAAAATTATAAGACAGGAAGAGGTAACTCCACTTTTTTAAATTAAGAGTCTTTCACCTGTATCGTTCTTGCCTTCCCTGGATAAAGTATTAGAACGGTATCGTGACACAGCATGAGAGACAGTAACATTGTGGTAGTGTGTCTAGGAGAGGTGTTGGGGGTACGTTGGTAGTATGTTGGTAGTATATTGGTAGTATGTTGGTAGTATGTAGGTAGTATATTGGTAGTATGCTGGTAGTATATTGGTAGTATGTTGGTAGTATGTTGGAGTTTTAGTTACCAGTTTGTTATAGGCACATGTCGATTAGACACTTGGCCTGTTGTGTATGTGTTTGTGTGTGTGTGTGTGTGTGTGTGTGTGTGTGTGTGTGTGTGTGTGTGTGTGTGTGTGTGTGTGTGTGTGTGTGTGTGTACTCACCCATTTGTACTCACCTATTTGTGGTTGCAGGGGTCGATTCACAGCTCCTGGCCCCGCCTCTTCGCTGATTGCTACTAGGTCCTCTCTCTCCCTGCCCCATGAGCTCTATCATACCTCGCCTTAAAACTATGTATGGTTCCCGCCTTCACTACATCACTTTCTAGGCTATTCCACGGCCTGACTACTCTATGACTGAAGAAATACTTCCTAACATCCCTTTGATTCATCTGAGTCTTCAACTTCCAATTGTGATCTCTTGTGTCTGTGTCCCTTCTCTGGAACATCCCGTCTTTGTCCACCTTGTCTATTCCGCGCAGTATTTTATATGTCGTTATCATGTCTTCCCTGACCCTCCTGTCCTCCAGTGTCGTCAGGCCGATTTCCCTCAACCTTTCTTCGTAGGACAATCTCCGTAGCTCTGGGACTAGTCTTGTTGCAAACCTTTGCACTTTCTCTAATTTCTTGACGTGCTTGACTAGGTGTGGATTCCAAACTGGTGCTGCATACTCCAGTATGGGCCTGACGTAAATGGTATACAGAGTCTTAAACGAATCCTTACTGAGGTATCGGAACGCTATCCGTAGGTTTGCCAGGCGCCCGTATGCTGCAGCAGTAATCTGATTGATGTGCGCCTCAGGAGATATGCTCGGTGTTATACTCACCCCCAGATCTTTTTCCTTGAGTGAGGTTTGCAGTCTTTGGCCATCTAAACTATATTGTGTCTGCGGTCTTCTTTGCCCTTCCCCAATCTTCATGACTTTGCATTTGGCAGGGTTAAATTCAAGGAGCCAGTTGCTGGACCAGGCTTGTAGCCTGTCCAGGTCTCTTTGTAGTCCTGCCTGATCCTCATCCGATTTGATTCTTCTCATTAACTTCGCATCATCTGCAAACAGGGACACTGCTGAGTCTATCCCTTCCGTTATGTCGTTCACATATACCAAGAACAGCACAGGTCCTAGGACTGACCCCTGTGGAACCCCGCTTGTCACAGGCGCCCACTCTGATACCTCGTCGCGTACCATGACTCGTTGTTGCCTCCCTGTCAGGTATTCTCTGATCCATTGCAGTGCCTTTCCTGTTATGTGTGCCTGATCCTCTAGCTTTTGCAGTAACCTCTTGTGAGGAACTGTGTCGAAGGCCTTCTTGCAGTCCAAAAATATGCAGTCGATCCACCCCTCTCTCTCTTGTCTTACTTCTGTCACCTTGTCATAAAACTCTATTAGGTTTGTGACACAGGATTTTCCTTCCCTGAAACCATGCTGGTTGTCAATTATACACTTGTTTCTTTCCAGGTGCCCCACCACTCTCCTCCTGATGATCTTCTCCATGACCTTGCATACTATACACGTTAGTGATACAGGTCTGTAGTTTAGTGCCTCATGTCTGTCTCCCTTTTTAAAAATTGGGACTACATTTGCCATTTTCCATACCTCAGGGAGTTGCCCAGTTTCAAATGATGTGATGAAGATCTTTGTTAATGGCTCACACAATATCTCTGCTCCTTCTTTAAGGACCCATGGAGAGATGTTTGTCTGGTCCCACCGCCTTTGAGGTGTCAAATTCGCATAGCAGCGTCTTCACCTCCTCCTTGGTTATATGTACCTCATCCAGCACTTGTTGGTGTGCCCCCCTGTTCTGATTTCCAAGAGTCCTACTGGTTTCCACTGTAAATACCTCTTTAAATCTTGTGTTGAGCTCCTGACATACCTCTTGGTCGTTTCTTGTGAATTCCCCATCACCCTTCCTCAGTCTGATTACCTGGTCCTTGACTGTTGTTTTCCTCCTGATGTGGCTGTACAACAGCTTCGGGTCAGTCTTTACTTTTGATGCTATGTCATTTTCATATTGTCTCTGAGCCTCCCTTCTTATCTGTGCATATT
>NC_069491.1:4251409-4273909 GCF_026875155.1 Cherax quadricarinatus
GTCATATAAAATACTTTCTACCGTTTATGCATCCATACCACTAACAAGAATCTATTATTCTCTTGCAACTTCTGGCTGGTATTGCAAAACTCATGCACAATTTCTGTAACAGACTCCATACGTTATAAAGACCGCTCAAATGAAACATACCACCGGTCTTACACTTAGTTGAATAATAAGACACATTGCAACACTTTGGTATCCTTATTCTGAAAGATTTCGGAAATATTATGTCAACTGAGCACTTTCATGAAGACTGGGAAGTAAACACCTCAGAAATTACTGTACCTCTTAACTTCTATCTAGGCTAAGAGACTGAACAGACTCAGTCCCTTCTTCAACTGTCTCCAGTATATTAATCGCCTGTTTTCCAGTGAAGAAGTCTGCTGAGCAAGCGAAACATTTTGGAAATGTAGATCCCAGTATTATTCGTGTATCTTATTCATCTACTTGTCAGTACCTGGGTGTCATTAATATATGATAGTAAGGTTTTGAAAAACACTTAAGCAAACACTAGGACATATTTATTAGAAGACGTTTCGGTCCTGGGACCTGATCACTTCTAACATACAGAGGTTGAAAGACAGTATATATAGGCGGAGAGTGAGGTGTGAGTGACGCATGGTGAGTGAGGTGTGAGTGACGCATGGTGACCTGAAGAATGCCATATTAGGATGAGGACGGGTAGACGATGAGATCATGTGACTCCTGTGTTGCTGGGTAGGTGCTGCTTTGCCTGGTTGAGTATCATGTATGCTAATGTTTCAGAAATTTTGTGATTTCCGGTGTTACGTTCTAGTGTGTCGGTGACGGCAATTAGCGAGGCTTCTAGACACCGTCGGTGTCTTAGGTCTTGTTCGGTGAGAACGAGTTGTGCCTCATCCCAGTTCATCAAATGCTCCGTGGAGTCTTTGGAGGACACCGGCCTACCTTAAGCCGTCTCTGTTACTGGCATTTCGATGCTCGTTCAGACGGACCGCAAAATCTCTTCCTGTTTCGCCTACATATTTCTTGGGACAGAATCCACAGGGGATGGTGCAGACGCCTGCTGTGGAAGTTAGAGGTGTGGGGCTGCGTTTCGTAGTGAGGTCTTTGGTAGATGATGTGTTTATGGTGGAAATATTTATGTTACTCTTAGCATGATATTCATGCACTTACTCTATAGAGACCTGTGTAGTGTGTCTATTCGGAGACCAGAAATCTTTTTTCTTAATTCGGGAGCTACCTGCAGCTAGCCTAGACACTGGCGCATTGGTATGATAGTGTTAGAGCTGCCTTGCCGTGGCTTCCAACCTCCCTCACTCCTTGAGTCGTTTAAAAAAAATTAACTACGACTTTCTTCGAACAATGCCGTAGGATGACTCTCTTCGTGGCTTTCCGGGCCACCTAGTAACATAATAAATATCACATCAAACGATGCAACGGTCGAGTTTCCATCCAACTTAAAAAAGGAACAAACAGTATCTCCACACAGTAGGGTCGTAGGATTATATTAATACGCGAGAACAATCCTTTTCTTAAGTAATATTAAAAATACCACTGACATATATTTTGCCTCATATCCCTTCAGTGCAAGATTTATCTTATCAACCACGGCGATATAATTGTATACTACCATTACTCTTCACAGGGGGTGAGGGGACCTTGATCCCAGCATCATTTAAGGGGGCTAAGGGACTCTGATGCTGGTGAAGGGCTTTACAACCAACGACCCTTCAAGGAAAGGTGCCATGATGCTGTCTAAGGGCTCTTTTTCCAAGAACCCTTTAAGTGGGAAAAGGGAGACCTTGATGCCGGTGAAGGGTTTTACATCAAAGGACATCAAGGTAAGGGCGCCTTGATGTTATTGAAGGGCTCTTAATGCGAAAAACTGCAGGAATTCCTGCCTTCCCTTTATCGAACCTTATTATCTTGCAGGCCCTCTATGACCTTAACGGATTTAGCGCTTCCCCATGAATAAAATTATGATATACCATAAATAAATCGTACATAGACCTGACTTACAAAAAAAAATGATCAGCATAAAACGCGGTAAATTACAATATTTCAATAGATAATTTCAAGGGCAGAGACTTGCATGTTATCTGTTCGCTTTGATGCCTTTTCTCCGAAAAAACCTAAGGTTTTAACGAGAATGGCTTTTTCTCCAAGGGTTTTAAGGAACATGAATTGGTTGGTTAACTGAGTTTAAAAATGGTCTCCCTGTTACCACCGGTTTTCCTGTAAGGAACATGAAATTTCCCCACAGAGGTTTCAAAAATTATGAAGCCCTAAAATAGGGAATTACCTTTTCCTGTAGTTTCGGGCTGTTCCTTTTCGAACGTTTCGTCCTTCGTGTAAACACCTGGTTACATCCATTGTTTTTTGGGGTCATTTAGAATGCAAGTCATGATTCATAAGATTTCGTTCACAAGTTGTGCTCCCTTTTTAATTTATTGCCGGGTAACCAAGCAGATGATCGTTGTTAATTTCATAACCGGAGGAAAACCGAAGCTCTAATTTTATTTTTTTTAGTTTACCATAAGTGTGTACGTCAAACTATTTCGAAGAACGGTAGAAATAATAAGTGTGTGTACGCGCCGTTGTACTCGCAAACATGCCCATGAGAATGACTTGTATAGTATGGGCTGGTAAGCCTGCAGCAGTGTTCTAACGCGACGGTCTGGAGTTTTGAGACTCTCTGATCGCAGGTTCTATCCCCACCCGTGGTATGGTTTGTGTTCCTATATTCTTATGTTCTTATTTTATTCCCTTACCCGTAGTCATTGCTTATAAAGTTTTGAGGACTAAAGCATTCCAATAATTATTTTGCCAACGACGTGATGGACTGATTGAGTTTTGAAACAGCCGACTACACGAGGGTCATTAGTGCTGCATGTCATTTGCAGATCACCAGAAAATGATGATGAGTAAGACACATGTGCTGAAACGTTTCGCCTACACTGTAGGCTTCTTCAGTCAAATACGTAGGAGAATATATTGTAGGCCGTCTCGTTGCCACAGCGGCGATCAGAAACATTGGCACGCAAGTTGATAGCTTGCTTCTGCCAAACCAGCTTAACTTGGACATCTCTGAAGGCAGTGAAACAGCGGCAGATGCATCAAGGGCTTACATCAGGAACTTACCTGATTATAAGGTTGTAGGTAACAGAGAGTTCGATAATGTTATTAATCTAATGAAGACAAGTGGCTTTTAGAACCGTTGAGGAGCGTTTTCCTGTTTTTTCCCCATTTGTTTCACCTGGTTACAGTATGAAATCACCTCATCATCCCTGAGTAGCTTTAAATATATGTTGGACGAATATATGAGTGGGTGTGGTTGGATATGAGTTAGACCTGCCTAGCATGGGCCAATGTTAGTTCATTCGTGTGTTCTCGAGGGGTAAGTTAGCAAGGTCCCACTCGCCACATTCCTTTTCTGCATAATGGAGAAAGAACTCACAGTCTAACTGAACAACCAACTAACATCAAGTAATTGGGATGGGCCCTCGACCGACAAAAAAATCCCGGGTAGCAGTCTTCGGAGGCAAAATGACGGAGAGAAACCGTGGAACTCATCCAAACCCGGGTCAAAAGGAATCATCTCATCTGATTCACGAAATCGAATGACACGATTGAAAACAAATATACCAAAGGGGGACTTGAATCGGGTTAGGAGAGACGGGGGGACTTTGGGTAGGTTTGTACGGGACCTGGGGAGTTCTCGTAAAAATTTTTTTTGGGGGGGCCTTTTTTCCTTTTTTTAAAAATTTGGGGGGTTTTTTTTAAAAGGGGGTGGCCCTGGTTTTGGGTTTTCGATTAACCCAATGTTTGGGGGTTTTTCCTCGCCGTATAACCCCAAAAATAGTTAGGTTAAAAAAATGGGCTTGGGAATTTAATCCAAAAAAAATTTTTATGGGCCCTTTTTTTTAATTTTAAAAAAAAAAAAAACCCCCTCAAAAAATAATTATACGAAAACCATGGAAAAAAATAAAAAAGGTGTGGCCAAAAAAAAAGTAAATTTGGGTCGGCAAAAGGGGTAAAACAAAAGACAAAAAGATAAAACTAAAATTTTTCGTTTAAATTAAAGAAATTTTTTTGGTGAAAAAAAAATACCTCTATTTTTAAAGAGTAAATTATAATCAAAAAACATTTTATAAACAAGAAATTGCCATTGTCCAATGGGGTTTTTTTTTAAAAAAAGGAAAAAAAGGGGAATTTCCCGCGGATGCGTATAAATTTTAAAATTAAAAATTAAATTTTAATTTTTTAAATAATAAATTAAATTTTAAAAAAAATATGGAAATTATATATTTAAAAAATTTTAAAAAGTGTTTTAAAAAAAAAAAATTTTTAATTTAAAATAAAATTTATTAAATAATAATTTAAAATTTTAAAAATTTTTATTAAAATTTTTATTATTCCTTGTATATTTACTATTAAAATTTGTTTCCTTTCAAGATACACAAGAAATTTTCGATGAAGGGAATGGAAAATTTCAATTTGATGTTGTTGTGTTGGGGACCGTCTCATTTCCACCATCCTGACATCTGTGGTCACTGCTTCAAAAGGTAAAAATCATCCCCTCTGTATCAACCGAGTATTTTAAAATTATTATTATTATTATTATTTTTATTATTATTGCTATTAATTTATTATTAGTTTATTTTTGGTAGTAGAAGTAGTTTTAGAAAGTAGGGTTAATCATGATCCTGATCTGGAGGGTGTTTCGGGGGTCAACGCCCCCGCGGCCCGTCCATGACCAAGCCCGCGGGGGGATAGGGCCCGATCACCCGGTATTACTGTGGCCGCCCGCAAAAACGTCGAACCCCGGCCCTGCTGGTCAGGTACTGATTTCAAAACCGTCCAGCTTGTCTTGAAGATCGCCAGGGGGGCTACGGAATCCCCCCCTTTAAATATGCGGGAACAACTGAGCAATCTTTGGGCCCCGACACTACTGCTTCTTTAACAACCATGGGCCCCCCCTCCCCCCTGCTTTTTTTTTTAGAAAATTTCGCTTTTTTAATTATGTTTTTTTAGTACAAATGTAAATACGCTTAAAACTTGCAGATGATGTCGGTTCCTTCAAGAAGCAGATTGAATGGCCCAGGGGATGAGGGTGAAAAATGTGATGGACAAAAATGACTGAAAAAGAAGAATGTTCTCAAAGTTAATGAAGTTGCACATTAAGGGGGTTTTTTAATATGTCTATACTGCTGCATTTTTTTTTAAAAAAATTTTTTAATAATAATAATAATTATATAATTATTATTTTATAAATTGTTACGTAAGTGCAAACATTTGTGGATTGGAGTAATTTGGTTTTGGGTAAAGGGAAAAGGAAGGGGGGGTAGCTATTTTTTCTTGGATCAGAAGCCTCACCCGCATAAAAAGAACCCCCTCCCTAAAAAAACAAGTTAGAGGAATATACTGCATAAAAAAATAAAATATCCGTGGCGGGGACACTTCCCACACTGACCGACCGGCGTCTTAAACTTTGTTCTCTCTCCAAGGGGGTTACTTTGAATACTTTTGAAATAATCAGACAACAAAATTCCAAACCCATAATTTTTAAAGGGGTGGCCTCGGTCAGATACCAAAATTCCAGCTGCGGGTCATCTAGACCCGCGCCAGGAAACATTTCCTGTTACCAGACAAACCTTACGTTTTGTAGTTGGCGGAGTTTTGAAGGATGTGTTGTGGCATGGATGACTTGAAATGTTTCTTCAGATTTCCCGGGGGTTTCACGCGTGGAAACACTTCAACAGTAGGGTGCCTCTCCCTACATCTCTACTGCCCACCATTCAACAGCTGCTCAAGTTTGCGAAAAGTACTGGCAAGAGGATAAAATGTCCCTACCCGGACCAAACATGGGGGGAAAAAAACATAATTTGCGCATTTTAATCGTCAGGGAATTTTATAAGGTGGGTTTTGTCTTCAATATTAACCTACAAGAAACTGATTTTATATTACATAACTGGCTCATTCCCCCTCAGAGGAGCAGCGAGGCCAGCAAAGGAATGTTAATTCATTTAAAAAGGTTTCCTGTTATCTTCCCTGCGAAAATACTGAAAATTTGGTAAATTATTATTATTAAATCAAAAAGAAGCACTAAGCCACAAGGGGGTTACGGCTGCGGGTAGGGAAGAAGCGGGGTATTGGGGGGGAGAAGGGGGGAGGGTGATCAGTGGTTACAGAAACAGCGGGGGGAGGGGGTAGTACGGGGTAAGGGGAGCAAGAATTGAAGTGAAAAAGGGGTGAAGGATCAGAATTTTTTTTAAGAAGTCATTTTTTGTCAAAAAGTCAATGAGGAGTCGGATGAAAGGTGGGTCCCCCACGAGAAGGGAAGTAAAGAAGAGCAGCGAGCGAAGACAGACGGGGTAAATTCTGCTGCTCGGGTAAAGGGGGGAGTCCAACAGAATGTGGCTGACTGTATGGAACTTGGCAATTCTCCAGAGGGAGGAGGGGGGCCTCTCCCGAGATTCCCTGAGTAAGACGAGTATGGCCAATGGGGGGCCCCGGGGGGGGGGGGGGGGGGGGGGGGAAAAAAAGGGGGAAAATTTCCGGGGGGCCGGATTTTGGGGGTTGTGGGGGGGGGGGGGGGGTTTTTTTAAAAAGGGGGAAAAAAAAAAAAAAGGGGGGGGGCCCCCCCCCCAAAAAAAAAAGGGGGGGGGCCCCAAAAAAAAAAGGGGGAAAAAGGGAAAAATTTTTAAAAAGGGGTTTTTTAAAAAAAAATTTTCCCCTTTAAAAAAAATTTAATTTTTTTTTAAAAAATTTAAAGGGTTTTTTTTAATTAAAAAACCCCCCGGGGGGGGAAAAAAAAAAAAAAATTTTTATTTTTAAAAAAAATTTTTTTTTTAAAATTTTTAAAATTTTTTTTTTTAAAAAAAAACCCTTTTTGGGGGGCCCCGGGGGGGAAAAAGGGGGGGGAAAATTGTGGGGGGGGGGGGGTTTTTAAAAACCCCCCGGGGGGGAAACGGGGGGGGAAAATTTAGAAAGGGGGGGGGGGTTTTTGGGGGGAAAAAAAGGGGGGAAAAAAAAAAAGGAAAAAGGGGGGGCCCCCGGGGGGGGGAAAAAAAAAAGGGGAAAAACCCAAAAAAAAAAGGGGGTTTTTTTTTTGGGGGGGAAAAAGGGGAAAAAAAAATTTAAACCCGGGGGGGGGGTTTTTTTGGGGAAAAAAAAAAAAGGGGGGGGGGGGGGGGGTTTTTTTCCCCCCCGGGGGGTTTCCCCCCAACCCCCAAAAAAAAAAAAAATTTTTTGGGTTTTTTAAAGGGGGGAAAAAAAATTTTTTTTGGGGGCCTTTTTTTTTTTTTTTTTAAAAAAAATTTTTTTTCTTAAAAAAAAAAAAAAAATTGAAAAAAAAAAAAAAAGGGGTTTTTTTTTTTTTTGGGGGTTTTTTTTAAAAAAATTTTTTTTAAAAGGCCCGGTTTTTAAAAAAAATTTTTTTCCCCCCCAAAAAGGGGCCCCAAAAAGGAAATTTTAATTTTTTAACCTTTTGGGGGTTTTCGGGGGGTTTTTTTTTTTAAAAAATTTCCCCCAAAACCCTTTTAGGGGAAAAAGGGGGTTTTTTTTAAACCCTTTTTTTTTTTAAGAAAAAAAATTTTTTTTTTTTTTTGGGGGGGGGAAAAAAAAAAAGGGGAATTTTTTTTAAAAAAAAAAAAATTTTTTTTTTAAAAAAATTTTAAAAAAAATTTTTTAAAAAAAAAATTAAATAAAAAAAATTTTTAAAAAAAATTAAAAAAAATTTTTAAAAAAATTTTTTTTTTTAAAAAAAAAATTTAATAAATATTTTTTAAAAAAAATTTTAAAAAAATTTTTTAAAAAAAAAAATTTTTTAAAAAAAAATTTTTTAAATAAAAAATTTTAAATTTTTTAAAAATTTTTTTTTTTTAAAAAAAAAAAATTTTAAAAAAAAATTTTTTTAAAAAATTAAAATTTTTTTTTTTTTTTTTTTTTAAAAAAAAAACCCCCTAAAAAAAAGGGGGAAAAAAAAAAATTTTTTTTTTTGTTTTTTTTTCCCCCCCTTTTTAAAAAAAAAATTTTGGGTTGGGTTTTTTCCTTTTCCCCGGGAAAGGGGGGGTTTTTTTTTTTTTTAAAAAAAATTTTTTAAATTTTAATTTTTTTTTTTTTTAAAAAAAAGGGGAAAAAATTTTTAAAACGGTTTTTTTTTAAAAATTTTTGGGGGCCCCCCCGGGGGGGGAAAAAAAACCCCGGGGGCCCCTTCCCCCCAAAAAATTTTTTGAAAAAAAAAACCCCCTTTTGTTTTTTGGTTTTATTTTTTTTTTAAAATTAAAACTAGAAAAAAAAACGAGTTTGAATAACAGGAAAATTCCCAAACCCTGCCTCTCAATGGGGGTTTTATTTATCCAGGAATTGAAGTGTGGCAATTCCTTTGCTGGTAGTGTCTTATAATATTATATATAAATATAATTATATATATAAAATATATATAAAAATTTATTATTAATATATAAAAAATATATATAAATTTATAATATATATTATAAAATATATATATATATTTTTAATTAAAATATATAAATATTTATTATTATATATATATTATATATGTATTTATATATATATATATTTAAATTATATATATATATATATATATTATATATATAAATATAATTATTATTATTATTATTTTTATTTTTTCCTTGTAATTTACTATTAAAATTTTTTTTTTCCTTTCAAGATACCAAGAAATTTGTGATAAAGGGATGGAAATTTAAATTTGAGTTTTTTGTGGGGGACCGTCTCATGTTCCCCACCCTGACCATCTGGGCTCACTGCTTCATGAAGGTAACAATCATCCCCACTGCTATCAACCGAGTATTTTAAATTATTATTATTATTATTATTTTTAAATTTTTTTAAAATTTTGCTATTTTTTATTTTTAGTTTATTAGGGTAGTAAAGTAGTATTAAATAAGGGTTAAAATGCTGATCCTTGATCGGGAGGGGGGTTTCGGGGGTCAACCCCCCCGGGGCCCCGGGGTCCAGGGCCCAAACCCGCGGGGGATGGGCCTGATCAACCCGTATTACGTGGCCGGCCCCGCAACGGGTTGGGACTGATTTCAAATACCCGTCCAGCTTGTCTTGAAAATCCCAGGGGGTCTACTGGAAACCCCCTTAAGTATGCTGGGGGACAACTAGCAATCTTGGCCCCGACACTTTCTGCATCTTTAACATACTCTGGGCCCCCCCCTCCCCCCGCTTTTATTTTTAAAAATTTCGCTTTTTTAATTATGTTGTTTTGTACAATGTAAATAGCTTAAAACTTTCGATATGTCCGGGTTCTCTTTAAGAAGTCAGGTTAATGGCCCAGGGGATGAGGGTGAACAATGTTGGGGCAAGAAATGACTGAAATTTAAGGAAGTTTTCAAAATTAATGAAGTCTGGGTACATTAATGGGTTTTTTAATATGTCGTAACTGCTGCATTGTTTTTTTAAAAAAATATTTAAAAAAATAATAATTAATAATTATTATTTCTATAAATTTTTACGTAAGTGCGAACATTTTTGGATTGGAGTAATTAGGTTTGAGTCAAGGAAGGGGAAAGGGGGGGACTTTATTTCTTGGGTCAGAAGCTCTCACCCGCATCAAAAGAACCCTCCTCCCAAAAAAACAAATTAAGGAATATTTCGCATAAAAAATAAAATAAAACGTGGGTGGGACACACCCACACGACCGACCGGCGTCTTACTTTTCTCTCTCCAATGTGGGTTTTCTTTTGAAACTTTGTAAAAATCAGACAACAGTAATTCCTAACCATAATTTTTAAAGGGGTGGCCTCGGTCAGATGACCAAAAGTTCCAGCTGCGGGTCATCTAGACCCGCGCCAGGAAACAGTTGTCCTGTTACCAGACAAACCTTACGTCTTGTAGTATGGCGGAGTGTTGAAGGTAGTGTGTTGTGGCATGGAGTGACTTGAAGAGTGTTTCTTCAGATTCCCTGGGGTTACACCGCGTGGAGAACACTTCACACAGTGAGGGTGCCATCTCCCTACATCTCTACTGCCCACCATTCAACAGCTGCTACAAGTTTGACGAACGTACTGGCAAGAGGATAAAATGTCCCGTCACCTTCTGGACCAAACATGGGCGGAAAACAGAACAGGTAATTTGCGCAGTTTTAATCGTCAGGAATTATATATAGGTGGTTGTGTCTGTCTAATATTAACCTACAAGAAACTGATTTTATATTACATAATCTGGCTCATGTCCTCTCAGAGGAGCAGCGAGGCTCTAGACACAAGCTGAATGTTATATTCATTAACTAAGGCTTCTCCTGTTATCTTCCCTGCGAAAGTACTGAAAATGTTGGTAAATTATTATTATTATAATCAAAAAGAAGCACTAAGCCACAAGGGCTATACAGCGCTGCAGGGTAGGGAAGAAGCGAGGGTATTGGGCGGCAGAAGGGAGGAGGGATGATCAGTAGGTTACAGAAAACAGCGGGGCAGGGGATAGTACGGGGGTAGAGGGTAGCAAGAGATTGAAGTAGAAAGGGCTGAAGGTATCAGAATTTGTGAAGTAAGTCAGTTGTTGTCAAAAAGTCAATGAGAGAGTCTGGATGAAAGGTGGGTCCATCAGCGAGAAGGGAAGATAAAGAGAGAGCAGCAGAGCGAAGACGACGACGGAGGTAAATTCTGCGTGCTCGTTGGTAAAGTGGGCAGTCCAACAGAATGTGGCTGACTGATAGTGGAACTTGGCAATTCTCACAGAGAGGAGGAGGGCGCCTCTCCATGAGATATCCATGAGTAAGACGAGTATGGCCAATGCGAAGACGGGAGAGAGTAGTCTCCCAACCTCGACACTGGTGATAAGAAGACGGCCAGTAACCTATACTCGGTTTAATAGATTGAAGTTTGTAAATGTTGGTAAAAATGTAAATTTCGTGCAATTTACATTTGATGTTCACATGGTGAGTCCATTCAAACTTTCTTGTTGCATAGTGAAGGTGCATTTGACGTCACAGATGCACATAAATTGACAAAAAAATAACATTGCAAATATGATATTAAGAATAATAACTGGGACTTCAAAAACCAATTAATTTTGAAGCAATTTCTTTGGTGTTCATTGCAATGTGAAGTTCGTTAATTATATCACTTAAGGAAGATGAAGTCTTCAGTGCGATGTTGTAACATTTTATTCCTATACTGTCGCTGAAATTCTTCAGTTGCTGTAACTAAATCTTCGTTACTTTGACTTTGAACTGCCAGAGAAACTCACCCGGCACGGGTGGGCACGGGTAGGCATGTGGGGCATGTCTCCTTACACCTGCTGTCCCTGTTCACATAGCAGCATTAAGTACCTGGGTGTTAGTCGACTCTTGTGGGTGGCATCCTGGGCGATGTTAATATACCTTAGATAGAGCTGGACTTTGAAATGAGCTGAAGCAGGATAACAGCTCTTAGCCTGTAAAATTGATGTGAACAAAAAGTTACAAATTAGCTGGTGACTCAAAGCTACATGGAAAGTCTAACATAAAGACAATGAATGCAAAAAAGACATTGAACCTATAATGCTTCTCAGCATTACATTCCGTAGGTCAGCTGTGATTTAACTTAATACCAATATTCTTTGTTATTCACTGGGCCTCAGGATTACATCCCACTGTTCACGAATTTGTTGAATACTGTTTATGATAATATTATTTCTCAACATCAAGCAGAGCAACAATGTGAGAGAGGTTGTCTTTGAGTTGAAGACCCGGGCTAAATAGTCCTCCTGACCCTCCTTTCTAAGTAGACATTACAATGCATAAATTACTTTTGAGAATGTTGCTAGACATGCAAAGAAACCCGCTAGAGTAGACGTCAGGGTAATTACACCTCTCATTTTATGTTTCTCAGCGTGTATAGTTTACAATAATCCATATTTCAGGGAGTAAAGTAAGGTAAATTGGTGATGGAGAGATAACACGCAGTTTTAGTGAGCCTGGTGTAGTTGCTGCTAGGTTCTGACCTTAATTACTCAATCAACCAGTCGACCTCAATGATTATTATAATATTCACTGAGATACGCTAAACCGATAGGGATCATACAGCTTTTGGGAAACAGTATGTAATCAGGTTTGATCAAATTAAAGGGAAGGTAGCTCCATTTCATTGAATCAAGAACCCATTACCAGCATCGAGGCGCCTTCCTTACACGGTTTACACTCTAAAACTATGTATTTGTCTCATCACAAGTTTCCCTATTTTGCTTTTTGTGTTATATGCGTTGTCTTTCAACATTAAATTTATTGCTCAAGAATGTGATGTTTGTTTCACATTGTCCTCATCGCCTCCGAGCCGTGTGGACGACGCTCCTGTTTGAGTTTGTTTTTGCGCAGTTTACCTGATTGAGCTGACCCTAGCGTTGGTTGGTGGAAACTTTATTTTCTCCAACATGGCGCTGAATAGCAGAAGAAGAATCAACACTGTCTGCATTGAGATGATCCGTGGTGCTGTCACGGGATCCAACATGGATTTATTGTTACCAGCGATCATTCGCGATACCTATGGTATAGCAAATTCAAATTCAAATTCAATTCAAATTCAAACTTTATTCTCTATAAGTATTACAATGCTGAATTTACAGAATTTGGTTATTGTGTGGTTTACATGTAGTAAAATAATAATTACAGAGTGTACCACTAGAACGCCTAGCATGGCTAGGCATTTCGGGCAGACTTATATTAAATCTTAGGTTTAAAATGTTACAAAATTATGAGATAAGTTGGTATTATGGCTAAGTGACTAAATACTAGTTGTGAGTTTAGCAATGTGAATGCTTTTGTTTTGGCACTATACATAGTTTCAGTATTGGAGTATCACAGGCCAACTTATGACTAGTTAAGATTCATTATTTTGAGATTGAGATTGATATTTCTGTTTATGGTCAAATGGGTGAGTGAGTGTAAGTGTGAACCACCAGGTAGTATTCGTATTATTAGTTGATGAGGAGATATCTTGTCTTGTCTTGTCCAGACCAGAGCTTTGGTAAGATGGGTAAGGAAGAAGGATGGGTAAGGATAGAAATATTGGAAAAGGGTGGGAGGGGGGAGTGAGGTAGGATATAAAAGGTAAGTGGCCCAACCACTTTGGTGTAATTTAAAAAGTGTACGTGAAATAAGATATTCTTTAAGGGGTATAAGACTAACCCATCAGAGTCACTTAGATATAACAGATATATAAGTACATGACTCTGAATTGGTAGTAATTATACAAGTTGCAATTTTTTTTTTGCGATTGCACAACGGATATTTATGCGACAATGAAGGCAATAATTTTCTGGCCAGTTTATAGAATTACGTGACAATGGCTTCTTACAGGTGGTGTCCAGCCATAGTAAATAGCATAATTTTTACATTAGATTGTTATATAAGATGTCTCCCTAATCGGGGTCGATGATTTTCTCAGTACACATAGAAGGGCTCTGGTGGTACCCAATCTTCTTCATCAGGGAGGTTGCTCAATATCATGGGTCGAGGGTAATCATCTTTATGAATAAAACGACGGAAACCCTCTGGGGGAGAGTCATTCTTTGAGTCCTGTGAGGAGGAGTATTGATGGTATAATCCGTGGTATTTACCACTTGTATAGGATGTTCTCTATCTGGCATGTATAGTTCTTGCATTGTATAGAGTTGTTTCTTTTTTAGGGTGTCAAGGCGTACATTTATGGCAGTAATATCTTGTATGTGTAAATCTGCCATTTTAACTCTCCTCCTAGTATCGGTAATGAAGCGAAGAGCTCTATTCTGGACCCTTTGTAACCGTAGCATGTTGGTCTTTGTTGTTAATGACATTGGGACACAATGGTATTCGAGTATAGGTCTTATTAACATTTTATACAGATGTTTTGACAGGTTGAGGGGCCTGATTGAATCGAAAGAGACTGCTAAGACCGGCTTTGGCTATGTTGATCTTTTTCGTTACATGAGATGTTGAGTGGAGCAGCCTGTCTATTTCGTATCCCAAAATCTTGTTAGGGTTTCTAATGGCTACAGGTGTACCTCTGATGGAGATACCTCCTTTATCTTCAATTGTTGATGCAAAACATCCTGTCGTGCTAACAAGGACCTTGTCAGGATTAGTCGTAATTCTCCATTACTTTTCCCAATTAGATGTTCGACGAAGTTCAATATTCATTTTTTCTGTGACTCTCTCATACTTGTATTTTCCTGTTACCGGAGTTGATGGGGACGAAAATGAAATACACATGCAAACTGTGTCACAATTGTATCATTAAACTCTGGTTGAGGAAGGTCATTCACATAAATGTTGAACAGAAGTGGACTGCAGTGTTTCTTCGCAATTTTCTTGGGTCAAACAGAAGTGGACTGAGACAAGAACCTTGTGGGATACCAGCCGTCGGCATAAAAGGCTCTGTCGACCTGCCATGAAAGGTGGGAATGATTTTTCTTTGAGTTAAGAAATTATATATTACTCTGAGAAAAGTCCAGTTATGGTCTGGTAGGTCAATGAGTTTGTATATAAGGCCATCATGCCATAAGCTATCAAAAGCTTTATGAACATCTCTGGTGGCAATTAAGGCAAGATTGCCCTGATGTTTTAGACTTGCTACAGTATCGAAAATAACATTTATTGCATGTTTGTTCCTCTGTGTTCTAAAGCCAAATTGTTTTTTCAGTAAAAAGTGATTAAACCCCAAAATAGTAGTTCAATCTGTTGGAAATGACCTCAAGAACTTTTCCAGTGACTTCAAATAAAGATATAGGTCTATAGTTCCCAGGTTGGTGAATGTCTTTATTGGGCTTACCAAGAAAGATCATCCTAGCAGTCTTAAAAACAACTGGAAAATGTCCTGAGGCCAAGATGGCATTAAAGATATTTACCAAAGACTGTTTTAAATTTCTGGGTGGGACTTTTATTTCATTGTTATTCCAGAGAGGCCAGGGGCTCTATTTCGCATTCTTTCCAATAACCTGACTCATCCAAGTAATGTAATAGGTCTAGTAAGTGGGTGGGTATCTTCAAGAGTTGAAGTACGATGGAAGGTAGGGGTTTTGTAGATCTTTCCAAGGTCTCATCTCTCCATTCATTTACCAACTGCTAGTGATTATTGTTAAATTGACGACTGTTATTGTGGGAGAGAATTTTCTCCCATACATCACCCATCAAATTAGCCTGATCCTGTGGATCGTCAAGTTTAATTTCAACACTTCATCATCCTCATCAGTGAAGGTATGAACTAGGTAGTTAGGAGCCTTGTGCTTTTCCCCTAAAAGTTGTCGGATCTTACTCCAAAATTTTGCTGGTTCACGTTTATACTGATTAGCTTGAAGAACTAGCAATTTCCATAAGTCCCGTTTGTGATGACTAATCATGTTAATTAATTCTTGCCTTAATCGGTGCAATGTAGCTACTGGTGGTTGTCTTGTTTGAAGATGCCTTCGACATTCTGCTTGATAATTTCTTAAATTCTCTAATTTCTCTAGTCGGTTTATATTGTTGGTATATCTTTGTGGAAGCTAATTGACAAGTTGCATTAGTAGCTTCAATTATTCGATATGCCAGGGACCTGATTGCATCATAAAATTGCAGGGGAAAGGGTAGATTTTCCAATGACACAATTTCATCCTCACCCAGAAATGCCCTAAAGGGGGTCAAATCCTGGGGTGTTAAGATTGGGTTTAGGAGTTACAGGTATTCTAAATGGAGAAGTTTGTAGTTGTATTATAACAGGGATATGGTCAGATCCTATATTTCCACCAGGAGATATACGACAGTGAAAGATGTCACAGTCCCTGTTTGTCAGTACTATATCTGGTGTCCCTGGATGAGGTCCAATGTACGATTTAAAGAATGGGCTTTGAAATGACAAGTTTCTAGCTGTCATGATATTAAAAGTTGTTTCCTTTTAAGTCACCCAGTGGAATACCAGCTCCACAGTTTGAAGAGGCAGGGTGATGAGCATTAAAATCTCCTGCTAGAATTGTTGGAATATTTCTGCTTAATATCCTATGTAGAGGAATTGACTATATATATTGTTCTCTCGGGGGAAAATGTCCAGTTCCTATCACTAGTTGTCCATGAGACGTTGTCATTTTCTATTGCAAGAATGTTATCTTCATAAAACATGAATATTTTTAAATGTATAGCCTAATTTAACTAAGATGTCTACACCACTAAAGGGTCCTCTCGATTTCTCCACAGTAGAGTAACCACGTAATTTAATATGTTGATCAACTCTTGCAGCTGTCTTGTTCAAGAGTATAACATCGGGATTGTAATTATGTAGTTCAACCTCAAGGAGGTAACGGTTATTAAAGAAATGTTGAACATTAGGTTGGAAAATTGTAATCCCCATTATTTCTTGCACTTCGCTCGTGTACTGCGGTCTGAACGTCTGCAAGTAATGTCACGTGTTGTATCCACACTATCCCTGCTGGACTCGTCAAGGGGAGGAGGGAACTTCTGCGTAGTTGCTTGTGTATTAAAAATGCCATCATCTTCACTAGAGGTGGTAATATTAACAGACTCATTAGAATCGTTAGTCATCATCAGAAAACTGAGGTATGATATTCCCAGTTACAGGAAGCAGAGGCTCGTGAGAGTTAATGGGAGACTGTGGAGGCTCCAAGGAAAATTAGGTAGGCAAGGTGAGTTACCCTGGGAAAGTTCCTGTCAACGGGATCAGCTTCAATAGGGGGAGAGTAGGCCCCAATTTCTGGGGCATTGTTATGTTCAGGTGTTGACTTATCGGGTTGAGGGGAGTTGACAACCTGGGTTTGCGAGGTAGGCGACCCGGGCCAGGGATGGACTTAGGCTTATTTTTAGATGTAGAGTAGGGTACATACTTCTTGTTATGAGAAGGCTGGTCATAATAGCCTTCACTTTTTCTTGGATAGTGATGGGAGTGACCCATTAGCCATTAACAGATCTTTTTAAAAACCTAGAGAGCAGAGTTGAATGTCACCACCTGCTATGTCTTTGGCCATCATATACATTAGTTGTGCTCTCGTCATATCCCCCGGCTGTGGATACCTGAGACATAGGAGATGAGACTGAACCTTGTTGTTGCGTTTGTGTATGTTGTAGGTGGGCACCCCAAAAGAGGGGCGGGAATTCCAAACATTGGAACCTTGGTAGAGACCTGAGGAGTCCCACTTGATCCAGGCAGGGGCTGGGAAGGAAGTTTGGGAAAATCGTTGGCGGTGCCTGGGGAGTTGTCTTCTTAGAAGTGGACAGTTTTTTGGGCTTCAATAATTTTCTGCATTTCCTTTTTTCTTTCGGGCAAATAGCAGAAACAGCATGATGTTTTCCGTTGCAGAGGACACATTTGGGTGTATTTTTATTATTACAATCTCGATAAGAATGTTGGCCAGAGCAAATGCTACAAATCTGCCCTTGAGTACTGCATTTGTTGGTGTTATGCCCAAAAGGGCATAACATTTAAAACATTGTGTCACACTGACAAAGCGTTCAAGAGAGATTTGGTAGGTGTACATCTGGTGCCAAAACATTTGAAGCCTTTTTGGACACACAAGTTTGGCCTCCTCAGGTGTCTCAAGTATTAACTTTAAGGTTACCTTGTTGTTGTTTGGTTTAGAGAATTTATGTGCTTCTACAGCCCTAAATTCAGAATTCTCTGTTTAAAGTCCTCAACAATTTCATTCGCTGTGCTATTTTCATGAAACTTTGATTCTTGCAAACAAACACAGCCTCTGAGCTTGATAGCTCTCAGGTGCAACTGGGGTAACACCAGAAGTCTTCAGTTTTTCAAGCACATCATGCTTCAGCAGTTGAAGTAACTCTTCTTCCGAAGAGAGGAGAAGTACTGCTCCAGCGTGGGTTTGAAAAACATCCACTGAAGCAACAGTTGATTTTCGAGCAAATACATGCTAGAATTTCTTTCATCGACATTTGTTTCCATCAATAGTAATCTTACTCGTATCCTCGCCATGATGTCTAGGAAGGAACATCTGGCAGAGGAGTATCTTAACAAAATGGGATCTTTCCTTAATGTTAATCTAACATCCTATTTCAGCTGACTTATGAAGGTCAGCCCCTAAGATAGCCTAAGATAGCCTACCCTCGAGTAGTGAGGGGAAAGGGCCCAAGGCAAAGATCGGCCGGATTTTAAAAAAACCACACGGGCTACCGGATAGTCAAAATGCCTTGTGTTAACTCGCCAAAGCGAAGTTGCCGAAAAAGAAGATAGGAAAGTCAGAAGGATAGCCATGTATGTAGTATGTTAGTGTGTGGGCCAGTGTTGATGTTTGGGTGAGGGGAGGATGGGGAAGGATGGGGGGATGGGGATGAGAGGGGTGAACAAGCAAGCAAGTCACCGCCTTACCCTCTTGATGGGATGGGGCTCGAAGTGACTGCAAGCAAGTTTCCACTCAGCTCTGGTGAAGAACTACTCAGGATAACCCAAGAAAACTCTCGAGCAACAGTGTTCAGAGTTGCTCAGCTGAAGAGCAGGAACGACGACGTCTTCTCTCCACGGTGGCTGGGCTGCTTCTCTGTGTCTGTGTCTGTCTGTGTCTGTCTGTGTCATGAGGAGATAAGTGGTGTCGCACTCAATGGAACGACAAGAATCTTCGTAAAAATGACGTCTGCACGAGTCTACGAGGCGGTGGTCGACAAGTATCAGGAGACCATCATACCGGTTAATACAGCTGTGTCGGTGCGACTCCATGATGTATCTCGACATTACACTTGGGTGAAAATCAGGAATGTGCCTTTTGAGGCGACTGATTTTGATATTAGCAGTGAACTGCGTACTTATGGGACGGTTCACGTAGCCGCAGCAGGGAGATGGGCAACTGGACCGTATGCAGGTGCGCTGGAAGGTAAAATATACTGTTAAAATGACTCTTCGCACCCTTCCTTCATATGTTGTGTTGAAGGAATTACGGACTCAAGTCCCAAAGTAACGTATGCGGGGCAACAACGTACGTGTCGGCTATGTGGGTCATATGACCACATCGCGGCGCAGTGGGGGGAAAACAAGTGGGTACCCGGCACAACAGCAACGGGAACAGCAGCCAGTGGACGAGGTAGGCGATGAGCGAGAAGTCTCTTGCCCACAACCGCCCCAACAACGGTTGTCATGGAGTGAGGAGGTGGACAAAGAAAAGGGGCTCGAATCGCCAGTTGTAACGCTACAAGGAGAATCTCAGTCTTTGGACATACATCAGGTTTTTGAGGAGAGACTACCTAATATGGGTGAAGAAGTGGCGGCGTCTTTGGTGAAGGCGTTGGATGTCTTGTTAGAGGAATCGGTCCTAGATCAGGTGGAAGACCCAGGCTTAGTTCTGGGGACGGCTGTGAATGATGGTTATGGCAGGAGAATGACGGTTTGTCGACGAGAGAGTCTAAAGGATTGAAGGTGCATGCAGTAGAGGTTTAGGTGCATCAGGACGGGGCTCAGATGTCAAAATGCAGGTGGAGGGCGGGACACGAAAGAGGACTGCAGCATCATCGGATTCTGATGATGTGCTCACTCCTGCCCAACGCCCTGGGAAAAAGTCTTGGGTGGAGGTACAGCAGAGAGGGAATGGTGAACCCAAGGATCAAGGGATTGCAAAGGTGATTCCCAATAAAGGGGGGAGGGACAGAGGTGTTGCAAAACGAACTGGGGTAAAGTCAATGCCCGGGGGCAAAAGGAAAACCCATTTGTTGAATTCAAGTGTTTTACTATAAATAATTAACGGGTTGAGAGCTGAGAGGAAGCTTAGTGGTTTAATGAGTATTTGGTGCGACTTAGTGTGGATGTGGTATTCTTACAGGACATAATTTTAGGCCTGGTTATGAGTTGGATATGAGTGGTTATAATGTGTACATGGAACATGCGACACGTTTGAAAGGTGGGGCTGCCATTTGGTAAAGGAAACTAGCCCGTTTATAGTAAGGCGTAGTGAAGGGGGGGAGGGGAGGGTAATTAGAGTGGATGGAACCTGGGGTAGGGTTCCCATTAGTTTAGTAAGTGTAATATGGCCCGGCTGAGGGGGACGTGAGTATTAAAACTAAATTTGTTCAGGACGTACTGGTCTATTTTTTACGTGGTTTACCGAAAAGTTGTAATAATAGGCGGAGATTGGAATTGCGTGATACGTCGTAAAGATGTGGAGCCTAGAGTTTCGGGGTGTTGTTTTTTGGGGATATTGGGGATATATTGACCGGGTGGGGTAAAGGATGTGTGTGTGTGTGGGGGGGGGAGGGATGGTAAGCATACCTTCATTAAACGAGGTTATGCGGCGAGGTTGGACCGAATGTAAAGTGCCTTTTGCGGTTACTGTGCGGGGGGTGAATGTGATAGATGTGTTTTTTTCGGATCATAGAGGAGTTGTAATAGATGTGGATATTGGGTGTGCCTCGGAGGGGTCCATCATTTTGGAAATTGAAATGTAAAGTTATTAAAGGAAGAGGAAAAGTCTTTGTCTTTTGGACATATGTGGGATCGTTTAGTGGTAGAACACCAGGGGATGTTGCCATGGTTTAATTGGTGGGAAACGATAGCTAAAAACGTATTAAGGAAAATTATATTAATCGAGGGACGAGATATAATCAGTTACAATACGGTTTTCAAAAATATTTTGAGGGGGAGTTGCGCGAATGTTATGCACAAATTAATGCTAATTATCCTGTTATTGAAATTGAAAGTTTTAAGGAAAATATCCGGAATTTACAAAATGAGAGGTTTGATGGGGAAAGGCTTAAGGGCGGGATTGAGGAGGTTTTGTGGGGAGATCGGCCGTCGGCGTGTGTGTTGCGGAGTCAACACAGACGTCGCAAGGCAATGGAGTTAATGGGGTTGAATGTTCAGGTAGGTATGCAAGGGTATAAAGTGGATCAGGTGTTGACGACGACTGAGGGTATGAGTGGGTATATTGATGCTTGGGTTAAGTCGAAAACGCAAAGTGTGGGAATAAGCGAAATAGCATTAGTCAATTGGAAGGTTTGTGCAGTGAGTTGACAGAGCATGATCGATTCGTTTTGGAAGGGCCGATAACGGAGTGTGAGACATAGGAAGCTTTATCCGGGGCGCAATTAGGTAAGGCACCAGGAATTGATGGGTTGCCCAGTGACTTTTATCTTCAAAATTGGAGCGTTTTAAAAGGGTTTTTGGTAAGATTATTCAATATCCTTAAGCGGGATCGGGTTTAAGGGGCACAGCAACGGATGGCTGTGGTCGTTCTAGTGCCTAAAGGTGAGCCATTAACAGTCAAAGACTATCGTGCTATTTCGTTATTGTGTGGTGATTACAAGATTTTTGCAAGAATTTTAGCTAACAGAATAAAAAGGTCCTGGGTAAAGTGATAGATAAGGGACAATATGGGTGCCGGGAAGATCTATGTAAGACGGGCATGGGTTGATTAGAAGTTTATTGAAGAAAGAGTAAAATTGGGGGGGGAGGGGTGTTGGCTATAGATTGGGAGGCGGCAAAATGACAGTGTAGAAAGGGAAGCGTTATGGAAGATTATGAGGTTGGCAGGGGTTTGGAGAGGAAATTATATCATGGGCCAAATTAATGTAAACAAGATGCATCCTTGCGGGTGCAGGTAAATGGAAGGTTAGGAGAACAAATTCAGATGAAAGGGGTCTACGTCAAGGTTGTCCCCTTTTACAAATATTTTTTGGGGTTTTACAGGATCCCTTTTATTTGAGGAATTAGGGTCTTATTGGCAGCAAATGGGGTTGGTGAGGAAAGGGGTGGGGGGGCTGGCAATTTTTGGATATGTTTTATGACACAACGATTTAGTAATGGTAACAGGGATTTTTCCTCGGGTGGAAAAGTTAGTAAACGTTTTGAAAAAGGGTTTTTGGCATGTCAATTAATAAGGAGAAACGAAGTATATGGATCTTTGGGGGTGGTTAAGTGAGAATGTGAAGTAGTTGAAAGGTGGAAAAAGGTGGACCAATTACTGATATGTGGGATCGTTTATGTAGTGATATCAAGTTAGCACAAAAAATAAATTCAGTGCGTATTGTAGATGGTGTACTGAAGCGCCTTAGTGGTTTACGAGCTGCACACTTAACTTTGCATCAAAGAGTGATTACAACGAATGTCCTATTATATAGTAAACTTTGGCATGTAGCAGCAATATATCCGATACTTCGTAGTGAGATACAAAGGTTACAAAAGCGCGTTTTTAGATTCATTTGGGGTACTGGAAGCGAATGGTTAGGTAGAGCGGTTGTCACACTCCCGGTTGGCCGAGGAGGGCTGGGTCTTATAGCTGTTGAAAAGAGGATTATGAGTGTGTATTTGAAACGTAGTTATAAGCGGACAAAAAAGAATAGCAGCCCAGCCACCGTGGAGAGAAGACGTCGTCGTTCATGCTCTTCAGCTGAGCAACTCTGAACACTGTTGCTCGAGAATTTTCTTGGGTTATCCTGAGTAGTTCTTCACCAGAGCTGAGAGGAGACTTGCTTGCAGTCACTTCGAGCCCCATCCCATCAAGAGGGTAAGGCGGTGACTTGCTTGCTTGTTCAACCCTCTCATCCCCATCCCCCCATCCTCCCCTCACCCAAACATCAACACTGGCCCA
>NC_069491.1:4278909-4310360 GCF_026875155.1 Cherax quadricarinatus
ACAAATAAGTGTGGAATTTTGTTTAGTGTATAAGAAATACGTCCCTTATTAATATAACTCAGTTCACTCATAAACTCACAGGCGGGATTATTGTTTTTACATTTAACTCTATATTCCACTAGAAACACTGTTATTAAAATATAATAACCAGTTTCCACTCTATTTTTATTTTCAGAAAAACTCAAATGTCTGTTGCTAAGAGGACAGAAGATGCAAGAAACAACTTATCCACAGTAGTTGTCTAACCATTATTCTCCTTGACAAACTACTCTTCTATAATTGCCGTTAAAGATGGCCCATATGTATTGAAAATTATTAATAGGTAAAGATGCCTCATAGTCTTGTACATAACTGTATCTTTCAAACAGCTTTAGTGTGGACATAATCTTTAACTTGTTTGACTGAGAAAGATAGTTTATTTTAAAATAAAGATTAGGCAACTTTTAAATCATTAAGGATTATAATGTGTAATTGTACAGGTGTCCGAAACAAAACTGCCAATTAATTTTACTATACCAGCTGTTTCACGCAAGTATCTGATTTGTGATGACGGTAGTAGTAGTAGTATTTATAAAACTGTTTATAATCATAACCATAATTTTTAAAGAGGTGGGCCGGTGAGCCAGCGGAAGGCCTCTGTCAGATGACCAAAAGCTCCAGCTTCGGGTCATCATATGACTGAGACCCGCGTCAGGAAATACTTGTCCTGTTTCCTGACGAACCTTACCTAATCTAATCTTTAGTAACATAATTAGTGTTAATACATTCGTAGGGAAGACCTCATCCCGTAAAGGCCATAATGTGCCCGGGGGAAGGGAAGAAATCAGGTTAGATTCAAATGGAGGAAAGCTTTAATTCCTTGGATCAAGTGCCTTTCACCAACACATTGCAATGCGCTTGAAGGGTCTTTAGCAGCATACATTTACTGGTCAAAGGAAACGTTATCATTAGTTCAAATAACCCACACTTTAAAGACGAAGCTCTAGACAACGTTTCGGTCCTTCCTAGGTTAGGTTTGGTATGGTTTGTCAGAAAGCAGGACAATTGTTTCCTGACGCGGGTCTTATATGATAACCCGCCACTGGAGCTCTTGGTCACATGCCCGAGTCAACCCCTTTCAAAATTTAGGCTTCCGTCCTAGACCATTAACAAGGCACAACTGTTGAAGCTTGATAATTGTCCAGAATGGACCGAAAAGTCCTTCGAAGTTTCTTCTCCGAGGTTCAAACTCCTTGTGAATGGTTCCTTCCACTGTGACTTATTCTTCACTATTATTAGTTACTCCAGGATACTACTATATTTGACAGTCGTCTAGGCTATCTTGCTCATCAAAAACCTAGTATATTTTGAGTGAATTTCAGTATTTTTATATTTAAGCATCCTGTACTTTCTTCCAAATTTTTTATTTATATTTCTTATATGTTTAAGATTAATATCAATAATCATAAAAGTCACACAATACACAAATGTTATCATAAGTGTTGATAATCATTTGCAAAATAAAATGACGATTAATAATGGTTCTAAGGTTATAAACTTATTCCTTCTATATAATTATTGAATCCTTCAAGGTTTTAATACTTTATGACTGCTTGTTAATGTGTGCCAGACACTGGTGATGACACATGTTGCATAACAAGCTCAATACTTGCTTAATAAAGCTCGACACAGAGGGAAACGTTATCCCCATAAAAGCTTCTTTTGCAGTGTATGTCTGCTTTGTTATTGTAGTAATGTTGGTAAAATTACACACAATATGTTAGGTAAAAAGACACTAAGTGCAAATAATGTGACATTTTATTGTGGTAACGTTTCGCTCCTGGAGAGCGAAACGTTGCTGCAGTAAAATGTCGCATTTGTGTCCCTTTGCTTCGCTATTGTCGCCAGAACGTCATTAAGATCGAGTGTATATGTAACAATGTTCTGTAGCATAAGTGAAATTTAGTGTTGGACGAGAACATGACATCCATTGACTTGATTTTTAAAAATACCAAAATTTTGGTAACTGCAGATTTTGCATTCACTATAATCGGATATTAGCCAAAGTTTTCTTAGTCATAATAAAAACCTGGAGTAAAGAAAAGGTCATCGTATCTTAGGACATTAATACTTTGTGAACTTTTGCATATTTAAATAGGGGTAAAAAGCCTAGCTGGGAGTAGGTCAGTGAATGTTTAACTACTTAAGGCGGGGGTTCTTAACCTGGGGTATCCATACCTCTTGTGGGGTATGGGAACCATATAATGGGGGTATGGGAACCAAATAATGGGGGTATGGGAACTAAATATTGGGCGTATGGGACTCAAATAATGGTGGGATGGGATTCAAATAATGGGGGTATGGGCCTCATTCTATGAACAATTTGCCTTTTCTATAAATGATAAAATACTTATGATTTTTCGGCTGTTCTGTTCTTAGCTTATGTAAAGTCGTACGGGTACTTAATAAGATTGGTGGTGAGGATGATTTCGAAGAATGCATGGGAACATACTGGGCAATTCATTAGGGGTCTGAAATCGTAAAGGCTAAGAACCCCTGACTAAAGAAAGAATAATGATTGACCTGTACAGTCAGGCTATGGATGATGGCAACAAAAGTTGGCGAGAATGCACACTTTAATTTACAATTGTTCTTAGGGTGGTTGCACCAGCAATCTCGTCATGGATGTTGATGTTTTCGACAAATTTCCACCCATTCCAAGCAAAATTACAGATGTTAACTTATTTTTGGCAAATTATATAACCTATTTGTTAATCGAAGTTTATTCTAGTTTTATAGTCCTCTGTGTATTAAATTTTAAGTCAGATTTTA
The DNA here is from genome assembly GCF_026875155.1 of Cherax quadricarinatus. NCBI lineage: Eukaryota > Metazoa > Arthropoda > Malacostraca > Decapoda > Parastacidae > Cherax > Cherax quadricarinatus. Next base: position 4,281,721 of record NC_069491.1, read on the forward strand.
TTACCCTGTGTCTATATTTTTACTATCTGTTGTCTGTTATATATAGTAATGTATTTTTGTTAACAATTATAAATAGTACATGGAGTGGTTACTACATATTCTACATGATATATTAAAAGGTTAAAGCAAGGTAAATCAGTTTTTTTTTGGTTACTGGGGATAAATAATGCAGTAAGATGTTGATAATCGCGTAATATTCTTTTCATTTAATTACGCATTGCATAATTTTGTTTTATATAACAAAGTGGAAAGAGAACCTGGTAAGAAGATAAATCAGTTTCATTTTTGAATTGTATTAAACAGATTAATAGTATGACTTGTACAGATATATATATATATATATATATATATATATATATATATATATATATATATATATATATATATATATATATATATATATATATATATATATATATATATATATTTAATCTTTATCAAGTTTTTAAATTTGGAAAATACATGCTATAGTATATGTTAATTTTATGTGATTAGCAGTAAAATGGTGAAGGGAGATGGTATTCTTATAATAAATTGTTTAAATTTAAAGTTGTATAAAAATCCTAAGTTAATAATATTTTTTATTGACACATCGACTGTATCTCATCGAGGCAGGTGACCAGAAAAATAAGAAACACTTTAATCATCATTCACTCCATCACTGTCTTGCCAGCGGTGCGCCTACAGCATATCTCCACCCATCCTTCAGAGCACAGGCACTGTACTTCCCACCTCCAGGACTCAAGTCCGGCTAACCAGTTTACCCTAAACCCCTTCATAAATTTACTTTGCTCACACTCCAACAGCATGTCAAGTCATAAAAGCCATTTGCCTCCACTCGCTCCTGTCTGATACGCTCACACACGCTTGCTGGAAGTCTAAACCCCTTGCACACAGAACCTTTTACCCCCTCCCTCCACCCTTTCCTAGGGCGACCCCTACCTCGCCTTCCTTCCATTACAGATTTATACACCCTCCAAGTCATTCTATTTTGTTTCATCCATTCTAAATGTCCGAATCACCTCAACAACCCCTCCACAGTTCTCTGGATACTACTTTTAGAAACCCCGCACTTTCTTCTAATCTCCAAGCTACAAATTCTCAGTATAATAGTCACACCACACATTGCCCTCAGACACGACATCTTCACTGCCTCCAGCCTTTTGGTTGTTTCAACATTCACCACTCATGTTTCATATCCATATAAGAGCGTTGGTACCGCTATACTCTCATACATTCCCCACTTTGCTTCTGTGGATAACGTTCTTGATTGCCACAGACTCTGCAGTGTACCACTCACCTTTCTACCCTCATCTCGTGTTTCATAGACCCATCTGTTGACACGTCCACTCCCAAATATCTGAATAATTCACTTCCTCCATACTCTCTCCCTCCGATCTGATATCAAATCTTTTATTACCTATTTTTTTGTTTGTTATCCTCATCACCTTGCTCTTTTCTATGTTCATTTTTAATGTCCTCGTTTTGCATATCCTACCAAACTCATCCACCAACCTCTGCAATTTCTCTTCAGAATCTCTCAAATGCAATGTCATCAGCAAAAAAGCAACTGTGACAACTCCCACTTTGTTTGATTCTTTATCTCGTAATCCCACACCTCTTGCCAACACCCAAGCATTCATTTTTCTTACAACCCCATCTATAAATATATTGTATAATCATGGTGACATCACATCCTTGTCTAAGGACTACTTTTCCTGGGAAATAATCTCCCTCTCTCCTACATACTCTAACCTGAGCCTCACTATCCTCGTAAAAACTCTTCACTGCTTTCAGTAACCTACCACCTGTTCTTTATAATTGGAATATCTGCCACATTTCTCCCCTATCCACCCTAACATATGCTTTTTCCAAATCCATAAATGCAACGAAAACCTCTTTACCTTCATCTAATTACTGTTCACTTATATGCTTCACTGTAAACACTTGTTCTATACACTCCCTATCCTTCCTAAAGCCTCCTAGTTCATCTGTGATCCTGCTCTCCGTCTTACTCTTAATTTTTCTTTCAATAATAACTCTACAATACACCTTACCAGGTATACTCAACAGGCTTATTCTCCTATAATTTTTACACTCTTTTGTTCCCTTTGCCTTTATACAAAAGAACTACACGTGCTCTCTGCCAGTCCCTAGGTACCTTCCCCTCTTTCATACGTTTATTAAATAAAAGCATCAACCATTGCAGAACTATATCCCCACCTGCTTTTAATATTTCTGTCTTGATCCCATCAATCACAGCTGCTTTTTTCCCTTTCATTCTACCCACAGTCTCATGTAACTCCACACTCACATCTGGCTCTTCATCACTCATACAAGATCTTTTACCTCCCTGCCCAGTGCACGAAACCACAGCTTCATATATATTTTTAGTTGAATAAGGTAGTGTTCTTTTTTTTATTGTAAAAAGTATATCTAGCAATTTTAAGAGATATATCAATTAAGTGTTTTGGGTATTTTAGATCATTAGCTATTTCGTAAATCTTCAAGATTTCTTCATATATGAACTCTGGGCTGCATAAATGCAAAGTTCTCAAAAACATTGATAAGAATACAGAATGTTTAACTCTCTCACGATGTGAAGAATAATAGTGCACATAAGAACGGTTATTTGTTGGTTTTCTGTAAATTGTAAATTTAAAATCATGGTTCCCTTTAATTATTAAAACATCTAGAAGAGGCAGAGTTATTTTGTTCAAACTTAACAGTAAAACTTATGGAATGAGCTAGACTATTTAATTTAAAAAGGAAATGGTTTATATCCTGGTCACAGACCGGGCCACGGGGGCGTATACCTGGAGTATAGACACCTGGAGTATACCCTGTCCACGTATACTCCAGGTATCTATATTCTTAGGCATTAGAAATAAAACATCAACATACTTATACCACTTAGCTCTATTGGGAAGGATTTTGTTAAGCAATTTTTTTTTCAAAGTATTCCATGTACAAATTGCTGAGGATAGGTGAGAGAGGATTTCCCATTGCCATACCAAACTTTTGAGTGTAAAACTCACCACTAAACACAAACTTTGCATCAACAATAGATAGTTTAATATACTCAATGATTGTAGATACTGGCAATGGATAAAAATACAACAGCTGCTTTAGGTTACGGTCTAAGTTTTGCAACTTCTAAAATGTCAGTAATGTGGAAATTGCAAAAGCCTTTTGTAACTTAGAAAAATCCAATGATTTATCCAGTGATGAAATTAATACAAGTAAGCGAATGGTTTATAGTTTTATGATAAAACAAAATATTCCCAATTGCCCTCAAAGATTTTATAAATATGAAAAATTCATTAGTAGAACTTATCTAATAGTGACTCTGCCTCCTCCTGCTTCTACTTACCTGACTGCGATATATAAGCAACTCCACACATATGCTGTAGATTTCTCAAGACTGATGGACTCAACACATCGACTCCAGGCTAGGGAACTGATTACCTCATCTTCTTCTGTTATTCTCTGTATTGGATTGAAGAAGACCGTTCCCTCAGCAAAGATTCACAAATGTTGTACAAGTGTCTCATTATTCAACTTGACGGTTTTTTAAATCATTTACACTGTGAAAATTTGTGTGGACTGCCTCCAAGTGAGTCGCCTACCCTGGCAAACTCTGTTGACACCGAGCTCTGAGGTGGGTACCTCAGCCTCACAAGTGGCTTATAGGACAGATTTTCACAAATGATTGATGTTACAAGAAAACCTCGCCTGCATGCACGTATAAAGGACTAACTTATTTGGTGTTGCAGCATATATCCTGATCTTCACTTCTCTAAGCTTAGCCTTAGCCCCCTTTGGACTTCCCCTCAGAAACCACGTGCAACCGGGAGCCTTAATTCCTGCAATATTCAATCGTAATTAGTGTCCTGCTTGCACCTCAGAAATTCCTATATCCAAGAGGGTATGTATCCCCTAGTATAACTATGCAGACTCAGACACTAGCTTCCAGACTGCTCTGAGACACTGGTACTTACTGGGCATGCTCAACCTGTTGCAACCGGGCCCACAGTCAAAACTCAACTCACAAACTCTCCAGACACTGGCCAGAATTCTACGAGAAATAGTGGTCTTGTCTTACTGTATGGGCCTGACGGAGGTGGTCATCTACGGTACATCGAGGTGCCTCTACCAGATTTCCCCAGGTCTCAGATGTGAAGACACGTGGGGGCGCCGTCTGCTGATCACGGTACGTATTGTCCAGTTGGTGTCTGTCTTAAGAGGGACGCTATTGTCTTTTAGACCCGCACCTCATCATTCAAGCTAGGGCTGCCAGTTCTCCCTAGCTAATTTATCCTAGTGTTTGCCTACATTTTCGGCCTATTACTACCTATGTTAAGGTCTTAGGTCTACATTATTATTATCTACAGTTGCCTTAGTAACCTAATATTAATATACTAACAGTAAAACTACCTACTCCTTCCCTGAAGAATAAATCTATAAATTAAATACATGCCTACCAAGAATCCATCGCCGACCAGAGAGAATGCTGTTTGTTAGGGTGGGGTATAAGGGCCATCCAGCTCAGCCATCCTGTACGGCCATGCTGGATCTGTCCTGTGGAACTTTAGGGACCAAATAAATTTCCACATACACCACATACACCACACAGACTTTGTAGACAGTGTGACAGTGTCAGCGTGCCTCGTTGTGCTCCGGGTTTTCTGGTGTTTTCACGGTCGCTCTTATGTGCTAGAACTTTAATTTGTGTCATCAATCCTATACGATACATCCCTCTAGCGCCTGGAACCAATCTTGGGCGGAAAACATTATATACTGAGTCAAAAAAGGAGAATTAGTGTGCACTACCTAGCAGAGTTTACTGCCAGAGGGGAATCATAGGCCTGTGTCCCGTGTGAAAAAAATATTAATAATTGAACTTTTCGTGTCAGAGGAAAGAAAGTCTCCCTGATAACATTGAGTATACATAGTGTATAGTGTATACTACAGTGGCTCCCTAGTATATTGATGATAAAGGCTAAAGTGTCATTTGAAAACAGGTGAATTTGTAAATGAAGTGATAAGCCTATAGAGGCAGGTGCCAGAAGTCGCCAGAAACTTACCACAGGTCAGCTGTTTTTAATAATCTTCCTGGCTTGCTAGTGTACTCGCATATAATCTAGTGATACCAGTGAATAGCAGAATACAGTGTTGTAGTAGCAACTAACCAGTATTATAATGGTACTTATTGGAGTGGAGTGACTTTCATTAGTTTCTTTTTTCTTGAAATACCAGACATATACTGTGAATTTCATATAACCTGTAGTTACCAGCGGTCGCAATATACACAACGAGAAGCAATTATTACTACAGAAAAAGCGTCCTTCCTCCAAAATTTGCACCAGTCAACTATAGTGATAATATAGCATTTATTGTGGTGGAGACGGAAAAAAAATAGAAAAGCTAGATACAGCGATTGATAAACAAGGGTGGAGGTCGACTGTTCGTCATTGTAGGAGTTGCCAGCAGTCACCGGCTCTTCAACACGCAAGTTATACTTTTGTATCAATCAAATCACAGATTACTCGGGTAGATAATTTCCAGTAGATCCTTCATGTGTTAGCTCAAATCACCGACCAGTATGGTTTAAATAAGTGACCCACTGATCAGATCAGATCGACTGGTCCGAACCCTTGACTGGTCCGAACCCTGGACTGGTCCGAACCCTTGACAGGTCCGAACCCTTGACTGGTTTCAAACGGTTTCATTGGACAATAAAGCAGACTGTAAACGGATGGGGTTGTAGGCGCCCTTATAAACACAAACATTAAATATATACCAGGAACGTGCACGGTAAGCTGTCCAATATACAAAAACAGTTAGAAACAGAAATACAAATAGCTAGAGCTTCATTTAAGGAGGTTATTAATAGAATATTCAAGAGGTTGCTAGTAGAATTGCAGTAAATCAACCATTCAAATCATTATGAAGCTGTGTGTAGTCTGTGGTCAGTCAAACAAACGGGCTTCCACATGCATAAATTGTCATTTTTGTGGAAACTGGTGTCACGTCCCTTGTGCAGATATCCAAGAACTAGCTACAAGCAGTATTAAAACAGGGAAGTGTTTTTGGGTATGCCCAAATGAGATAAATCTGTGGACTAAAATCACAAGGGTATTAAAAGAGGTCAACATCAAAGCTGCTTTCATAGAAAACCTGGAAGCTTTCTACAACAGATGGGAACATAAAAAGTCTGGGCTGAATGGTACTGCCCTTGATACTGGCCATGTAGTCAGAAACTGTAAGGCTGGAGATGATGTCCTGGTAGTCAGTAAATGTGGGGCTGATAGTGCTGTCCTGGGAGACAGTAATGGTGAAGCTGGAGATGCTGTCCTGGGAGACAGTAATGGTGAAGCTGGAGGTGCTGTCCTGGGAGACAGTAATGGTGAAGCTGGAGATGCTGTCCTGGGATGGCCGGGCCACCACTTGGAAAAGGCCCGGGCCGGGAAAATACCGGCGAATCTTTAACTAACTAAATGTCCTGGGAGACAGTAATGGTGAAGCTGGAGATGCTGTCCTGGGAGACAGTAATGGTGAAGCTGGAGATTTTGTCCAGGTAGTCGGGAATTATACGCAGGAAGGAATACATATAAATGACCTCATAGGGGACAGGAGCCATAGTAGGGAAACAAGTGTAGTCAAAGATAAGATAAAACCAATATTGCAAACTAGAAATACCGCAGGAAATAGCAAACAAGAGGACTCCACTAGCAATAGTGAAGATATATTACCAAAAACAACTGGTGGGAGCTCCATTGCTGGTGCTAGGGAGGATAGAAGTAAGACAGGGAAACATGCACCAACAGGGAATACAGTCACAGAAACCCAAGGCAAACGGAAACCAAGCCTGTGCACATACTATGCACTCGGTATCTGCTGGCATGGGAAATCTGGAAAAACAGATGGGACGTGCAACTATGACCACCCTAGAAAATGCCATGCTCATATGACAACAGGAAAGACTGTGCTATAACTTAAATTGCCAGGCATACCATCTAAAGGGGACAAAAAGATACAAAACATCCAGGCCATGGGAAAACCTGGGTAGCCACAGCCACTCAAGAGGGAGAGGTTTTTTAGTGCCAGGAAGGAAAAAAAACTGGCAGGAAATGGCAGAAATCGTACACCAAATCCAGTCATTCCTGGAGTGGAACCACAGTCGATGGCCTCCACTCCAAACCAACAGATACATATACTAATGCCGGAAAAAAAATCCCCCCCAGTACCAACAATACCACCAGTCCGATAACATTCTTCTTGGCAAATATACAGGGTCTAAAGCCAGCAACAAACAACAAAATACCTTTCATCCGTGGACTGCTTGCAGAGGCAAAGGCAATGTTCGCGGCTTTCACTGAGACCCACATAAAGGATCACTTGGACAACGAAATATGGATCCCAGGTTACAACCTATACAGATGTGAGAGTGAACAGGCAAAAGGGGGGGGGGGTTGGCCTGTACATTGCAGAGTCACTTGTTTGCACAGAACTGCTAAATGCCTCAAATGATGTAGTGGAAGTTTTAGCAGTAAAGGTCGAGAACCAAAACCTAGTCATTGTGGTAGTCTACAAGCCTCCGGATGCAACATCCCAGCAATTCCAGGAACAGCTGTTAAAAATTGACCACTGTCTGGAAAATCTTCCAGCTCCTGCACCCAACATCTTGCTCCTGGGGGATTTCAACTTAAGGCACCTAAAATGGAGGAATATAGCAAATAATATTGTTGCAGTAATAACACCAGGAGGCAGCTCTGATGAAAACTCACACTCACGCGAGCTTTTAAATTCGCACAAAATTCAATTTAAAACCAGCAAATAATAGAGCCTACTAGACTGGAGAATACACTAGACCTCATCTTCACTAACAATGATGATCTGATAAGAAATGTCACCATATCAAAAACAATATACTCAGATCACAACATAATTGAGGTTCAGTCATGTATGCGCGGAGCCCCAGACCGACATAATGAGATTAGTCACGAGGGAGCATTCACCAAATTCAACTTCAATAACAAAAACATAAAGTGGGACCAAGTAAACCAAGTCCTAACCGATATAAGCTGGGAAGATATACTAAGCAACACAGACCCCAACTTATGCCTAGAACAGATTAACTCGGTGGCACTCAATGTATGCACAAGGCTTATTCCTCTAAGAAAAAGGAGGAGTAGATGTAAAATAGAAAGAGACAGGCGCTCCCTTTACAATCGACGGAAAAGAATAACAGAGCGGCTAAAAGAGGTCAATATATCTGAAATGCGTAGGGAGACACTGGTCAGAGAAATAGCAAGCATCGAACTTAAGCTAAAAGAATCCTTTAGGAGTCAGGAATCGCGGGAAGAACTAAAAGCCATAAATGAAATCGAAAGAAACCCAAAGTATTTCTTCTCCTATGCCAAATCAAAGTCGAGAACAACGTCCAGTATTGGGCCCCTACTTAAACAAGATGGGACCTACACAGATGACAGCAAGGAAATGAGTGAGCTACTCAAGTCCCAATATGACTCAGTTTTTAGCAAGCCGCTAACCAGACTGAGAGTCGAAGATCAAAATGAATTTTTTATGAGAGAGCCACAAAATTTGATTAACACAAGCCTATCCGATGTTATCCTGACGCCAAATGACTTCGAACAGGCGATAAATGACATGCCCATGCACTCTGCCCCAGGGCCAGACTCTTGGAACTCTGTGTTCGTCAAGAACTGCAAGAAGCCCCTATCACGAGCGTTTTCCATCCTATGGAGAGGGAGCATGGACACGGGGGTCGTCCCACAGTTACTAAAAACAACAGACATAGCCCCACTCCACAAAGGGGGAAGTAAAGCAACAGCAAAGAACTACAGACCAATAGCACTAACATCCCATATCATAAAAATCTTTGAAAGGGTCCTAAGAAACAAGATCACCACCCATCTAGAAACCCATCAGTTACACAACCCAGGGCAACATGGGTTTAGAACAGGTCGCTCCTGTCTGTCTCAACTATTGGATCACTACGACAAGGTCCTAAATGCACTAGAAGACAAAAAGAATGCAGATGTAATATATACAGACTTTGCAAAAGCCTTCGACAAGTGTGACCATGGCGTAATAGCGCACAAAATGCGTGCTAAAGGAATAACAGGAAAAGTCGGTCGATGGATCTATAATTTCCTCACTAACAGAACACAGAGAGTAGTCGTCAACAGAGTAAAGTCCGAGGCAGCTACGGTGAAAAGCTCTGTTCCACAAGGCACAGTACTCGCTCCCATCTTGTTCCTCATCCTCATATCCGACATAGACAAGGATGTCAGCCACAGCACCGTGTCTTCCTTTGCAGATGACACCCGAATCTGCATGACAGTGTCTTCCATTGCAGACACTGCAAAGCTCCAGGCGGACATCAACCAAATCTTTCAGTGGGCTGCAGAAAACAATATGAAGTTCAACGATGAGAAATTTCAATTACTCAGATATGGTAAACATGAGGAAATTAAATCTTCATCAGAGTACAAAACAAATTCTGGCCACAAAATAGAGCGAAACACCAACGTCAAAGACCTGGGAGTGATCATGTCGGAGGATCTCACCTTCAAGGACCATAACATTGTATCAATCGCATCTGCTAGAAAAATGACAGGATGGATAATGAGAACCTTCAAAACTAGGGAGGCCAAGCCCATGATGACACTCTTCAGGTCACTTGTTCTATCTAGGCTGGAATATTGCTGCACACTAACAGCACCTTTCAAGGCAGGTGAAATTGCCGACCTAGAAAATGTACAGAGAACTTTCACGGCGCGCATAACGGAGATAAAACACCTCAATTATTGGGAGCGCTTGAGGTTCCTAAACCTGTATTCCCTGGAACGCAGGAGGGAGAGATACATGATTATATACACCTGGAAAATCCTAGAGGGACTAGTACCGAACTTGCACACGAAAATCACTCACTACGAAAGCAAAAGACTTGGCAGAGGATGCAACATCCCCCCAATGAAAAGCAGGGGTGTCACTAGCACGTTAAGAGACCATACAATAAGTGTCAGGGGCCCGAGACTGTTCAACTGCCTCCCAGCACACATAAGGGGGATTACCAACAGACCCCTGGCAGTCTTCAAGCTGGCACTGGACAAGCACCTAAAGTCAGTTCCTGATCAGCCGGGCTGTGGCTCGTACGTTGGTTTGCGTGCAGCCAGCAGCAACAGCCTGGTTGATCAGGCTCTGATCCACCAGGAGGCCTGGTCACAGACCGGGCCGCGGGGGCGTTGACCCCCGGAACTCTCTCTAGGTAAACTCCAGGTAAACAAGTTACAAATCATTGAAACAAGAGATTTTCACCTGCATCAAGACACCCCTCCCTTACTGTCTGAAGCCTCTTTATGCCCCTAACGGGTTTAGCTAATCAGCATTTACGCCATTTTTACAGGAAGAGCTTGTAATATTGGCGTATAGCCAAGAACGATCGTTATGCCGAACAATTCAAGTATAATTTCGTGTGGGATCGAGTATCCGCCAGTTGAACTGTTTCTGTGCTGGCCTTAATAGTGTGTGAGAATCTCGCTCTCGCCTGAGCATAAGTGACAAATTTTCCCTTGTGCTTTCTGGGACTCATGTTACCATCTTGTCCTGCTGGCTGGGCACATCAAAGACCGGGACAGAGTTCAGTAATATTTTTCTTCTCGGCGGGAAATTCTAGTTTCGGCGGGAAGCCGGTCACTGACTCAAGTGTGTGATGTTAGTGTTCTTATTTGCTCGAGCTTAGTCAAGGGGATCCATGTGATCTAACTGGGAACTTATTCCCTTTTCTATTTTCAAAGGAACTCCTGATCCCTTTCTATTTATCCCCCAGCTTTGGGCAACAGTTGTTCCCTGGATACCGTGAAGCATGGCTGGACACAGCTCAGTGACCCCTAAACCCTGCAAGGCAGAGTCAGGTGCGGCACAGCTGGCTACACTAGCACGGTGCTGGGTCACACTGCATAGTGACGCGATTACTTTTCAAGGAGACCCTAAACCCGTAGGCCATATAGCGCCAGGGACATGGGAGGTAATCGTGTTCGACCCTTGGATCAAGAGCCGTTCAGCAAAGGTAAAGTGATGCAAAGGCTGCCACAACTGTATACCTATGTACACAGAAAGGTGTGTATTTCTCAGTGTACATATCCACCGAGAGTGTATACGCACTGAGTTCACTTTAATCTTTATTTTAGGGATTAAAGTATCAGTGACTGGCGGTGTACAGGTAAAAAGCACCCATAATGACCATTGCTCAGTCGATAGGCTTTAAACCTAATGGTATAACCTACGAGCATAAGCCACAGGAGTGTGTAGATGAGTACCCGGGAGAGGATGAGGATACCCCAGGAATACCAGCTGATGGTCCAGTATTATCAGGCTGCAGGTATGTGTAACACATTTATTTATTTATTTATTTATTTAATTTGAACATGATACAAAAAAGTACAGGAATACAATTTTTAAAGTGCAACATGCCAAAGTCCCTTGTATGCAGAGCATTATGGGCAGCTTAAAATTAACTTAAGATTAACTAAACAATGATATATTCAGTGGTACAAAAATTATTGTAAAACAATAACAATTTAGTACAAATGAGTATTACAAAGACAGGTCATATGGTCATTACTGTATTGCTGTGTAATCACTAGAATGGAGTATTATGTTACGTAATGAAGTTAAATAGTAACAAAGTTTGATTGGGTCACAGGCTGACATTTATGAGATACAATAATGAGATACATATATGAGATACAATTTATGAGATACAATTATTCAGAATTTATTTAGTTGTGGGTGAGTAAGTGATTTTTGAGAAGAGACTTGAATTTATAAACAGACAGTGTTTCTTTTATATTCACAGGTAATGAATTCCAGATTTTAGGGCCTTTTATGTGCATTGAGTTTTTGCATAGTGTGAGATGGACACGAGGAACATTAAAGAGTGATCTGTGCCTTGTGTTATGGTCATGTGTTCTGTTGAGGTTGGTAAGGAGATGTTTGAGGGGAGGGTTTATGTCAGAGTTAAGTGTTCTATGTATGTAGTAGGTGCAGTAATAAGTATGGATGTTTTGTATTGTGAGTAGGTTTAGAGTTTTGAATATTGGTGGAGTGTGCTGTCTGTAGTGGGAATTTATCATTCTGACTGCAGCCTTTTGTTGGGTGATTAGTGGTCTGAGATGGTTAATTGTTGTTGAGCCCCATGCACAAATTCCATAGGTGAGATAGTTGTAAATAAGTGAGTGATATAGGGCCAGGAGGGCTGACTGTGGAACAGTACCGTATCTTCGATAGTATGCCTACGGTCTTGGAATTTTTTTTGGAAATTTGTTGTATATGTGTTTGAAATTTGAGTCTATTATCAAGGTGGATTCCTAGGAATTTTCCCTCTGTGAGTTTTGTAATAGGTGATCCATTTATCATTATGTTAAGAGAGACATCTGTAGATCTGTTACCAAACTGAATGAAGTAGGTTTTGTCAATGTTTAGAGTAAGTTTGTTGGTCCTCATCCAGGTTGATATTTTCTGTAATTCGGTATTTACAGTATTGGCTAGCATGACTGGGCTCGGGTGAGAGTAGACGTATGTAGTGTCATCTGCAAATAGTGTGGGTTTGAGTAGTTGCGATGCATTTGGTAGGTCATTTATGTATATGAGAAAGAGAAGAGGGCCTAAGACACTTAACTTAATCCTTTTTCAAAATAAACAATATTGAGTGCGCCTGCAGTGTGCAGCTTCCATACTCTGTAAATTACATTGTGGCAACAAAAATGGCTTACTTTTCGCCATTGCATTACATAGGATGGGTTACATTCATGAAGTAATGTAATTTGTCAGCTTGAGCTGGAACTTCAGTAGGTCGATGAGGTTTACCTGGAGATACCTGGAGAAGGTTTCAGGGGTCAACGCCCCCGCGGCCCGGTCTGAGACCAGGCCTCAGGTTAACGTCAAGTATTACACAATGTCTTCCTTACTTACTGCAGCGGGAAAACTTTTATTCTAGCACAACTGAAGCTACTCGGGATGGCTTGTCTCACAGGGAAATGAAATAGTATATTAGAATATTATTATAACCATAAACTACATATTATATACTAGTCCCTTCAAAGGAGTTCCGAACACAGTTGTGATCCATGGAGACTGATCCCTAAATGATGGGGTGTGGTGCTTTTTTGACGGTGAAGGGCTTTTGATCCATGGAACTTGCGCTATCCTCCCTTTACTGGGATCAAACCTAATCGCTTCCCATTCCCCAGGCGTTTTACGAGCCCTACTGGTTTAGCACTTCCTATGAAGAAAAATTATAAAGTGATCAATTGGGACAAATATTAAGAAATAATATATTAAAAATTAATCAGCACCTGAAAAATATAAAAAAGAAATTGAAAATGAAAACATTGGGTGGCTATCATAGTCTTAGAGTGTGGAACAAGAAAGGTTCATCAAATATATATTTTTTTTCAATTCATTTATTATCCTTATATACACTCATACGTCCAAAGCAATACTAAAAATATGCGATGATTACTATAAAGGTGTCGAAATAAACTTACCGCAATAACCCTGCTCAATAAGCAAAGTGAATTTGATTTATTCATCAGGAAACAAGACTGATTCCTGACGCGGGTCTTGAAGATGACCCGATCGATGAAGCCAAGTGAAGTCGAAGCAACTAATAAACCTGGTACTGAGTCTCTAAAGCCAAGTGCACAAACATAAAAAAGAGGATATGCTTATTAAATAATGGTATATGTATTTATTTGAAGTTAGTATTTATATGCCACTGATTTTGTACATAGCTAAGCTAAATCTTTCGTTCAGCAGTGTGCTGACTTGAACTGAATGTCAAGACCTTAGGCTAAAACCATTTCACATTCATACAAAATATACATCTGTAGCTGCTGTAGCCTAACACAAAATTATCCTTGCTCTCTCTCTCTCTCTTTCTCTCTCTCTCTAATATATATATATATATTATATATATATATATATATATATATATATATATATATATATATATATATATATATATATATATATATATATATATATATAATGTGCCGAATTGGTAACTGGTCAGTTAGCAAGCACTCATTTAAGATTGTCTTTTCTAAAATTTTCTCTTATTCATTTAAAGATACATTTTTTCATTTATGTAAAATAAAAATTAATGATTTTGTACCAAAAGAACCTTAGGAAACTTACCTAGCCATATTATAACAAGCGCAATTTAATTTAGCCTAATCAAACTAAATATATTTCATACAAGTTTACAATAATTTAATAATACACAAATTCAATGAGATATATTTTTTCGTTAGGTTTAGAATTATTTTTTTTTGCGAAATTATTGCATACACAAATTTTCACTTGCCCTATTTGGCAAGAAGAGCGTTGCTATTTAAGCCAAAATAGCAAGTTTTACTTATTCGGCACGATATATATATATATATATATATATATATATATATATATATATATATATATATATATATATATTATATAATATATATATATATATATATATATATATTATATACGATGGGGTCCACCTCTGGTGTAAATTGTGGGACCCATACCCTCGGAGGAGTGGATAAAAAGGCTTCAAGGAAGAATATTTGGATTTCTTCCTGAAGCCGTTTGAATATTCCACTTCCCCTACCACCCCATACACACATAACTGTTATAGACAGTCTTCATATGAAAGAAAGTTGAGAACTCATTTCTGATATATTGTTGATATATTAGCATATACATAACAATTAGACACGGCAAATATGAGATTTATCTAGCCTGTAAAATTTGAGACTGCAAACATATTTTAAAGGTCTTGGAAACAAAAGCATTCCAACTAAAGCGGCTGCCACTGTAATATGGTACAAGGTGCATTATGCCTACATTATTCCTTATATTTTTGTGATTTTTTGCAAATATGTAACTGTTTTTGCCGGGAGTTCCGTGGGGAAGATGAGGGATGGAGCAGTTTGTTAGGGTGTGGATGGGCAAGGAAAGGCTTGGCAGTAGTCTGGTCGGGTTCTTGCTTAGTGTTGGCATGACGTTCTCTTAGCTGGCTCTCCTGTAGGGCCTCGGAGACCCAGGGCATTCTTCGCCACTCCGGGAACAACCTGCCGTAATACACTTGCAGTGAAAATTTGTACTTTTTTTTTACACGAAGCTGTTTTTAAAGCTTATTATTATGGGTTATACTTAGATTTGGCCAAATTCGCGTGGTCTCAGACCGGGCCGGGGGGGGGGGGCGTTGACCCCCGAAACCTCTCTCCAGATATACTTCATGTATGATGAGTAAATTATTTTTTCCCCCTGCCCCAACCCCTCATCGCGACCCTCTCTGTCACCCTGCCAACC
This sequence comes from Cherax quadricarinatus, assembly GCF_026875155.1. Lineage (NCBI taxonomy): Eukaryota > Metazoa > Arthropoda > Malacostraca > Decapoda > Parastacidae > Cherax > Cherax quadricarinatus. Next base: position 4,297,111 of record NC_069491.1, read on the forward strand.
CTTTATTTCACCCCCTCCACCTCAGGCCTCCACTGTGCTTGAAATAGGCTAATCTGAGAGGGGCAATTCCCAAGTGATAGTAACTCCAGCTCTCCTGGAGTTACTATCACTTGGAAACCCTTACTGAAATACTTGATGACAACTTTATTGCCCCACTGAAGTCTCAGATCAGGTTGGCAGATTTCAACTCCGTATGAAATACATCGTGTGTAATTGAATATGACAGCTAAACATAACTAAATTTTATCTCCACCTATAATTTAACTATCTTATAGAATTGGGTAGCAGTACACTACTGATGCGGCTAATTTTGTTAAAAAAAAATCTTCAATTCTCGATTCAGTTGCAAGTGGTAAGATAATATAACCAATTGAAACAAGTTGTGTATATTAAGGCTTTTGTGGAGTTATTAATATGCTTTCGAAGAACAATAATTTTTAAAAAGAATGACAACTCATGTGAGCAATGATTTACTTGTGAATGTCATAATATATTATAGTCACACGGAAGAACTAATCCCATTGGGGCCATACAACTCATGTGAGATGAGAAATAAGGTCTGATATGAGTAGCTGCATTTTTTAAATCAAGAACACTTCACTAGCATCAAGGTCACAAAATATACAGGAAGCAAATAGATATCCCTCATGTACTTACATGAGGTATGAGCTAAGAAACTCGTGATGAAGGGATGTGCCCTCCAGGTGAGACATGAGCTGGCAGAAAGAGCGCCTCAAGCAGTTATAGTTTCCAAGGATGCTTGGAGGTGGAAGCAAGGATTGAAGCTCTTGTGAGCTCTCACCCTCTATTTCCTTTAGCCCAGTCATCTGAAGTAATATGATAACGTCCTCAAATGATACATTGGCACTGTTATGAGAAGGTCGGAGCATTGTTTCCATCATTGTCTGGTTGAAAATTTCAGGTAAGGTTGCTGGAACAGTGATGAGCGTCTCGTACTCAGTAAATGGATCTTGCAAGATCTCTCTCCGGCGACGACCAGCAGCGATGGGCAGAAGCGACATGGCACCAAGTAACATCGCTCCTTTATAGAACATTTTTTTGTAATCAGTGGCCTTTTCGTCTTTGAGGCGCTTAAATAAGTTTTTTTTAAGTTGCTCTTTCTGCATTTCTTGAACTTTTATTCGTAAATGAAGATCATTCAGGTCTCTTAACTTCTCTGTTTCTTGTCGCATCCTCATTTCATTTCGAAAGTACTTTAGCTCAAGTTGTTCACGCTGTTGATCAAGTGCATCACGTGTGGGACTTGCAGGCTGCGTTGACTGTCTGCTGGGCAGTGGACCCACAGCCACAATTGGGGCCCGTTGTAGGAACTTAGGGGGCTTGGCCTTTTTCGCCAATGCAAAGGAGAATCTTGGCGGCGGAGGAGGTCGTGCTGGGATGAAAACAGTGCTCTGAGGAGGAGCAGGAGGCTGGGGGTCAGCCGGTGGAGCACCATATGATGGCGACAGTGTGACTGGAGGTAACGCTGGGGGGCTAGTTGGAGGAGGACCGTAAGAAAATGGAGGAGGAGAACGAGGAATTCTGGGCATATTTGGAGGGGAACGGTATGCTGCTGAAGGAGTTGGAGGAAAAGCCGGTGGTCTTGGGGGTAGACCTGCAGGTGGAGGTCTATATACTGGCCTAGGTGGATTCGGTGGAGCTCTAGGAGGAGGATTGTATCCATACATTGACGCAAGTGGATTTGATGGTGGAGGAGGTCCATATACATTTATTGGTGTTGGAGGGTCTAATGGAGGTGGAAGTCCATATCCACGTATTGGAGCAGGAGGGTCTGCTCGTGGAGGCGGAGGTCCATATTCACGTATTGGTGCAGGAGGGTCTGCTGGTGGAGGCGGAGGTCCATATCCATTCATTGGAGCAGGAGGGTCTGCTGGTGGAGGCGGAGGTCCATATCCACGTATTGGAGCAGGAGGGTCTGCTGGTGGAGGCGGAGGTCCATATCCATTCATTGGAGCAGGAGGGTCTGCTGGTGGAGGCGGAGGTCCATATCCACTCATTGGAGCAGGAGGGTCTGCTGGAGGTGGAGGGCCGTATCTGTTTGTTGATCTTAAAGGGTTTAAAAATGACAATGGAGCCTCAATTGTGTTTGTGGGTGTATTAATCGATGAATAAGAAGATAATGGTGGATTATTTTGGTCACGTGGAGCTACTACAGCTTCTCTAGGTTCGTTGAAAATATTCTTTTGATCTCTATGGTTGGAATTATACGAATATTCTGAGGTAGGACCAACAGGATCCGCCGAGCCCTGATCTCTGCAGTCATCCCCCGACTTGCATTCTGCCGATTTGTAACTCTTTCCTATACTATCCGAACTTTCTTCTTTCTCCTTTCCTAAGAAATCTTTTTCCCCACCAAAGTGATAATGGTAATGGTAGTTATAAACATGACTGCTGGTATCATTGCTAGTATCACTTTCGTGAATATCATCCTGAGTGCTTAGAGGCTTACTTTTGTATGATGCATCATCGCTTGCTGCAGTGAGTGGTTTCCATTCATCAGAGTTATCCCGGCTGCCGGTGCCTTCGAGAGGCAGGAACCCGGAGGGTGGCCTGTAGTAGGAATTCAAGGGCGCTACTTGGTCAGCTGCCGGAGGTTTGGATTTAGCATTAGGAACAGCGACATAGAAGATAGATGGAGAAGGATCGGGAGCTGCATCTCTGTTTGGGAGGCCATACTCAGTTGACAAACTCGGCGTCTTTGGTGTTGAAGGACTATTCGGAAAAATGAAAATTTGTGCTGGAGTGATGATGAGCTTAGACTTATCGCGAGAGTTAAACTGAGGAAGATGTGGTAGTTCAGGTTCGTTAGCCGATGTATCTCTGTTTGGTGGAAGATATCCACTGGTTGGAGGTGGTGCTGGTGGATCACGTGGTACAACACTCGTCTCTCTGTTTGGTGGCAGATATCCACTGGTTGGAGGTGGTGCTGGTGGATCACGTGGTAAAAAATTCGTCTCTCTGTTTGGTGGAAGATATCCACTGGTTGGAGGTGGTGCTGGTGGATCACGTGGTAAAAAATTCGTCTCTCTGTTTGGTGGAAGATATCCACTGGTTGGAGGTGGTGCTGGTGGATCACGTGGTAAAAAATTCGTCTCTCTGTTTGGTGGAAGATATCCACTGGTTGGAGGTGGTGCTGGTGGATTACGTGGTAAAAAGTTCGTCTCTCTGTTTGGTGGAAGATATCCACTGGTTGGAGGTGGTACTGGTGGATCACGTGGTAAAAAATTCGTCTCTCTGTTTGGTGGAAGATATCCACTGGTTGGAGGTGGTGCTGGTGGATCACGTGGTAAAAAATTCGTTTCTCTGTTTGGTGGAAGATATCCACTGGTTGGAGGTGGTGCTGGTGGATCACGTGGTAAAAAATTCATCTCTCTGTTTGGTGGAAGATATCCACTGGTTGGAGGTGGTGCTGGTGGATCACGTGGTAAAAAATTCGTCTCTCTGTTTGGTGGCAGATATCCACTGGTTGGAGGTGGTGCTGGTGGATCACGTGGTAAAAAATTCGTCTCTCTGTTTGGTGGAAGATATCCACTGGTTGGAGGTGGTGCTGGTGGATCACGTGGTTAAAAAATTCGTCTCTCTGTTTGGTGGAAGATATCCACTGGTTGGAGGTGGTGCTGGTGGATCACGTGGTAAAAAATTCGTCTCTCTGTTTGGTGGAAGATAGTTGCTGTATGTACGGACTGATGGAAGATCTTTAACCGTAGTGCTGTGAAAATGATTATGATGTTGTAACCTAGATCCTTTTACCATAGTCATTAGAGAATTGACAGTGTCACGTTGTTTTCTGTTTAGCTCCGATAATGAGCTTATTTGCCGATTGTAGATCGACTTTGCTAGCTTTAGCTGAAATTCTTCGTCATCTTTCTCGTCTGTCAGTGTGGGACTTTCAAATGCCGTGATAATCTCCATGGCAAGTTTGAGGTCTTCCAGACGTCGCCTTCTGATGTCTACTAATGTCTTATCTCCCGGATCCTCAATAGAGGTCGAGGCTTCTTTGCCTTCATTGTCAGTAGTGCCCAAAAGTTTATCCAGTTCTGGTAGATCATTCTCATTATATAGAGAAAAGAAATCGACATCGTTTTCTTTTGCAGAACTAATGTCTTTCATATTTTTTCTTGCCAAAGTTTCGAGTACTAGCTGCAGGTCTCCCTGGAGAGCGAGAGAGGAGGTGTCTGAGATGTTGGAGGAGGTATTAAGGGAAGCGTTGGAGGAGGTATTAATGGTAGTGTTGGAGGAGGTAGTGCTTGGTGTGGTTGTGTTGAGAACTGCGGCGAGGTGTTGAACATAGTGGACCAGCATCTTAAGGGTCTGAGAAACGGAGTCTTCGTCTGAGGTTTCCTGAAATAAGGAAGAGACGTGCTAGAATATTGACTAATTTTTGTTTTCTAGGTCAGCTTCAGTCAATTACTAATATTCATTAAATAAAATTAAGAAACAGAAGGAAAGTTAAACAGTTAGGTATTTGTTTGTTCTGCATGATGCTTTTCTTTTGACCCTTTGAAAATTAGTACAAATCCAAAGAATGATTTTTTGGTGTCCTGAATCAGGCACACGGCTGTTATGATTCAGCATAAATGTTCCCGGAAACTTAAAATATAGCTCTCGCCTGTTCGCTGTTAAAAAGAAATAGAATAAAGATAAATGTCTTTGCTTTTCCCTTCCCACTACCCGTACCCTCCAGTATACGAGTTACTTTCGCCTTCCCACTACCCCTACCCTCCTGTATACTAAATGCAATATGCTGTACAAACCTCTGAAGTGTTGTTTCTGGTCGCCGGCAGCCGGAACCTGTGAGTACTGGGTGGAGGCTCCTGCCTGTCAGTGTAGTCCTCGTAATCATATTCGTAGTCAGGTTCTCTGTTGCTGAGCCTTCGCTGGGAAGATGGTAGGATAAAGTCGTCGAAGCTGTTGGTGTAGCGATCTCTCCCTGCTACACGGGGATTTGTCAGCTTAGTTTCAGGACGCACTATGACCTGGCCACCTGAACTCGCACCCGCGTTGGGCAGGTCGTCGAATAGGGACCCACCCGACTGGGGGCCGGTGAGGCGAGTGGAGACGGTGGCTGAAGCCACCCTAGGCTTGCCTGGAGGAATATTTCTAGATGATAAGACGTCTTTACCTGTTTCTTTGGGGTAGCCCCCTTCCCGAAGCTCCTTCATACTGAGGGATGTCTTAGGGCCGCCGAAGAGAGACTCTGCTGATGACAGGCGTCCTGTGTTATCAGTGAACGAGGCTCCTTGCGTGGAATGAGACCGGGACCTGGCTGTTAAACTGTCACCAACACCCAGAGTCAGGTCCACCTCGTCAAAAAGAGACTGTCCCTTCGTCAGGAGAAGCAGGCTGCACAAAACCAGGCACCCTGCAATATGCAGACCTAGATTAATGTCTAGTCATAACTGAAAATCATTTACTCTTGGGGGGTAAACACTGTCATGAAACAAAAAATATTGAGCAGGTTCTAAGGTGGAACGGAACGAAGAAAATCTAGGAGGTAGTAAAATTGGTAATTAACATTGCTGTATTCTAATCAGGAAACTCTCTGAAATTATTACGTACAGCTATACAACAAGTAACTAATAATCTTCCTTCTGTAACTCAATTGTCACCAACACTACAACTCCAAGAGTTCCCATCCCATTACTTCTTTTTTTTCTGGGGCTGTCCAGTCACCAAACACCAACACATAATTAGGAAAATTATATCTAAGGACCATTAACAAGGAATAGCACCACACAACAAGATAGTAAACCTTAGGAAAACAATATAGCACTCTGGCAAGAGCTCTCTGTAAGTTCGCTCTCTTAGCTGTTTCCCTGGGTTTATATGAGCCTACACTCCGCCATAGTCACCTCTCTGAGGTCGCCCTCTATGGGGGCACATTACATGCGCTACACAAAGCCTCGGCTCTCTCCCCACCAGTATCAGAATTCTGAGAAATATGCACTGACACTCCTTTATTCAGCTATTCTCACTTTCCCATATGAAATGACCTGGATTAACGCTGGTCACTAAACACAACCTTCTACTGTGACCTGATTTGCGAAACATTTGACCTACATCACAACATTATTACATGCAGAAATGGTGAGGTGACAAAAGGAAAAGTGAGATTTCACATGCATTTGTGAGGTGTGTAGCGGTGAGGTTGTGTGTAGTGGTGAGGTGTGTGTAGTGATCAGGTGGGAACTCAAGTGCCGCTATTGATGAATATTATATTGAATATTGATGAATATTATCTTGAAATATTAGTTTTGCAGGGCTGCATTATACTGTGCAAATGATAATCCACAAGAATCTAGTTTCTTTTATCTGAGAAGGGAGATTAAAGAATGATAGACAGGCTTACTGAGGTGTCGGGTAAATAGTAGGGGGAAAACAAACCATTAGAGTCCTATCTGCTTTTATTTGTAAGTTAAAGTGTATTTACGTATATCAAACTATAGACCCTTGTGGATTTAGCGCTTAGTTTTGATTGTAATAATAATAATAATATGTATATCAAAAATTCTGGCAAGAGAGAATTGTGCATAATTCCGTAATACACCAACAAGATGTGCATTATTTTTTTCTGATGATGAATCTCTCCTGAAGCCGTTGTTGTTTAACGTTAATCAAACTGGGATGAAGTGAACCTGGACGTTTTCTGTCGGATATTTGTATTATAATAGTGGGTTCTGCGGAGGCGTTATTATTGGTAAGTCTGTCTTGCGTCCGCTCGTCTCTAAGCCTAGTCATGATTTGAGGGGGAGGCATGTGTGAGCTGGCCTATATGGTAGTTACGTGACGTCAGCATGGCCAGGTACCCTGTCTATAATGTTGTTAGGGAGTCTATCAATAAGCAAACATACTGGTGACAGTATGTGGTTCAGCTTGCCTACTGTCGAACTGCGAGAGTTTTGGACCGAGAAAAGTCTGAGCTTATAAAATTCTTGATCTCTGAAATGATGAATTTTGTCACATGTTTATTCGAGAATGTTCTAATGGTGATACGATTAAGCGTAAGTAATTTATATTCGGCAGTTACTGGTTGAGTGCAATGGCTTGAAAACAGTCAGTTTGTTACTGCCAGAAATACTGTAGTGACTTACGAAATCGTAATAACACAATTGTCATAGGTTCAACCCCCGCCCCATTTCGTGGTTTATAAAGTATATTTGTGAATGTCGGCTTCATTGATTTAAAACATGCCAGCTAAGAAAATCAATACACGAACAGTTTCCAAGCTATATTCTCGCATTTAGGAAGCAAACTGATGAGCCGAGAGAGTTCTAGTACAATATAGTGGTCAGCTGTGAGACTGGTAGCTCGATCGTAAGTGCGCTCAGCTAACACTGAGGTCCGGGGATCGATCTCCCGGTACGGCTGGAAAACATTAGGACGTGTCTCCTGCTGTACCTGTTCACCCATCAGTAAAATGGGTACCTGGGTGTTAGTCGACTGGTGTGTGTCGCATCCTGGGACAAAATTGACATAATTTGCCCGAAATGCTCAGCATAACAAGCGACTTTATATATAGTAGTATGTCATTGATGTCATCTAGGTCTGTATACCTTGTGTATGAACTTATAGAATTATATTATTATTATTATTATTATTGTAAAGTAAAAGGACACAAGTGCAACTAATGTGACATTTTATTGTGGCAATGTTTCACTCTCCAGGAGCTTTATCAAGCCGGCTTGATAAAGCTCCTGGAGAGCGAAACGTTGCCACAATAAAATGTCACATTAGTTGCACTTGTGTCCTTTTACTTTACATATTGTCGGTGATTCTACCAACATTATTATTATTATTATTATTATTATTATTATTATTATTATTATTATTATTATTTGGTCAGCTGAGAAGTTGCTAGCGCAATGTAGTAAGTGCCTGGTCACCACGATAACATTTTTTCGCAGATTGGTTCTGCACACAATGGTAACCATCTGATTTTATTGGAACTGACTGTGGAGTATGACGCATTCTTGGCGCAACTTGTTTAGACCAAAGATAACACAGAGAAGGGACATTCTAGCTTTTTCTTTACTATGTGTGATTATTATTATTATTATTTTATTGTTATTGTTATTGCTCTTATTCACAATAAAACGCTAAACCCGTATAGGTCATACAGAATTTATCGGCAGAGAGCAGGCGTGTGAAGGGTTAGATTATTTGCTTAGGGAAAGTCATATCATTATAAAACTCCACTTGAGATCAGAAAGTGGTGGATAGTGGGACGCTAAGAGAGGAGAGCAAAGCGAGGCTAGTAAGTGTGTGGCAGTTATTTGCACTTTTTTGGTAATTCCTCGCTGTTCTTTCAAACCAAATCAATTCTCAAGTACACCCCTTTTGTTTTACGTAGGACAGTGCTCAAACTAATTAAGTTACCTTATGATTCTTCTTTGGGGAAATTTAAACTTGGGGGGGAGTGCCTTGATGAATTTATATCTGTATTTGAGTCAACAGACCACAAGGGGAGATTTAAAAAAGGCTTTTTCTAACATTTCTTAAATTTTTTTGAGCGCATCCTACAGGTGTGCCGGGTCCAACGGTAACACTCCATAAACATGTATACGCAAAAAGGGCATGCAGCTGCATGGGCTACAAAAGGGAAATCACGACATATATACCTTATTTTAAAGGCATTCTTTACGTCTTGGGAGAAAATGCTGCAGTTTTTTTTGTTTTGTAAAGTAACTGGCTTTCAATGTGCACTATGAAAATTTTTCGACTATAAATTAAACACAATAGAAATTCAAAAAAAATTGAAGAATGAGGCATTGTGCAACATTTGAGAATCTTTAAATTACATTATATTTGAAAAAGTCCCCTTTTCCCTAACGAAACAATGAAAAGAATGACAAATGTTGGGGGTGGCGGTTGGAAACAAAAAGTTTTTCCTGCGCTCCCACCTCTCTGTAACGACAAAGACGACCTGACCCAAAGAAAATCTGTCCAAAAAAATCACTCCTTTTGACTACATTTACGCCCAAACTGATTCCAACCCCAAACTCCTCTGCCCACACAACAAATGCAGACCCCTCAAATGCGCATTCGGGCTGAGACATATAACCCCCCAACACACCCCTTTCGCGAGTGAGATTTTTAGTGGCAATTTAGTGAATACCGGAGTTGTTAATTTTGTAAGAGGAGGCAGTGATTTCATTTTGACATAAAGGGAAATAAGATCTGGAAGGAGTAGGAAGAGTCATGGGAGTGTAGGGAAAAGGAGTTTCAGCCAAAGGTAGGGGGAAAAAATTTGGAAGGCTGATGGGACAAATGAAATTTAAAACTATGATGCTAAAGGGCAGTGCAAAACTCGGGGTGTTTTTGGGGGAAAACCCTAAAATAATGAAAAAGGAAAGTAGGTGGAGTGTTGAGTGGTGGAAAGAAAAAATACGAGGTAAGAAGGTCAGGGTTTTTTGTATAAGGTAACCCGTAAAATATAAACATTGGAAACGGGGGGATGAGATGTCACGCTTTTAAAGCAATGAAAGGTGAGAATATTGTCTTTTGTTTTTCTGGGTCCCAGATTGAGCTCCTGGACCCCCTGCCTAGACAAATTTGAAACCATCACTGATCTTTTGGCCAGTCGCAGGTTTATTTCTTAACCTCCCCCAAAACCATTCCTCTCATTCTGGCACTACGTTTTAAACCTCTGCACCTTTCGAGTGCTTTCTTGTTTTAAAACAGGTTTTTGTCTCCATGCTGGGGCTGCGTACACACTGATTGGCCTAATAACATATGCAACATGCTTGGAGTTGTATTTGCCATATGCCCTTTTAATTATCTGATATTTACAGTTTCTCTCCACACATGATGTATGCTGGCATCGAAATGCCAGTAACAGAGACGACTTAAGGTACGCCTGTGTCCTCCACAGAGACTCCACAGAACATTTGATGAACTGGGATGAGGCACAACTCGTTTTCACCGAACCAGACCTCAGACGCCGACGGTGTCTAGAAGCCTCGCTAATCCCCGTCACCGACACAATAGAACGTAACAATGGAAACCACAAAATTTCTAAAACATTAGCATACATGTTGTTAGGTAAGACACATATGCAACAGTTAGGTATACGTGATACTCAACCAGGCAAAGCAGCACCTACCCAGCAACACAGGAGTCACATGATCTCATCGTCTACCCGTCCTCATCCCAATACGGTATTCTTCAGGTCACCATGCGTCACTCACACCTCACTCACCATGCATCACTCACACCTCACTCACCATGCGTCACTCACACCTCACTCACCATGCGTCACTCACACCTCACTCACCATGCGTCACTCACACCTCACTCACCATGCGTCACTCACACCTCATACTCCGCCTATATATACTGTCTTTCAACCTGTATGTTAGAAGTGATCAAGGTCCCAGGACCGAAACGTTTTCTAATAAATATGTCCTAGTGTTTGGAGAGTCCTTTATATTGTGATGTCTACGCACTTCTGGCAAGATAGCTATTAAATGAATGTTAGTGAATGTTTCTTCATTTGGATCACCTTAAATTCGTGAGAGATACAGTGAGCTGTCGGGCATTGTATTTCGCTCCATTACCACCTAGACCTGGTGCTGCCATCTGTTGGGCCTAGCTCTAGAGCTGGGTCCACGAGACGCTGACAGTCATGCTGTTTCATCCTCACTGGTACCTCAGACCCAGCAGCACCAAGATGTCCTCACTCATCTAGGCCTCGGCCTGGCGTGGCCTAGCAGTCAAGACACTGCCAGCACTACATACCCAATAAACCTATGGCTTGCTTCCAAAGACCATTATTCAACCAGGTACTCCATCATTTCTAGATGAAGAGACCGTTGAACATAAGAAAGAACATAAGAAGAGATTGGACAAATATATGAGTGGGAGGGGCTGGGTTTGATTGGTGTCATTGGGTACGGGAGTTATTTCTTGGGTAGCTTTAGGTAGAGCTCGTTTTGAAGGGCTGAGGAAGGGTTGTTGAGGTGGTTCGGACATGTGGAGAGAATGGAGCGAAACAGAATAACTTCAAGAGTGTATCAGTCTGTAGTGGAAGGAAGGCGGGGTAGGGGTCGGCCTAGGAAAGGTTGGAGGGAGGGGGTAAAGGAGGTTTTGTGTGCGAGGGGCTTGGACTTCCAGCAGGCATGCGTGAGCGTGTTTGATAGGAGTGAATGGAGACAAATGGTTTTTAATACTTGACGTGCTGTTGGAGTGTGAGCAAAGTAACTTTTTATGAAGGGATTCAGGGAAACCGGGCGGGCCCGGGAAACTTGATTCTGGAGAAGGGGAAGAAACAGTGCCTGCACTCTGAAGGAGGGGTGTTAATGTTGCAGTTTAAAAACTGTAGTGTAAAGCACCCTTCTGGCAAGACATGATGGAGTGAATGATATTGAAAGTTTTTCTTTTTCGGGCCACCCTGCCTTGGTGGGAATCGGCCAGTGTGATAATAAAAAAAAAAATAATGCCTTGCATGGGCCAGTAGGACTTCTGCAGTGTTCCTCCATTCTTATGTTCTTATGAACACTGCAGCAGGCTTACTGGCCCATGCGAGGCAGGTCCAAGTCTTCCACCGGCTTAAGCCAATGACCCAGCCTAGTCAGGTCAGGTCACACCTACTTAAGGAGCACGGTATCAGACATATTAGCACAAGCTAGTCAAGCCCAACTCACACCCACTCATGTATTTATCTAACCTATTTTTAAAACTACACAACGTTTTAGCTTTTATGACGGTACTCGGGAGTTTGTTCCACTCATCCATAACTCTATTATTAAACCAGTGCTTTCCTATATCCTTCCTGAATCTGAATTTTTCTAACTTAAAACCAATGCTGCGAGTCCTGTCTTGGCTAGATATTTTTAGCACGCTATTTACATTCCCTTTATTTATTCCTGTTTTCCATTTATACACTTCAATCATATCCCCCCTAATTCTACGCATTTCTAGAGAGTGCAGATTCAAGGCCCTCAGTCTATCTTCATAGGGAAGATTTCTGATACATGGGATCAACTTTCTCATGTTTTCCAGTCCATTTAATACGGTGACCAAAACTGCAGTATAATCTAAATGAGGCCTAACCAAAGATATAAAGAGTTGAAGAACTACCTGAGGTCTCCAGTTATTTATGCTTCTAGATATGAAGCCAAGGATTCTGTTCGCCTTATTGCGAACACTTATGCACTGTTGTCTTGGTTTTAGGTTACTGTTAACCAGAACTTTCAAATGTTTTTCGCAGTCAGTAATATTAAGATCTACATTATTTAGTTTATATGTGGCATGGTTATTTTCCTGTTCAATGTTTAGAACTTTGCAGTTGTCTATATTTAACTTCATGTGCCACTTCTCCGACCACTGCATCAGTCTATTCAAATCTTCCTGGAGTGCTCTATTGTCCTCGCCAGAATGAATTCGACGGCCTATTTTGGTGTCATCGGCAAACTTGCTGATGTCGCTATTTATACCCTAATTTATGTAGATTGAGAACAAGGCGCCCAACACTGAGTTAGTTTAAGTTTAATATGTATATTATGCACTCCACACCCATCTTGTGGGCGGTAGTCAAAAGATTACAGGGGTACATAATGGGTCCAGGGACTGGGCCCCAAAGTTTTGATAGCTGAGCAAGTTACAAAGGTAATGAACCCCAGGTAGATCTGGTCACAATCATGACAAGTTACAAAGGTATTTACAGATTACAGAGGTACATAATGGGTCCAGGGACTGGGCCCCAAAGTTTTGATAGCTGAACTAGGTACAAAGGTAATGAACTCACAAGTTACAAAAGTAATGAATCCTGTAAGTAAAGTTTCATGTTTATTCATGGCTACAATCAACTAACACTGACCCCTGTGGAACACCGCTCGTGACGCTTCCCACTCTGATTTCTCCCCATTAATGCAAACTCTCTGCTGCCTATTCCGTGTGCCTCAATTTTCCTTAATAGTCTTTGATGTTGGGACACACACACACACACACACACACACACACACACACACACACACACACAAAACACACCACACACACACACACACACACACACAGAGCTGAGTCTCGACCCTGCAACCACAATTAGGTGAGTACACACACACACACACTAGAGGACAGGAGGGATAGGGAAGACATGATAACGACATACAAAATACTGCGTGGAATAGACAAGGTGGACAAAAGACAAGATGTTCCAGAGGGGGACACGGAAACAAGGGGTCACTTTGGAAGTTAAGACTCAGGTGAGCCATAGGGATGGGTTAAAAAAT
>NC_069491.1:4310860-4338360 GCF_026875155.1 Cherax quadricarinatus
CAGGACCCTATGTATAGCCCTTATACAATGCCATATGGATTACGCTTGCCTTCTTGGTACTCTTGCCTTGACAAAAAAACTGAAAGATAGACTGCAATCACCCAGAACAAAAATCGTAAGATTCATCCTGGGCTGGGACCAAGAGAACATGTAGGCCAGGATGAATTACAGCAGTTGGATATGCTGAATGTTGAAGACAGAGTAAAACAACTGAAGCTAAATCATGTTTATAAAATTGCTCACAAACAATGTCCAGAATATCTGCTGTCAATTTTGTCAAGGTTGGGAACCAAAGCAATCATAGAACTAGGGGGAGAGAGCACAACTTTGTAGTACCCACAGTCATTGGCCAGGCTTCAAACACCTTTTATTGTACAGCAATAAAGGAATGGAACAGACTACCCGCACATGTCAAAGCCAGTCATAGCATGAACCAGTTCAAGAAGAGTGCCAAAAGGTGTCTGATGAATGTAGCTACAGAAAGGAGAGGGAATGATTTTCTATTTTTTAGCTAACATACGTGTAAATTTTACCATATTCCTAGTAATGACCCTCGTATTGTAGATAGTCTTAATGACCTTGGTGTAGTAGATAGTCTTTTTAGTATGATAATAAGATGTTATCTTCATTGTAGAATAATAAGAAAATATTATAACCTTTATATTATAATAATAAGGTAAAAGGACCCCAATGGAAATAAGTCACTCTGTCTGACTTTTTTGGGTTATCCCAGGTTCTCTACACATATGCTGCTATGTATGATAATTCTATGTAGCTGTATTTGTGTATACCTGAATAAACTTACTTACTTACTTACTTACCCATGCAGTCGTGCTATTACGATTTCGTGAGTCATGATGGCGGTTTTGAAGGGACTTGAGGTAGAATGCAGCGGTGTATGACCCTTGTGGGTTTAGCGCTTAGTTTTGGCTGTAATAATTGGGTTAGAGTTCACCACAACCATGCTGGTATGGAATTAATTTTTAATAAACCTGCATGTGTGGTCACAGTGGTGGCCCATACTAAGCTCCTTTTGGTGTTTAGAAATATACCTAGTTGGATAAATCTTATTAGAACCAGCCGACCGAGTGGTTAGCGCACTGGCCTGTTAATTTTAGGGCTCTCCTGCTATGGGTTAGTCCCACCCGTTCTGTGATTTGTAGATCTTAGTCAGAGTGAATGCGAAGAAGATTTTGTACTTCTGGTTAGCAGGAATTGAAAGCTAAGACAACAGTGCGTAAGTGAAGATAAAGGTATAAATACCGACACTATGGAAAAATAAACACAAATGCAGCATAATGTGATCCTTTATTAGCTACGTTTCGCCCACACAGTGGGCTTTATCAAGTCACAAGCAGATCTACCTGGGTAAAGAGTATATATAGAGTCTGTCTCAAATACAACCTACCCAACATTCTCCACCTGACTCTCCACCCTATATATACACTCATGTACTCTTTACCTGCGTAGATCTGTTTGTGACTTGATAAAGCCCACTGTGTGGGCGAAACGTAGTCAATAAAGGTTCATATTATACTGCATTGTGTTTATTTTTCCATAGTGCATTAGTGTTCGCAATAAAGCTAATACAGTTCCTGGCTTCATATCAAAAGGTATAAATAACAGAATTCCTAAGGTTATGCTTCAACTGTATATATCTTTGGTTAGACCTCAATCAGACTATACTGGTCAGTTCTAGTCTCCATATTACAGCATGGACATAAATGCGTTCGAAAATGTACAAACAGGAATGACGAAGTTAATTCCTTGTTTTATAAACTTTTCCTGCAAAGATAGGCTGAAGGCATTTAACTTGCACTTTGGAGATATAAGTTAAGTATAAAAATAGACAACAAAAACAAATAAATAGCGTGTTGAAAATATCTAAGACAGGACTCGCAGCAGTAGATTCAAGGCAGACAAAATAAGATATAAAAAGGATATAGGGAAGTACTACTGACTTGGCAGTAGAGTTATGGATGACAGGAACAAACTCCCTGGTAACGTCATTGGACCGAGAACTTTGGGTAGCTTTAAATATAGGTTGGGCGGGTAAACGAGTGAGTGTGAGATGAACCTGCCTAGCATAGGTAAGTAGGCCTACTAGTGTTCTTTCATTCATATGTTCTTAAAATCCTTCTATATTTGTCTGCCCACCATTTTCTCTGACCTAATCTACACCAGTCATTTCTCTCCCCAGTCTTACCGCCCCTGTTATGCTTTGGCCTATCCCCTATCCTTCCCCTCCACATTCTTGCCATCCTTATGCTCAATTCTATCCCCAGTCCTTTCCCGATCTATTCTTGCCATCACTCTTATACTTTATCCTATCCCCAATCCTTCCTCTCCCCATTCTTGCCGGGTCCCCAACTGCACAAAACCCGTGCTGGGACAGTACCGGTGAACCTCTTCTTTCCAATCCCCATTCTTGCCATTCTTTGTATGCTTTATCATATCTCCAGTCCTTCCTCTCTCCATTCTTGCCATCCCTTGTATGTTTTATCCTATCCCCAATCCTTCCCCTCCACATTCTTACCATCCCTCTTATGGCCTGACAAAACAAGACATTACTCATGCCTGGACACGCACTAGGCATTTAGATGCTAAGAACTTTCTCGTGTTGTCTTGCCCAGAGCTGTCCTGGAGATGGTATCTGAGGCCAGCACACCAGTATTCCACTGACAGATCAGTGTACTCATTCTGTAACCTTTATTATTTGATTCCGTCTATATTTTTTGCTGTATCGTGTCTCGGTGGCTGTTAAGAGACTGTTTGTCCAAACTCCTGCTAGATTTTCTCTGTTAGGTAAATGGACACAGATGCAACTGATGTGACATTTTTATTGCCACAATAAAATGTCACATTAGTTGCATCTGTGTTCATTTACCTAACATTTTGTAGGTAATTCTATCATTACTAGATTTTCTCTGTTGCACCTTTTAGGCTTCCTCCTCCACCTCCTCTATTATTATTATTATTATTATTATTATTATTATTATTATAATTATTATTATTATTAGTCAATATCACGTTTAGTTTGTTGGATTTCACCTTAACTGTGGATTATTACGTAAATTCTTCAACATTAAGTGGGCTGTGCCGTAAACACGTTTATATTACGGGCCTGTGGGGAAATATGTAACTTTTGATAGAAAATAAAACACAACAATCCGAGAGTGTGTTGATCTCATTATATACTCTGATAGTTTATTATCAAGGATTAAATTATTCTTGACTGGTGGTGGAAAGATGAAATACAAGCGTAGTGACCCTCGTTCATTTAATAGGCTTTAAGTATGAGTCAGGTCCTACTACGCTATGACCTGTTCATTTCCATGTTATGTTCTGGTCATATTTTTGCTGTAATACTTGTCAGAGAGAAGTCCTGAGAAGTCTTAATTTTTCGACGACCCGTTTTTTCTTCAGGTCATACACGTTAGGTTTGGTAAGATTCGTCAGGAAACAGGACAAATATTTCCTAACTCTGGTTTGATAACCCGCCACTGGAGCTTTTGGTCATCTGACCGATGACTTCCACTGGCTTACCAGTCCACCCCTTCAAAAATTAAGGTTATAATTGTAACCATAGTCATTACATTCGAATTGCTCTGGTCTTATTCTTTCCCGTCTACATACAATGCCCTGGACTGCACTCGTTCAAGTGTGATAAAATGTCATATCCAGCACATTGTGTGATGACACAATAATGCTGGATATGACATTTTAACTGAAAACGTTTCGTCCACCAGGGGTTTTATAAATTAATTTATCAATATTTACATTTTATATATTTGGTCGGGTGTACGTACATAGCTGTCAACAAACTTTCTCAAAAGGCAAAAGAAGCATTTGAAAGATTTTTATTATTTTCATTGTTAAGAGCTTAACCAGTAAAGGCCATACATCTGTTGGGAAAGAAGCTGTATTTGCCACATCTGGGTATCATTAACTTGTCGGTATTGTGTACCATTGATATATTAAAATACGATGTGATGTAAATAGTTTAGAAAACTGACGGTCAGTCCATCAGTCCAGGTTGAGAGACTGATTATCTCAAACGTTCCTTCGATGAAGCTTCCCAAATGTTGCACAAGTGTCTCAGTCTTCAAAATAAGGTACATCAACTCAAGCGGAGGACAGCTCTACTACCTTGTATTAAATAAATATTTAACAGCTTTATTAGCAGCTTTTCCCACGTTTGTGGAAAAGAATACTTATGTACCGTTCAGGATATTTATTAAATGAAACGTTTCGCCACTAATGGCTGCGTCAGTCCTCATAAGAACATAAGAACGAAGGAACACTGCAGCAGGCCTACTGGCCCATGCGAGGCAGGTCCAAGTCTCCTACCGGCTTAAGCCAATGCACCCAACCTAGTCAGGTCAGCCACTCGTGGCGAAACCTTTCCTTTAATTTCCTGAACTGTACACAAAGTGCCCTTTTCACATTTTATCGGTATCACCATACCATTTGCAAACATTTTTTTAACGTTTTCTAGTATATTTAAAACATTCCGCTTTTATCACTAAAATTAAGATAATTCTGGTTAAAAAAAAATAATTTAGAGTAGAAGTGCCCAATCTTATAAACACACTATTTAATGGATGGATTTGCAAGAAATTTGATGGGAATTCTGCATAAGAAGCATTATTTCTGCGATGGGATTTTTTCACTCTGATCACTCTCATCCAGCTCAGTGCGTACCCCAACTTGTCTCATCCAGCTCAGTGCGTACCCCAACTTATGTCTCATCCAACTCAGTGGGTACCCCAACTTATGTTTACCCAGGCCTGGCCCATACCCTGAACTTGCCAACTTTTTCCCCAGAATTATTGATTCTTAATTCTAAAGGTAGGCTGTGTGTTTTATTATGTTTGATTTGGATCCTCCAGATTTAATTCACGTCCTTGTGGATGATAAACTGACTCTAAAATGTATAATTGGGAGTACACAAATAACCCGCACATGAGAGAGAAAAGCATATGACGACGTGTTGGTCCGACTTCAACCAATCACAGGTCAGTGTGATTTGTGAAAGGTCCAAGTCATCATAAGCGTCGTCATAAGCTTTTCTCTCTCCTGTGTGCGGGTTATATGTGTATTGTTCCAGTCACGGTATTGTGCCTTTTTTTTCTTTGTAGTGGGTAAGGTTAAGTGGTGACAAAATGGTAGGATGACGGGTAGTGACACTGGGGAATGGTGGTGATGGTTAATGCTGATGAATGATGGTGGGTGACGCGAGTAAGGGAAAGTAACCTAGCACTCCATTAGTGGCTGGGGAGAGGCGAACCTGCAGGTAACCCCCGAGACTCCGCGGAGGGGAGGTGGAGTCCCAAAGTACCCTGGGCACAAACTAGTGGAAGTAATGCCCCGTGACAGAGGTAAGACCCAGGCAAGTGCCCACCGACCCTGATACAATCGGCCAATTGGCCCGGTAAATAATACTGTGATGTATCTTGCTTTGTGGGGGCAGTGTGCTGGCACACGAAGAGAGGTGGGAAGAGCCCCCCCCCCCGATACCTCTGTCTATTTGTATCTGTGTCTGTCTGTATGTCTCTGTGTCTGTCTGTATGTCTGTGTCTGTCTGTATGTCTCTGTGTCTGTCTGTCTCTGTCTCTTTCTGTCTGTCTTTGTCTCTCTCTCGCGTGGTCTAGACGACCAGGTCTGGTGTGGTCTTTGCTCAAGGCGGGTGCTTGTGGTTGAGTTGAAAGCATCATCAGCTCACACACAAAGAATCGAGAAAGAAGAGAACTTTAGATTTAAATAGAATATTAGAAAGACGATGCAACATCTCCCCCAATGAAAAGCTGCGGTGCCACTAGCACGATGAGAAACAACGCAATGTGTCCGGGGCCCAAGACTTTCAACTGCCTCCCAGCATACATCAAGCTGCCATCAAGAAGGTGCTGGACAAGCACCTAAAGTCAGTACCTGACCAGCCGGGCTGTGGTTCGTACGTCGGGTTGCGTGCGGCCAACAGTAACAGCTTGGTTGATCAGGCCCGGATCCACCATTAGGTCTGGTCACAGACCTGGCGGCGGGGGCGTTGACTCCCGAAACTCTTTCCAGGTATACTGGTTTGGCAACATTTATCGTTGAATGGACAATACTCCCAGGTAGCCTCACTGAGGCAAGAAAGAACTTTGGGTACCTTTCAATACAGGCTGAACGGGTACATGGGTGGGGTGTGGGTGTGTGCTAATTGGATCTAGTTAGTGAATATGTGTAACAGTTAAGTACTTTTATTCCGAAACGTTTTGCCTACACAGTAGGCTTCTTCAGTCGAGTAAGGGCAGTAGAAGTAGTATAAATTTCAAGACGATGTAATCAATCCGTCTTCGAGGGTGATGGGTTGATTACATCGTCTTTACATCTCTACTGCTTCTGCTGCCTCCTCTGTACTCGACTGAAGAAGCCTACTGTGTAGGCGAAACGTTTCTGAATAAAGATACCTAACTGTTGTACATGTACGTATCTTAAGGATCTATCTAGCACGAGCCAATAGGCCTGCTGCAGTCTTCCTTCTTTCTTGTGTTCTAGATTAAAGAAATTGGAGCTACCCTCCATTGACTGCCTCTCACTTCCCATGTTCTGTATGACCACCGTGGATCTAGTTTTTCCACGATTAGCCTAATAATGGTAATAATCCAGGTACAAGCCTTAAAAGAGTATCTTTTAATACACTTTAGCTGGTATGAAATAAAAATTATTATTATTATTATATTGTGAAAACTTTAAACCGGCAGGAATACCCAACACTTGGGAATGAGAGGTAACGGGTTTGACCAAGGGTATTTGAGGGCGCTCTAGTTCATTGGATCAAAAGCCCTTCGGCTCATTATATTCCTTTTGTGGAGCAAGTTTGCAGTCCAGTGAGACATTACTAATGTTCGTTCAGAACATAACCCCTTGATAGGTGTAAGGGTGGTGGGAGCTTGACTTCGGCAAAGGCCTCTTGGTCCACGAAATTAGAGCTATCCTTCACTTCCGTCGATCAAACCTGACTGCATCTTACTCCACACGAGCTGTATAATATTAGGTAAAAGGATACATGTGCAACTAATGCGACATTTTATTGTGGCAACGTTTCACTCTCCAGGAGCTTTGTTAAGCCGTTGTTAATTCTACGAACATTATTACGAGCCGTATAACGCCTACGGGCTTGGTGCTTCTCCCGTAAGTAGAAAAATAATGAGAAAATGGTTATTTGGGGTTTAAAGCCTTCCGACTACACTAGGGTCAGTTAGGCTACACATAACTTTTTCATTATTAGAGACGAACACTTTAAACCTTAAAATGGTAACCAAATTCTCAGCATATATATGCTGAGAGAAATACTCACTCACCTTGTGAGAAGACGAGTTTGGAATTCGCTTATTAAATTTGTAAGCAACTTTCACTAGGATGCTGAACGCATGTTAATGGTAGACTCTCTGGCTAAATTGTATTTCCACACGACTCTTGTAGCTAATGAATGTATATCATAATCATTAAATAAGAAAGCACATCATCATCAGCCAGTTAGAATGATGCAGGAACTGGTTGTGTGTGCTCCAGCAGGACTGACTGCTTGCTTTATTAACGTACATTTTTTTTATCAAGTTATCGATATTCTTGGACAATTACAATAAATCATGGAGTATTTACCAGCATGTTTGGATAATTTACTTGAGGAGAGAAATGAAAGGTTGTGGGAAGTTTGTATGCATAACTTAATGTGTGGAAAAAGACACTTATGTACTGTTAGGATATTTATTAAAGGAAAGGTTTCGCCATGAGTGGCTTCTTCAGTCCTAATGTACATAAATACGTACATTAGTATCACCACACCATTTTTCATGACTTAATGTAGTTGGTGGACTATTTCCAGCATTGTTTATATTGAAAGCCGTATATTTTTAGCGGTGCAAAATTGTATACACCAAGAGATGTGTATCTCTGAGCATAAGATATATACGACTCACGAAATCGTAATGACACGATTGCAAACAAACCATACTACGGGTGGGATTTGAACTCGCGGTCAGAATCTCAAAACTCCAGACCATAGCGTCGATCTGGAGTTTTGAGACTCTGACCGCGGGTTCAACCCCATCCGTGGTATGGTTTATAAGATATATACACCGAGAGGTTTATGGGTCTGTATATATACATAGTTTGATCTTTATTTCAGATATTACAGTTCTTAACTGGTGGTGTACGGGTTATATACAGCTTCATTGACTCAAGAGTAGTCGACTAATTTTGTTTATAGAGAAGCTCTAAACACGCAGAGGTTAAACAACGCCAGAGGAATGGGAGGTAATCAGGTTTGATCCAATGAAGGGAAGGTAGCTTCAGTTCTTTGTATTAAAAACTTCACTAGTATGAAGGGAACCCTCACCCCTTTCTTGAAGGATCGTGCGGTAGATAGGCTTTAATTCAATACAACAAGCAACTGTGTACAACCAGGCATCAATCCTCACGACAACGTATAATTAACTATATGTCATTTCGTCACTCAACCTTTGAGTAGTGAGGACGTGTGCTGCTGCTGCCCCTGGCGTTGATTAGTGGCAGTTATATTTTCACAGCATGGCGCAGGCCAGCCGGAGACGCATAAACACAGTCTGTGTTGAGCTTATCCGTGGGGCTGTGACAGGAACTTCTATGGACCTGCTACTACCTACAATCATACGAGATTACATATGGTATTGCTGACGAGGAGATATATGGAGTAGCGCTGAATGGCACGACGAGGATCTTTGTCAAGTTTAATTTGGCAAGTGTGTATGAGGCGGTGGTAGACAAGTACCAGGAGGTTACTTTGACAGTTAACTCCGCTGTGACCGTGCGACTTCACGACGTTTCTCGCCATTACACATGGGTTAAGATTAGAAATGTGCCATTCGAGGCGGATGATTCTGACATCCGTCTTGCGATGGGCAAATATGGTACAGTACATATGGCCACTGTTGGGAAGTGGGCCACTGGGCCATACGCAGGGAAACTCGAAGGAACGTATTCTGTGAAGATGACGTTACGTTACCCTATTCCGTCGTACGTAGTGCTGCCAGAATTTCGTACCCAGGTGTTTGTGACATACGCTGGGCAACGCCGGACCTGTCGGTTATGTGGGTCATATGATCACCTAGCGGCTGTGTGTGGAAGGAGGCATGGCAACATGGAACAAAGGCAACGACATACAGCAGTAGAGAAGGGTGAGGAGCAAGATTTGCCCTATGTGACTGCCTACACAAGGTGGGTCCTGGAGTGAGGAGGTCGAGAGAGCGGAGGAGATGGAGTCAGCAGGTGTGACGAGGGGGGGGGGACACCCCTTCATTGAATGCAGTTCAGGTGTTGGAAGAGGACACCCCGACTGCGAGTGATAGCGATGTGGAAGACTCATTAGCCATGGCTTTAAATGTGTTATTGGCTGACAAGAGTATTGGGAAGGTTGGGAGTCCAGACCTAGTTCTTGGGTCTGTTGTGGATCAGGGCGTGGAACAGGATCTGCGGTCTGCGCAGTGTGATAAGAATATTTTGATGCAAGAGGTGGAGGTGGAGGTCCACCGGGACAATGTATCAGACGACATGATGCAAGCAGAGGGAGTATCACGGAAGCGCGCTGCTGCGCTATCTGACTCCGAGGACGTGATCACGCCTGCTCAGCGCACTGGCAAAAAGTCCTGGGCGGAAGTTACGCAGAGAGGACACAGCGGCCCTAAGGGGCAGGAGTTGGTTAAGAGCGTTTCTAAAGGGGGGGAGAGGGACCGAGGTGTCACGAAACGATCTGGTGGCAAGACAGTACCAGGGTCAAGAAGGAAAACCACTCTGTAAGCTTCAAGTGCATGACATTGAACATTAATGGATTGAGATCAGAGAGAAAGTGTGTATGGTTTAGTGAATATTTGGTGCGTAATAGTGTTGATGTGGTGTTCGTGCAGGAACACAACTACAGACCAGTTATGAGTTGAAGGTGAATGGGTATAATGTGTATGTGGAGCATGCGATAAGGTTGAAAGGAGGAGTTGCCATCCTGGTAAGGGAAACTAGCCCGTTCGTAGTGAGGCATTGTGAGGGTGGGGAGGGGAGGGTGATTCGTGTAGGTGGGTGGTGGGGTAGGGTACAGATGATTTGGTGTGTGTGTATGGTCCGCAGAGGGAGATGTGCGTATTAAGAATAAATTTGTGAAGGATGTCCTAGTATATTATTTGCGTGCTTTGCCGGGTGTAGCTGTAATTGGTGGTGATTGGAATTGTGTGATAAGGCGTAAGGATGTGGAACCTAGAGGGGCAGGGTATTGTTTGCTGATTTTGGGGGAATTATTAAATGGAGTGGGGTTAATGGACGTTGGAGGGGGTGGGGTTGTAGAACATACTTTTGTTAGAAGTGGATATGCAGCAAGACTGGATCGATTGTATGTGCCCCGAACAGTAATAGTGAGCAGAGTGCGTGTGGTGGACGCGGTTTTTTCGGATCACAGAGGAGTAATGGTGGACCTAGAATGGGAGGGATTGCCTAGAAGGGGTCAAGGTTAATGGAAGTTAAATGTGAAGCTTTTGCAGGGTGAGGAATGTCGTCAGTCTTTTGCGCAATTGTGGGAACGGTTGGTGGATGAGGCGCCGGGGGATGATGAACTGGTAAATTGGTGGGATTCGGTGGCTAAAAAACGTATCAGAGAATATTATATTTGTCGTGGGAGGGAAGATAATCGGTTAAAGTATGGGTTTCAAAGATATCTTGAAGGGCAGCTGCGTGACTGTTATGCAAGAGGAGGAGCAAGCTATCCAGTGCAGGACATTGAGGGTTTAAAGGAGAGTATTAGGGTATTGCAAAACGAGCGTTTTGATGGTGTGAGAATTATGGGAGGATTGGAAGAAGTGCTATGGGGTGATCGGCAGTCGGCTTGCGTGTTAAGAGGCCAGAGAAAGAGGAGAGTGACGATGGAGAAGATGGGGTTAAACGTACATGTAGGGATGGAAGGGTATAGAGCGGGTCAAGCATTGGTAACGACAGAGGGTATGAGTGGATATGTAGACGCTTGGTTTAAGTCATATACGCAAAGCGTGGGCTTCCGTGAGGTGGCATTGAGGGAAATGGGAGAGTATGTGCAGTGTGAGCTTGATGGTCAAGATCGGGTGACATTAGGTGGGCCGATTACGGAGTGTGAGATTTGGCAGGCGTTGTCAGGAGTGAGCTTGGGAAAGGCGCCGGGTATAGACGGACTGCCAAATGATTTCTACGTAAAGAATTGGGGGGTTCTGAGGGTTTTTTTTAGTAAGGCTGTTTAACATACTTAAGGCGGCTGAGGTAATGGGAGAGCAGCAACGGACGGCCGTTGTGGTGTTGGTACCGAAAGGGGAGCAGTCAACGGTAATGGATTATCGGGCTCTTTCGCTTATGTGTGGAGATTATAAGTTGTTTGCGAGAATATTAGGGAACAGAATCAAGAGGGTAATAGGCAAGGTAATTGATAGGGGGCAATATGGGGTGCCAGGAAGGTCGATGTGTGAAGGGCATGGCATGATTCGAGAATTTATAGAGAAACGGGGGGAGTTGGGTGATGGAGGTGTATTGGCGTTAGATTGGAAGGCTGCTTATGATAGTGTAGAAAGGGAAGCGTTATGGAGGTTCATGCGTTGGCAAGGTTTTGGGGAAGAAATAATATCTTGGGCAAAATTATTGTATCAGGGGGCGTCGATGAGGGTGCAGGTTAACGGGAGGCTAGGAGTTAAAATACAGATGCGACGGGGACTGCGCCAAGGCTGCCCACTATCACAAATATTGTTTGCGTGTATACAGGATCCATTTTATAGGGCCATTCGGAGGTGTGTTGCGGGAGGTGGGGAGGGTACTGACCGGGGGGAGGGGGGGCTGGTATCGTAGGTTATGTGGATGACACGACTGTTTTGGTGAGAGGTAATGGGGATTGGCTTAGGGTGGGTAAGGTGGTGGATGTGTTTGGGGAGGCTTCAGGTATGAAAATTAATGTTGAGAAGACTAAGTTTCTAGACCTAAGGGATACTACAAATGGGGATGAGGTGGTAGGGGGTGGGTGGAAGGTGGTGGATCAACTAATGATATGTGGGATAATTTATGTGAGAAATACACGGGTGGCTCAAGAGGTGAATTCGGTGAGAATAGTGGATGGAGTATTGAAAAGACTTGGTGGTTTGAGGGCGGCGCAACTAAACGCTGCATCAAAGAGTAATAGTGACGAACGTGCTATTGTACAGCAAGATATGGCATGTCGTTGTCATGTACCCGCTGATGAGACGTGAGGTGAAACGTTTACAACATGGGGTTTTTAGGTTTATATGGGGATCGGGCTGCGAATGGTTAAGTAGAGCGGTGTTAACACTTCCGGTCAGTCGAGGAGGGCTGGGACTTTTACCTCTGGAAAAAAGGATGATGAGCGTGTACCTAAAACGAAGTTATATAAGGGAGGGGGGCGGGAGGGGAGGTGGACTTGTGCGAGTACGTAAGGATATGCAACGGTGGTGGGGGGGGTAGGGATTTAATAGTTGGTGAGGCCATGTTGAGGTTATTAATGACAGTGAGGGATCCGTCGTGTGTTAAATTGAGGGTCCTCGAAGGAGTGGAAGGTAGGTCAGTGGTGGCTGCTGTTGAAGGGGCATACCCTATGTATGCGTGGAACGAAATATGGACGCGTCTAAAACAATTACGTGTTAAAACCGGTGTGTTCGGGAGGTAATGTTTAGATTTTTACATGGGATTTTGCCGTCTGGGGTTGTCCTATTCAATAGGAGGATAAGGGAGGGAGGGGAATATAGAGCGTGTGGAAGCATGGAGACAATTTTACATGCGGTATATTTTT
Source organism: Cherax quadricarinatus (assembly GCF_026875155.1). NCBI lineage: Eukaryota > Metazoa > Arthropoda > Malacostraca > Decapoda > Parastacidae > Cherax > Cherax quadricarinatus. Next base: position 4,323,681 of record NC_069491.1, read on the forward strand.
GTGACTGTATAGAAGTTGTGCGGGTCTGGTTAGGAAAGGTGTTCAGGTTAGTGGGTGGGGGAGGGTTGCAGGTGTTGCGGGCTTTAAGTTTGGATATAGGTGGGGTGAGTAAGATGGTGGAGAATGCAGTGGCGTATTTGGTCACGGATTTTATATATACGTCATGGGCCATGAGGGAGGTGGGCGTGGATGAGAGGATAAAGGTGTTAGCTGCGACATTTTACAGAACTAAGTGTCGTAATAGGGAAATTTATGGAGGGAGTTGGGAGTCTGCTTTTACTGAGGGCTATCGGAGTTTTCGGTTGAGGGATTTATGGGATTTACGTGCAATGTAAGGGGTCGCGGCGGGCTGGCTTCCCATAAGGACAGTGTGAAAGGGTTTAGTGTGAAGAGAGGAATGAATATAGTACTGAGAATAAGTGCTTTGACTGTGTGATTGAGCGGGTTGTGTTTTGTGCTAAAGAAACAAGTTCCTCCAATTTTATTATTAATTATGCAATTGACAACGGACGACAGACGTCGTATTGTGATGGAATATTATATATCCAACGAAATTATTGGTATGTGTTGTAATGAATATGGACAATGTGGGTGCACGGAGTGATTGCGAAATACTATATATACACAGTGAAGTATTGCGTATGTGTGGTAGGGAAGGCTTCTGTATTTATTGTCATTCGCTGCTGAACGGTCGAGTGAAGTTTGTGCGCTGCTCCCCTCCTGCTGTTCAGGCGAGCTACATTGCTATCAACATGCGCTGACCTGAGTGTTGAGGAGGCGCGTTAAATACCATTGGTATTGAGCTGCCTTCGTGGGGGATTTCACCTCTTCAGTGCAAATCTTACTCCCGACAATCATTAGGGAGGAGACTATGGAATCCAGGGACGAGAGGTGTATGGTGACTGTAGCCCTGAATGGGGCTTTATTGAATATTCGTCAAAATGAATCACGTCCGTGTATGAGTCTTTGGTGACGAGGTTCCAGGACGTGAGTCTTGAGCTACTCAGCTGTGAAGGTTGGTATGATCGACGTATCTCGCCACTTTACGTGGGTTAGATAAGTATGTCCCATTTGAGGCAGATGAGGCTGGACCATAAGGAGTGTTTTGAGACATATGGTAACCGTACATCTGGCACAAAAGGGCAAGTGGACGGCAGGTGCTTTACATGGGACCGTCCGGAGGGTTACTTTTCCTGAGATTGACTATGAGACATCCCATACCTCTTACGTCGTGTTGGAGGACTTCAGGACGCAAGTTATTGGTATCGTATGCCGGACAGAGACGTACGTGCAGGAATATGTGGCGCGTACGACACCATATGGAGGCAGAGATTGCGTGAAGCTGAGGAGGGCTCGCCAGCGCAAAATGGAGAAGCTCCAGTTTCCAGCGTGATGTAGCTGTTGAGAGCCAGTGCGCAAGCACAAGGGTTGGTTCGCCACTCTGCTTGTGGAGGTGAAGAGGGATGGAGATTCCAAGAGGAGAATGGCGTGTGTGAGGTAAGCTGTTATGTAAAAGGATCTGTTACTACACCAAGAGGACAAGTACAGAAGTGCAAGTGCAGGAGCGAGGTGCAGGCTTTCTAGAGGAAGAGCTTCAGGAGTGTTAAGGACATTGACACATCGCCTGCCAGAGATGTTGTTCATGAGCTGGTGAGAGACACGGCGGGTGGATGTAGAGGAATGTAAGGATAAAAAACATAGCAGGCGTTGACGGCCAATAAGTAAGAGAGAGTTGTCGCAAGTGTGCCTGTGGAACGGGGCGTGGTGGAGGTTGAGGTTCAATCGTGAGGGAACCTCAGATGATAACATGGGATGTAGGGGGGTAGGGGGTGGGGGGGGGGTGAGGGGCCATCACGAGGAAGGAGAGCGCCGCGTCAGATCAGATGATGTCATACGCGGCGCAAGAGGTCTGGGAGGAAAGGAAGAGCAACGTGAAGCAGTCACGATAAGAGGCATCGGGGGGGGGAAAAAAAAGGGGAGGGGGTTGGTTGATGGTCTGAGAAGCCTTGTGCTCTGGCTCTGGGGCAGGATGGCCCTGGGTATGAATGAAGAGAGGAGGAAGGGATTGGAAACTATAAAGAGGCCTTAGGTGTATGACTGTGAAACGTAAATGGACTGTGTAATAGTGTGAAAAGAAGGAATGGTTTGAATTGTTTCTGTATAAATACAGGGTGGATGTAGTGTTCCTGGCAAGAACACATTTCAGGAGGGAAGAGTGCTCGAAGGGGGAGGGGTTTCATGGTCATGGACTCTGCCATCATGACGTCTGAAAGGTGGTTTGTGGGTATATAGATCAGGGAAGCAAGCCGTTTGTGTTGCTAGAAGTGAGGGGGGGGGCGAGGGGGAAGAGTATTGCGCGTGGATGGGTGGTGGATGGGACAGCGGGTATCTTTTGTATGCTGTGTATGCACCAGGGAAAATGGACGTGAGGGTAAAAAGGGATTTTGTATGTGACGAACTGTTTTTCTTCTTACTGGTTTACCTGCAGTGGCGTCGTTGGATGGCGAATGGAACTGCTTTATTAGGACGGGCTGACGTGGAACCAAAAGGGGCGGGGGCACGTGTCGGTCGGCCTCTTGCGAGATCTTTTGAGGGATATTCAGTTGCGGGATGCGGTTGGAGGAGGGGCGTGGGAGGTAGAGCACACTTTTTGTAAGACGAGGGTACGCTGCTTGGTTGGATAGGCTGTATATTTCTCAAAGGGGTTGGCTGTTGGGACATTTTTCCGTACAATAGAAGTAGATTATTCGATCTCGGGCCGATCGAGGTGTAGCAGAGGTGGCCCCGTCGGGAGTCACTAGAGGTATATCTAGGGATATTGGAAATTTAATAACAAGTGTGTTTAGGTGATGAGGAGGGGATAGAGGGATTTGATCGCTGTGGGAGGGAGTTACGTGCAGAGATAGAAGGGGTTAGAGGATGTGGTGATGATGGTGGGATGGTTCGATGTGGCTTAAAGAACGGATTATAAGCACTATTACGTTAAAGGAAGGGAAACGTATCAATTCTTTAAAATATGGGCTTGCTAATATTTGGTGGATAGTTTACGGGGTTGTTATCCGCGAGGGCGGGCGGTGGCGGGCACTTATCCAATGACGAAATTATGGCAATTAAAGGGAGGGCTGCTGTGAGGTACAGGATTAAGAGGTTCCAAGCGAGTGAGGGTACCTGGCGGGGGTGCGAAGAGGGTGTTATGGCGATAGGGACCCTTCATTCGTGCGTATTGGTTAGGGCAGAAACAAAGGACAGCAGGCAATGACTATTCATGGTTGAGAGGTTCCATGAATCGATAGGAGAGTACAGGGAGGGGCAGGTTCATACAAGCTACGGAAGGAATGGGGGCGTTTTGCTGGACAAGTGGTTTTTGAGAAGTTCTGGCAACGAGAAAGGGGTGAGGATGGGGTTTTAGACACAGGTGTGTGGGAGTTTGGTATGTCAGTGCGTAACAGTGATAGGGAAGACTGGGTGGGGGAAATAACTGAGGGGGTAATATGGAGGGCATTAAGTGGAGCTATGCGACGTTATGGGCAAAGCACCGGGAATTGATGGACTCCCGGCAGAGTATTTTTATCAGCCAGCCATTGGGGGATATTATTTGAGGCATTTTCTGGTCTTAGGTTATTAAATTGCATGAAGGGAGAGAGATCTGGTGTGCAGCCTGGCTGACCTTGTATTCTTTTCGTTTTATGATATGCGAAGAGAAGCACACGACGATACAGGCTGGTCGTGTGTGTGTATTTTTGCGTAATCCGAAGGGTGGATGGAGGAAGGCTCGCATACGCTTGGGATTACCGGGCGATCTCGTTGTTATGCGAAGATTATAAATTGTTTTGACGATAAGAGATTTTGTTGGATGAATCAGGGTCAAGTTGTCGTTGTGGTACATTTGCGGCGCAGAGGGAGTTGTATCAAAAAAACTCCAGTCGTTGGCTTTGCAGCCGAGGTCTTATGGTGCGATAGATGGCATTACCATTGTGCTTAATATTCGGGATTTTCGTATTTGGAGGCAAGAAGGGGGCCGATAGTGGGCGATGGGAGGGAGGTTTTGGTGCCCTCGATGTGGACTCAAAGGGGCATCCCCACAGGGGGGGATAATTTTAGAGTTGATCGGAAAGCTCATAGGAAAGCAATCCTCAGGGGTCAGGGTCCTTGTGGTTTTGGCTGGAAAGAAATTAGTGGGCTGGGTTGAGAGCGTTGTATGGAGAGGTGCAATGCGCCGCTATTCGGTAGTGATGTATTGTGGTGGGACGTGTTGGTTACAGATTAATGGTCGATTGGGTGGGAAAAGATTTGTAATGGTTAGGGGACTTAGGCTATGTTTTAGGGGGGATGTCTCCTAGGTCACAATTAATTGTTTGCGTGGGATGTTAGGACCGTCTTTGTATAGATGTTGGAGCATGGTTTATGTGTCACGTAGAGGGGACCAGGTGTAGTGAAGGTTTGCGGAGCCGGTTTGCCAGTTTAATTGGGTATGTGGAGTTTACTATCTGTTATGATTCAGGCGAGGGTGATGTCTCAATGGGAGACAGACATAGACGGCTGGTATGTTACAAATGTTCGCAGGGCAACTGGTATAGAGAGGTAAAATTCAGATAAATCCGATGGTACTTGGGGTTAGAGCTTGGGCGGGGATAGGGTTGATTGATTAGGGGTTAGTTGCAGTTGTGAGGAGGCAGGTGCAATTCGTTATACTCAATTCTAGCGGGATCTATTTATGCAGACGATCTACTGTTGGCACGCATGAAAAGAGACTGCGCGTCTTCTTAGGATAGCTTTTTAGAAAGGATTCAGGGGACGCATTCTGGGTGGACCTCTTATTGCTGACTTATCATGTTTGACCCTTGTGACAGAGTGATCCATTGTTTGTGGAATATACCTTTGCTGTCGGGTTGTATAGACAAAGTTATGCGCACGTGGCTCAGCCGTGTTCCCATTAACTGGTGCCAGCAATAACGGAAACATACTTAGGGAAGGTTTTTAAATTTCTTGTGGGGTTCGAGCTTTGATAGATTGGATTTAAGAGGGATGTGGTTATGTTACCTGTACATGTTAAGGGGGGGCTGGGATTGATGGGACTTAAGCGGTAGAAGAGGTCAAAACTAGGTTGGATGGTTTTTGATTGATGCAGTCTCATTGTAAAAGGGCTGAAGGTGCAGGTCGACTGGCAGCCGATAATCGTGCGTGGGATGGGGGTTGGCCAGGACAATCAACTGATTGAGCAATCGGATGTTCTACAGGGCTGAGTTGCATTGAGTGTGAACTGATGTGACGGGCCCTGGCAGTGTGGATAGTGAGCAGCAAAGGTTAATAGGTAGGTTGTGTAGATTGTAGCGGGAGGATTGTAGCGCCTGTAGAGGGAATTTTCCCCATGTATGCATCGGGAAAGTATATGGATATAGGCTTGAGTAGGTTGAGGTTGCCTACCTCCGCATGGGTTCGGGGATTAGTACATGTCTAGTTTTCTGCATGGCATTTTACCGGTTCGGGTGTGGTCTTTTGTGGTTCTAGAGGATAGACGGTCGTTGACGGTAGGGGGGGTCTGGGACGTCACCATAACTATGAGGGACGGTTAGAGAATGTAGCGTATCATGTGCCCCCCCCCCCCCCTGACCCCCCCCCCCCCCGAGTGTAGGGAATGTGGTGGACGCGAGGAGTCAGGCCTTCTTCATGTAGTCACCCCTATATTTTTGTGACCATGATGGCACCCCCTGAGGCCGTGTGACAAGGCGACCCCCCGTGGTTAATAGGGTGCACTAATTAGGATAGGACCCCCCCCCCGCCCCGGTATATGAATTTCTGTGTTGAGAGCATCTAAGTCTCGCGTTGGGGCGGGGAGGAAAGTGTAATCAGAGCTGCTCCCGGGGTACTTATGGCAGATTATATCTATATAGTGTGGGGATTGCGGTGCGCAAACAGGTTGTGAGGTGAACCCGAGCGAGGGTCGTTAGCGTTTAACGTTTCTATTATAAACGCGTATGTAGAAATAAGGAAATAATGGCGAGGAGGTGGAGTTGAAGGATTTTTCAGAGGGATTAGGGCCCACTTACGTTACAGGTTTTATTGACTTGTATATACGTGGAGGGCAGAGGGTATGGATTGGAATGCGGTTGCCATCCCTGGTAATGGATAAAAAAAAGTTTTGTCGAGAGGTTGGATGAGTGATGCATGATGTGGAATAATATGTGGACCACGCGGTGCTTGCACTGTGGAGCTGGCAGTTTTTGTGTGAATGGACTTTATACTTATTATAATATTGAGTGTAGGATAATATTGATTTACGGTAATGACAATTAATTTGGAGGATTTGCTCTATAATAATTGCACGTATTTTGCTCAATTTGTTTTTAGGTGCCTTGCAACTGCATAGTGTTGATGCTATGCATACATGCACCCACCCGGCTGCCCTCCAGAATCATGATGTGATCTTTTACTGCTATTAATGTTCCCCCCGGTGTCCTAAATGTCCGTTCACACCCATCGCCTGTTCCTGCAATTAGTTTTCTTCCCTCTCCCCGTAAACCCTCGACCAAGAGGTTAATGCACGTCACGATAGTGTAAGTTAAAGGTTGGGCAACATGGGTAGTTATAGGTTTTTGTGGTTTGTAGGTGCGTGCTAGCACAGTCTAAAACATGTGTTATGTAATGTTCCAAATGGTGCTATTTGTTGTGTTGTTATGGACTTTTGTCAATAGTACTATGTAATGGCCATATATAGCTGTATAGAGCTTGAATGTATGTGAAGCTTTTTTTTTGTTTTTTTGTTGGTAGTGTTTTAACACTGGAATTGATGGTTTAATTGTGTTAAAGACGTACATGTGTTGGATTTTGAGACTAATGTTTATTCTTATGGTCTTTGTAGTAATTTTGTATGTATTTGTGACTATTCTTTATTCTACCATTGTCATGTAATACATATTGTTATGTAAACTGATACCATTAGGACAATTACATAAATATGTTGGATCATTGCTGTGTGACTTTCGATTAGGCAAAATTCATTGTTTATAGTATGTTAGGTTGTATATAGTGGCAGGTGGTGGGTCATAAACACACGGAGGGGGGGGGGTTAATATGTTGTATATATGTTCAGTGCCATGCATTGTATGGTCTGTAGTCGATTATTTAAGTTACCATTCTCGAGGGGGGTGTATTTATAAGTGTTGTTCTATCTATGTAATTTTGTTGGGTAGCCAAACAGGTTGGGTCGGTTAAGTGATTAGGATGAGGGACAGCAGGAGGGGGGGGTGTACCCACACGGAGTTGTAAGTGTGGTGTCGTAATATTACGTTGTAGGGAGGATTGTGTTAATATCGACCTTAAAATGAGTTTTACATATTATATTTTGTCAATGTAATGTTTTATAAATAAAATATAAAAAAAAAATAAAAGTATTTATCGACGTGGGATGTCCTGACATGTTATGTTTTGGGCTAACAACTTACATTCTAGTGAGTGGTTTTATTTTTTTTTTTAAAAAAATTGTTCCCCCACCACCCTATGGGTTGAAATATTTTTCAGAAAAGCTTGTACTTATCCTGTTTGTTTTATTACATTTTGTTTTTTTCATCGGGAGCTCTATAGAAGCCCGCAGGTTTAAGGTTACCGTGGTTCGATATATATTATAGGGTAAAGATGATGGGACTTAGGGATTATGTTTGTTGTAGCTTTTCTCTGAGGTTGTGTTGTAAAGTGTTATGCAAACATTATGTATATATTTATACCTTCCTCGAGATAGGTGAATATGTTTTTGGGTGTTTAGTTGAGGTATACGTTGTACATGGCATCATGTTACAACATTGCAGTGATATGAACGTATCCTGTTGTTTCAGTATGGAATAATGAAAGCGCTTTCATACAATATACAGTTACTTATCAAAGATTGCTACGTGTCAGGTGGATTGACAATGCAAGAAGGGGGGGGGGTAGGGTAGTCGTTTTCAGAATGTAGGCTGTAACCATTCCGTGGCAGCGATGTACTATAGGAAGTTGATGTACTTGCCAAGGAGTTTTAGGTTAGATTTAGTGTTCCAGACATTCTCTGTCCATTACTGCAAGGATTGGAGCGGTTCATCTGGAGTTCTGGAGAGAGTTCAGGGGGTCATCGCCCGGCGGCCGGTTTGTGACCAGGCCTTCTTAGGTCAGTGTCCCTGGATGAGACCCACACCAGTCGACTAACCCAGGTACCATTTTACACTGTGGGGCAGCATAGGACAACAGGTGGAAAGAAACACGCTCCAATGTTTCTACTTGGGCTGGGCGAATCGAACCCAGGCACCTACCGTGTGATGCGAGAGCTGTTAACCACCAGGCGCCACAGAGCCTGTTCTAATGTACAGATTTGTGGCATTTCAGATGTAATATGTTAATTGGAAAGTACATGTTACTCATGGCAGAATTTACATCATGTTTTCACTATGTAATTTTGTCGTTTATTTTTATATACTCATGCATGTCTTATAAAAAAATTATAAAAAAAAATGTTAAACTAATTATATATCTAATGAACCGATTCATCGTCTGCCATCTTTTTGTTCTGCTTGTTTCGATGAACTCTTATCGTCTGCAACATCATACAAACTTTCAAGACTCAGACATATAACTTATGTTGTTTTAAATCGAAGCTGGTTATTTTAACTTTGTTTATGATAGTGATTGATTTGTATTGGATGCTTCTGTTCGTCTCTGCTTTTACGTTAATTTTATATTTTTGGGGGCGGGTGTTGTATATATTTTAATGGCCTATGAGAGCTGACGTGACCTACGTAGTTAAAAGTGGCTCCTTAAATGCCATCAATTATTGTTAATATACTGACTTTATACTTCCATTATTGTCATTAGTCAATTATGATGAGGTAGGGGTGCGGACCCCTATGACCTCAGATTCATTTTCTGCGCATGACCCTGCCAGTCCGGCCTGAGTTCAACTTCCTTGATAGGCAGCTACCATCGTAAGCAGCGACATGGGCTTGGGAAGTCATTATTATTCTCTACACCCATTATAAGCTCAGAGCAAGTGTCAAAGTATTATTCCCCGTCAGTCACTTCCCAACAAACCCACATTATAGCTGTTAATACTACTACAACCCTTTCATAGTTAATATTCCAAAATAGTATTTGTTTTACCATTGACAACTACGCGCATCCACAAAAAATCACTTTAAATAAAGTAACGATCTTCATCTCTTTCGCATAAAAAAATACTTCAACTACTTGTCAATGCTATTTTTGGTCTAGCACGCTTTAGACTGAAGGACTAACCAACTCATCTAGGTCAGAAATGGACTTCTATTGTCTGTAGTGTTAGCTTGTATTCGCCGAAGCAACCGAAGAGGCCTGCTGAGCAGGCGAAACGTTTCCGAAATTAAAGATACCCAGGTGTTGCACGTCTCATGGGATGTATTAAACTTATCTCCCCTGTCCATTAGATCGATCCCAACTGTACTTCCATTCCCAGGAACTATATGACCTATATGACTCCTACGGATTTAGCGTTTCTCTTTATTAAATAAAACTATATTTGTACACCAACAAGTTAAGAATATATGGAATCCCAACATAAAGAAATTAAGTTAACTATCAATGAGTATTCACTCAACGAGATATATGCCTCCACTGGTTATACATGGTTGAATATACACGGTCCCTTCATACCATGAGACACGCGTTGTAGTTCAAGTATTGAACTACAGTTTTTTTTCCACATTGGCAGTTAAATGGCCTCCTAGATCTACGTGCTCTGTGTATCACGCAGGTCCCGGCTAATATTACGCCTTGATCATTCCTGCTACACTCTTTTTATATTTGTTGATGTCAAAACAGAATTTCTACCAGTTTTCCTTGCACATTTCTTGTCCAGCAGTTGTCCATTCGGGAAATTTTTGATGGCAAGGCCGCAGCGCTGTATAGCCTTGTGGCTATCAGCGCATCTTTTTGATTATAATAATACACTAATAACCACGCACATAAAAGAGAGAGGCTTTCGCGAAGTTTCCGGCTCCGACTAGGACCATTGGACCAAAGCACAATGTCCACCTGTCGCGCACCGAAACGTCGTCGTAAGCCTCTCTATTTTATGTGCGGGTTATTTGTGTAACGTCCCAGTCACGGAATTGTGCCTTATTTGATTATAATAAATAATTCTGATGAGGCGGTAGTACCGTGCGCCCTCATTGATATAACTCTTGAGTAAGTGCTCTTGAGGGAGTTAGCCATTATCACTACACAGGACGGAGTTAAGTACCCTCCCTCGTGGTTGCCTCTGTATGACCTTACCAAGTTTTACATGTTCAGCGCTTTATTATAATGATAACAACCTGCTTGTGGTTAGTTCTGATTGTGTAAGTAATCAAGATGGTCTGAGCTTCCCTTGTCCACTTTGTGGATACCAAGAATTAACCTATGTTCATGTATATGTTTTATTGTGATATATGACGATAAAAGCCAGTGAAGCTGTGTATGTAGTCGCCTAGCAGTAGAGTGGCAGACAGTTAAACTATCATGGAATTACTATACCGAAATGTTCGATAAGCTATAGGCTTTCTGCTCACACAACCAAATGTCATCATCTGGTACAAGACATTGTATCATGCTGAATTGCAATGATAACCGATAAATATACGAACTTCTTACATTTTGCATTATACTTATCTTTATTGTCCCATGAAGCTTCTAATAGTTCTTAATCTTGTAATTTTTTTAAAATTTAGGAGGACTGCTCTAAGACAGAGCCACGGGGGCGATGCTCCCCTGGACCACTGGTTTGTATAACATAACTCCTTCCCCAAGCTGGGTCACCTTTCGAGCATAGTCCATGGACCAAGAGCCCAGAATTTTCTTTGGGATAAAACATTTCCTCATTCTTCAAAATTTCAACGTTGTATGACCTCAAGGTGTCTAATGTTTTTATCTGAATAAAACAAATATGGATAGAGAGTAGATAATAAACAAAATTGTTTCATTTTGTTTATTCTGGTCGTCCATCTAGATATGGAGAAGAACTCTTGGTAAATTATAGTTTGTGAAAGCATCGTGAGGCGACGAGGGCTTGCCTGCAGAAGGTGCCTAGGTGGGTCTAGGGTCATCATCGAGCATGTGTGACCCTCCCTGACATCTGTGAGGAACGCACATGTGGGTGGGGTCAACACTGAGCGTGTGACTCCCCACTTCTGCGACCTGCGGAGGAGGCACAGGCGGGCCACGTTAACATTGACCGTGAGCGATCCCCCACCCTACATCTTTTCCTGTGATTTGTGATGCACGTAAGGACACAGCACAGGTGAGTGAGGTCACTGAGCTTATGTTGCCTCCCTGTGACGTGTGAGAAAGGCCAGACGCTGGGACACAAGTTAGGAAGGGTTTGTCAGAAAACAAAACAAGTGTTTCCTGACGCGGGTCTTAGTCGTAGGATGACCCGCAACTGGAGCTTTTGGTCAACTGACTGAGGCCTTCCGCTAGCTTACCCGTCCACTCCTTTAAAAATTATGGTTATTATTATAACCATTTATTTTGTATATACCGGACACAGGTGGGTTTGTGGTCAACATGTGTGTGATCCACTACGACCTGTGGGATGGGTACCCGTGGGGGTTAGGGGGTAAAAAAATTCTGATCTTGCGGACAAAATGAAGTAATCATTTTTAATAATGTGAGTGTAATAAGTGGTTGTGAGGGGCGAGGCCAGGGGCAAGGAGCCGGGCCAGTGATATTCTCTCTTACATAGTATTATTATTTGTTATTGTTCGTCGACGCCCTTACACACACACTCGCCATTGTTTATTGTGTAAAAACAAATACTTACATATACTTCTTTCGATTGATCCTAATACAGCCTCTGGAGAACATTAATGGTATACAGTAGTGACAGGTTGATGAATAAGCATCATGTGCAACACTTAACCATCTTGATTGCAGAAGCGATTCGCCTGCACAGCCGGCTTCTTCACTCAAACACAGGGACTGATCACCTCAAAATTACTTCTCCACTTATACTGTTTCCAGTTTTATACTAGCTTACATTCGACTGAAGAAGCCTGCTGCACAGACGAAAAATTTAGGTAATGAAGATAACCAGGTGTTACTCATGCGCTTTATTCATAACCTCTGGAGTACATAAGAACATAAGAAAGAAGGAACACTGCAACAGGCCTACTGACCCATGCGAAGCAGGTCCATGCCAGCCCCCCGGCCGAGAACGATGACCACCTAGTCAGGTCACTTGAACTTAAGGAAGGAGCACAGCACCAGACCTGGTAGCCCAAGCTAGTCAGGTCTAACTCACACTCACCCACACCCACTCATGTATTTATCCAACCTATTTTTAAAACTACACAACGTCTTAGCGTCTATGACGGTACTCGGGAGTTTGTTCCACTCATCTGCAACTCTTACCAAACCAGTGCTTTCCTATATCCTTCCTGAATCTGAACTTTTCCAGCTTGAAGCCATTGCTGCGAGTCCTGTCTTGGCTGGATATTTTCAGCACGCTATTTACATCCCCTTTGTTTATTCCTGTTTTCCATTTATACACCTCAATCATATCCTCCCCTAATTCTACGCCTTTCTAGAGAGTGCAGATTCAGGGCCCTCAGTCTATCATCATAGGAAAGATTTCTGATACATCGGATCAACTTTGCCATCCTCCTCTGTACGTTTTCCAGAGCATTTATTTCCATTCTGTAATACGGTGACCAGAACTGTGCAGCATAATCTAAATGAGACCTAACCAAGGATATACAGAGTTGAAGAACAGCCTGAGGACTTCTATTATTTATACTTCTAGATATGAAGCCAAGGATTCTGTTAGCTTTATTGCGAACACTAATGCACTGTTGTCTTGGTTCCAGATTACTGCTAACCAGAACTCCTAAATCCTTTTCGCAATCAGTAGTATTAAGATCTACATTATTTAGTTTATATGTGGCATGGTTATTGTCCTGTTCAACATTTGCACTGCATTTGTCTATATTAAACTACATCTGCCACTTCTCCGACCACTGCATCAGTCTATTCAAATCATCCTGGAGAGCACTGTCCTCAACAGAATGAATTGGACGGCCTATTTTGGTGTCAGCAAATTTGCATATTCACTTATGTGCAAGAATGGTATATAATACCGACAAGATGAAATTAAGACACGTGTGCAACATCTGGGTATCTTTATTGTAGACGTTTCGCCATCCAGTGGCTTTATCAATACAAATTCCAGGACATAACTTGAAGACAGTAGGACTATATACAGAAGATGAGGTAATCAGTTCCTCAACCTAGCAGTAGGTGCGAAGAGCACCATAGTCGTGGAGATTCTGAAGCAGAAGCAAGGACATGTACATAACCTTCACGACTTCGACAACTACTACCACAACTAACCCATCTCTTTGGGAAGGACCTACTTCCACTGGGGAATCCCGTTACCAGTGACTATGCCTTCATCTGCTACACCTGACCTGACGTTAGCATATAAGCGCCAGGCTCCTTGCTTCTGCTTCAGAATCTCCACGACTATGGTGCTCTTCGTACCTACTGCTAGGTTGAGGGACTGTGTTGCAACCCTTGAATGGGTTGCAATGATTATGTATATATATAATTATTATCTTTTCATATAATTTTATATTGCTTGTATTTACGATAATAGCTAAATCGTGAATGTATTGCTTTATATTGTTATTTGACTTGTTCGGTAGGATGTAACATATTATGTGCTCAGTTCAAGTCTTGATTGTCTAACTACTGTAATTATCGCTTGTGCACGTTTCCCTGTCCGGCTTCCTCGTTGTTGCTGGGCAGTTACTGTCACTGTAGCTATCACGTGATCGAGGGGGGGGAGTCCTCCACCTCGCCTGAAGTATCAGCCTGTTCTAGACTCACTTGGGGTTGACAGATTGTCTTGTCTCATTATTCTTGTATAGTTTTTGTAGAACTCTGTGTCACAGAACATTGTATAGACTTAGTGATTTTCGACGTTGTACTGAGGTTGTGTGTCGCATAGACCACTCTAAACAAGCTCAGGTACTGACTGTAGCTTTCTGACATATTTGTACTGGTTTCTGTGTTTTGGTCACAGTCGAGTATTTTCTTAATGCTGAATTAGATTCAGTAGTATAGGACGTTTTGGTGACTTTTGTGGAGGATCTGCTGATGGTCCACTGCTTAGTGTCGTTATATTATCTCCTTGTTCCTGATTCTGTGTCCCAGTCGCTTTGTTGTAATTGCTATTTTGGGCTTAGCATTCTTTTTTATAGTTGCAAGCAGACTGTTCTGGTTTGTCATCGGCAAGAAGTTAGTTTGAGGACTTTTGTCAGTCACTTTTTAAGTCTAGAGTCGAGTCGTGAGACATAGTGAATCTACTTAGAGCAACTTACTTGTACATATTGTAATATCTTATTAAATGTTAATGTACCAGAACGTACTTAAGAATTATAAATGTGATATTTGCTTTCAAGACAATATATTGTAACTCGAGAGAAAGTGATATTATTTTGATTACTGTGATTAATTTTAATTTCATTTAATATGAATAATATACCTCTGACTTAATAAAATTATTAAATTTTTAATTTCTCTAGTTAGTAGCCTACCAGTTATAATTCCTGAAGCACAATTTGAATAATACTGTGAATTCTAATGATAATTTGCACAAGGATACTGACTACTTGTTACGAAAAAAAACCCATAACAGGCTGGA
>NC_069491.1:4340860-4390860 GCF_026875155.1 Cherax quadricarinatus
AATTTTACTTCACCCAGCAAAGAGTGATACATAGGACTCAGTTCCCCTCTGGTAGGTCTTCTCACATGCATTAGGAAGAAGAGAAGTGCCTTCCTACACTGATTCTTGTAGAACCCCCACTCGTTACTCCCATTCTGAGATTACTGTTACTACTCTTTTCCTTTGTCACTTGTGCTTCTCCCTTGGCCATCACTGTATCACTCTTGCACCTAGTCCTGCTTGCTCTTCTAATTTCTGGACTTATCTCTGGTAAAAACATACGAATGCTACTCGGCGAATTTCGGCCATTAATTATAGTTTGAACTGTACAATGGCAGGTTTGTTTTACAGTTGATATATATTTTTTTATTGTGAATATGGTAAAAGACAACCAAACTTACTGAAATCACCCTAACCCAGTCTAAAATAACCTAACATAACTATCTCCATCAGTACTGACGCTTCTGTGTTTACATTTGGTCAGACCCGTGACACGACTCGATACAAATCGTTGATTTATTCAGACGTGGTGATCAGTCTGAATTAATGTATTAACATCACTCAGAGTAACACTTTTCATAGAAATAATTGTGTGTGTGTGTGTGTGTGTGTACCTTCTGACTTGAAAAATTAGACACATGTGTAACATCATCTGGGTATCCTTATTTGTAGACGTTTCGCCATCCAGTGGTTTTATCAGTACAAATTCAAGGACATAATGGGAAGACTACAAATGTATACAAACGACGAGGTAATCGTTCCTCGGCCTTGGAGTTGGTGAAGAGTAATACCTCCTAAGTCGAGGGGGAGAGAGGGTAGATTCACAGCTTCTGGCTACTCAAGTGATTATATGTTGAGGTTTATTTGAAATAATAGGTTTTTTAACTCTCAGTAATAAACTTAAGTTTTTCACAGGTCTTTCAACTTTATAAACAGATTCCTCATCTCCCGGTAATAAGCAGTAGGTCTTTCCACCCGGTTATAAATAGGTCTTTCCACAGTTATAAACTAAGAAAGCTTTCTATATTTGTAAACAATAGGCCTTCCCAAACCCCGTAATAAACAACGCACATTCATAAACAATAGTACGTGTATTTTAACGCACATTAATAAACAACAGATGCATTTCAACGCACATTAATAAACAGGTATATTTCAACGCACATTAATAAACAATAGCTGTATTTCAACGCACAGTAATAAACAATAGGTATTTCAACGCAAGTTATAGACAATAGGTCTTTCAATGCAGTTATAAACAATAGGCTTTTCAGCACACCTTTGAGCAACAGGACACATACGGTGACCGGGGTTCGATCTCCGGCACGAGTGCAAACTTGGGGCGTTTCCTTACATCTGCTGCCCCTGTTCACCTAGCATTAAGTAGGTACCTGGGTGTAAGTTGACTGCTGTGAGTCGCATCATGGAAGGTGGTAGTATACCTTAAATAGAGCTGGGCTTTGAAATGAGCTGAGGTGGGATAACAGCTCTTAGCCTGTAAAAAAAATGTGCAAAAAAAAAAAACCTGTGGCTTAGGTTCTCTTCCCCAGCATACAACCCATACGAGTCGGTTAACATCCAGGTACCTGCTTACTGTGAGATGAACAGGAACAAATAAGTTTATTTAGGTACAGGTACCCATAAATACAGTTACAGAAATTATCATACATAGTAACGTGTAAATTACCTAGGACAACCCTCAAAAAGGCAGATAAAGCGACTTATTTCCACTGGGGTCCTAGAGAGCAACAGTCGTTAAATCGCCCATGCATCTCGCCCCCGGCAGAGGATTGTACCATGGTACTTGGGTTGCGAGTGTAGCACGCCGCTACTGAGTTACGAGGCAGGCTAGGTTAGGTAAGGTTTGTTAGGAAACAGGACAAGTGTTTCCTGACGCGGGTATAGTCATATGATGACCCGCAGCTGGAGCTTTTGGTCATCAGACCGAGGCCTTCCGTTTACTTTTAACGAGGTTGTGTTGTATGTATGTGTGTAACCATGACGAGCAGTAGAACCTTGAGCCGGGTCCCCAGTGTCTAGGAGAGAACAGTTGACCCATCACGATTTTTTAACCCTCTCTTCTACTTGAAAATACGGTAAGAAATAGTTTAAAGGAGTTATGGAATGGAAACAGTTATGTTTTGAACCTATTGAGTTTTGGTAGCCTAAGAATGAACGTAAGCCAACCTAATCTAAAATTTACCTCTAAATTTGAGTTTGGTTAGTTTGTTACGTTACCTTGCCTACCAATGGATGAGCCTTTCCCTTTCTCACTTGAAGGGTCGTATTTAGAAGATTTAAATTTAGGCTGTGAATTTTAATTCGTAAATTCAGAGAAAAACTGTAAGTCAAGGTGGAGTTGAACAATACAAAAGGAAATACAGGAGACCCGTTAACAAAAGGGGCAAGTGCAAAAAACTCTGCATTATTGTGGAAGTGACAAGAAAAGTATACAGGTGCGCGAAGCAATTAGGTGTACAAACCTTCCTTAAGCTTAACATGGTCGCAGATAATTAGCAACACAATCACCAGTCAAGAGCTGCTCTCGCCTATGAACTGTGTTGGTGACGTGGTCTGTGGTGGTGACGTGGGCTGTTGTGTTCACTTTGTGTGGCCAAGCGGCTGTATTAGTTGCCTTGTGTGATTTATTATTTACCTTTAACAACTAAGCCCGTGGTGTCTCGTGTTTATAGTTACAGGAGTAGAGCTAAACCTGTTCAGTGTTTGTATTACTGGAGCAAAGCTCTGCTTGTGATGTTCCAACTTGTGTGTGTTGTGCAGCTCCAAGGGATCATAAAAAAAGTACCTCTACAGTTAGTACTAAGCTTATGGCATGGCGTGACAAATTAACAGTATAAAATAAAGTGAAGTTGATAAATACGACATATTATGAATTAGACACTTGTGCAACACTTGGATATCATTATTGTGGAAAGGTTTCACCAACCAGTGGCTTCCCCAGTCCAGTAAGACATGTGCAACACTCGGGTAACTTACTGGCGAAATGTTTCGCTTACATAAAAGCTTCTTCAGTCATTTACAGGAGAATATAACATTGAGCATATCAGAAGTGGAGAGATAGTTTTGAGGTGATCAAGAATACCAATCTACTTTTGTCTCCAGTGTTATATTCTCTTGTATTTGACTGAAGAATCCCTTGTGCAAGCGAAATCCTTTCGGCAATAAAGATACCTAAGTGTCGTTCATATTTCTTAGTTATATGACATGAAAACTAAGTCTATCATATTTCTTAGTTATATGACATGAAAACTAAGTCTAACACTAAGGGTTACGGGAAAAGTGGCTAGATGATCTGCCTGCTTCTTGATATTTCTCTAGGGAGCTAACGTGTGACCTTTGTGGGCGGATATTTTAACCTCACTTTCACATCACACCTAGCAGTGGCAGCCATTTTGTAGATGCCTTAGCTCATGCAGCCATTTTGTATCGTGTTTTACCACGGGCAGTCATGGGCTTTATCATTCCATTACAGAGAATAATCTTAGAAACGGAAGAAGATATGAAGTATTAGTTTGAGGTGATCAGTCCCTCAGCAAATACATCAAGACTGATGGATTGGACATCGCTTATCAACTGAGGCTGAGGGTCTGATCACCTCAAACTAAAAAAAAAAATATATATAAATTTTTAAAGGGGTGGACGGGTAAGCTAGTAGATGGCCTCGGTCAGATGACCAAAAGCTGCAGTGTTGGGTCATCATATAACTAAGACCCGCGTCCGGAAATACTGGTTTTGTTTAAAGCCACTGGTTGGCGAAGCGTTTCCACAGTATAGATACCCAGTGTTGCACGTGTCATATTCATCTACTTGTCGGTTTTTATACCATTAATATAAAACACTGGCAGCCATTTTATAGCGTGTCTTAGCTTAGGAAACAGGAAAGCGTCTACTTGTATGAATCTTTGTCAGATGATGACCGCTCTGATGGGTATAAGTGATGTAGCAACCATTGTCTTTCCGCGCTATATAGCCATGGTTAAACAGCCGCTGGCTTCCTGGTGCTGAATATCATCGATAATTAAGCATCCGCTAGTTTACTGGTGCTATATTATGCGTAGTTAAGCAACAGCTGGCTTACCTATGTTATGTACTCATGTTTAAACAACAGCTGGCTTACCTGTGTTATATACTCGTGTTTTAACAACAGCTGGCTTACCTGTTTATATTTGTTTAAACAACTGCTGGTTTATTAGTGCTATGTATTCTTGTTGAAGCAACCGGTGGCTTACCGGAGCTAGATTTTTTACCCCATTCTAAAAAATGAAAGGATGACCACAGTAGTCGTAGCTAACATAATAGTGTAGAGAGAGTAGTTTCAGTTACTTAGATCAGAGTTCCTGGCTGGTATCAAGGCAGAGCTCTCTTCCCTTGCAGTGATCATCCAGTATCACTGCGTTAAGGAAGGAGATTCCAGCTGAAGAGACATTGTCACATGCTAATAGGTTTGATGTTTCGCAATATTGTTACGATTTCTTGATGATTTTCAAGCATTTTTGAAAATTCAAAATTTTCAAGTAAAATTGAGATATATTTAAACTAAAGGGTTCTAAACTTAGATATTGTAAAGAACATTTAATTTTTAATTATAAAAGTAGTGAAATAAGTATTTGTTAATGGTATTTTTACTGTGACAAGTGTAGGGCATGAGAGTGTAAAAAAGAACACAGCCTAGCCCCGGAGCCTTACCTCGTGTTACCGTCCAACACATCTTGGTAATGTTATGATGCGTTGCTCACGTGATGCTTCTTCCTCACAATTCCACAGTTAAAGTCGGACTGTTAGTGATGGGAAGACTCACTACATTGCTACTGTCTCGCTTGCTGCTTTGTCTGCTTAGTTAACACACACACACACGTCACAACCAGTCACTACCAAGTAATATACTTGTCAAGTGCCTACCTGCACTACCGTCTTTACTTATGCACTAAGCTTTTCTGTCACACACAAGTAAATTGTATCTTCATTTCTAACTTCGTCATGGAATTTGCTCATTTATAGTCTTTGTCAGTTGGTTTTGGTATCCAAGTTTGTTAAAAAATCTAATAAGTATATTTTTCTCAGCTGCTTAGTCACATCTGAAAGTAAACAAAGTCTACGGTATCTATTCAGCTATAGGAAGGACAGTCTCGGGTCTGAACAGAGGCGGACTGGAAGATGGCGTCGCCTTGCAGGAGAGTAGAGGTCTTGGGAGACGATGTGTGTGTGTGTGTTGCCGCGTCGGCAACGCAGTAATGTTTAGTGGATCTGTTCCTTCCCGGGTTCTGCCTCGTCGCTAACCCAGGGGGCTAGAAATCGACTTGGGGAGGCGGGGGCTGGGGGATCAGGCCTTCCCACTAGCTCGGGCCATGTAGGTCGTCCTGCTGTGTGGGAAAGGAACTCTTGGAGATTTAACCAAGGAGGAAAGGATTATTTAGGTCGTTTGTCTTATCACTTGACAATTTGAGAAGGTTAAATGCAACTCGTGTCCACTGGGAAGGGTTGTGGTTGTCTCCGTGTCATTGCATTTTATAAAATCCCTCCGCTGTATATAAGGTCTTTCCTCGTTGTATAAGTTCTTCCTGCATCATTATATATGGTTTCTCCGTGTTATAAAAGGTCACTTCGTGATGTAAGAGATAGTGACTTCTTGTGGGAGGTCACTCATGTGTCAGGTGACTCTGGCCAACTCTTTCATTAGCTTCTTATTTTCTCCGTTTCTTTTTTTTTTTTTTTGGAATTGTCTCGAGGAGCGAGCGAAGTGAATGTGAATTTCTCTAGAAAGTATTTAACATTGGCTCTAGGGGTTGTTAGGGACACCAGGCTCTCTCTTCCCCTCCGTCCCAACACCTAAAATCTCTCTCTCTGTCTCTCTCTCTCTCTCAAAAAAAAAAAAAAAAAAAAAAAGAAACTTGCGTTGATATTTTGACATTAAAAAATCAAACTTTCTAATTTCTTGAACTAATGAATTGTAAATAAAAATCATCGAATCGAATTTATACTCGTAAACACAAAATCCGAAAAAAATCAAATCTCACAATACAGCCGAGGGTAAGAGAACCCAGTTTTATTGGACTCACATATTTTAAGATTAAAATTTAGTTTATCGCCACTAAGATATATATAACTTTGATGTGTATATTCTATTACAGTCTAACAACCATAATGATTATAATGATAACCATAATTTTTAAAGAGGTGGACCGGTAAGCCAGTGGAAGTCCTCGATCAGATGATCAAAAGCTCCAGTTGTGGGTCATCATATGACTAAGACCTGCGTCAGGAAACAGCATAGTGTATTTACACTATGCTGTTTTAACGAGTGTATATGCTCTACTAGGATGTGTATATATATATATATATATATATATATATATATATATATATATATATATATATATATATATATATATATATACTGTGTGTATTTAATCCACAAGTTTATATCACAGAAAACACAAATTAGGTAACTAATCGATATTTGTAAATCATTTTTAAATTCTAATTTTAAAGAAGGCTAATAACAGGTTTATGGTCATAAGACCAAGGAAAATGAAGCCTGTGGTAGGCCTGCTGAGACAAGCTAGGCAGGTCCCAACACTGTAGTAGGCCTGCTGAGACAAGCTAGGCAGGTCCTAACACTGTAGTAGGCCTGCTGAGACAAGCTAGGCAGGTCCTAACACTGTAGTAGGCTTGTTGAGACAAACTAGTAAGGCCCTAACACTGGTAGGCCTGCTTAGATAAGCTAGGCAGGTCCTAACACTGTGGTAGGCTTGCTGAGACAAAATAATAAAGTTCTAACACTGTGGTAGGCTTGCTGAGACAAAAGAATAAAGTTCTAACACTGTGGTAGGCTTGCTGAGACAAACTAGCTAGGTCCCAACACTATGGTAGATGTGCTGAGACAAGCTAGACAGATCCTAACAGTGCAGAAAGTTGTGCAAGGTATACAATACCGACAAGATGAAAGTTAAGACACATATGCAACATCTGGTTATCTTTAATGTAGATGTTTCTCCATCCAGTGGCTTTATCAATACAGATTCTAGATTTACGACTCAAGACATGCCTCTCACTGGCTATTCTTCGTCTCTCCTCACTTCCTTGCTCACCCACTTGTGGCTCTTACCTGTGAGTCCGTTCTGTTCTGTTCTGACAGTGTGTTGCAAAATATTATTATAACAGTTTCTTCTACAGTGCTACGTAGAGACAGTGTGAATATTACAATACCGACGAGTAGCTCAGTCAGATAAATGTACAGCAGGTAGGTATCTTTATTCCGAAACATTTCATCTACGCAATAGGCTTTTTCAGTCAAATATAGAGGAGGCAGCAAAGATAGTGGAGCAGTAAAGATGATGTTATAAGTCCATCACCCTCGAAGATGTAGTTTTGAGGGTGAGGGACTGACCACCTCAAAACTGCATCTTTAAGGGTGATGGACTGATTACATCGTCTTTACTTATCCACTACCGCTGCATTCTTTTTATGTGATTGAAGAGGCGTACTGTGTGAGTGAAACGTTTCGGAATAAAGATACCTAACTTAAGTTCTTTGCAGAACCAGGACTTGTAGACTTAGACTTACAGCAAGCACATTCTAGTGTACTCTTGTACAGTCTCCTTCCTCATTAACACACACACACACACACACACACACACACACACACACACACACACACACACACACACACACACACACACACACACACACACACACACACACACACGCACGCACACACACAGCAATGGTGGACACTCTAGCTGAGGTGGCAAGAAGGGCCCACTCAAGTAGAGCGAAGTTACTGGTCATGGGCGACTTCAATCACAGGGAGATTGATTGGGAAAACTTGGAGCCACATAGGGGTCCCGAAACATGGAGAGCCAAGATGATGGATGTGGTGCTGGCATATCTCATGCATCAATATGTTAGGGATACTACCAGAGAGAGAGGGGAGGATGAACCAGCAAGACCGGACCTCGTGTTCACCCTGAGTAGCTCAGACATTGAGCACATCACATATGAAAGGCCCATTGGAGCTAATGACCACGTAGTTATGAGCTTCGAATACATCGTGGAGCTAAAAGTGAGAGGGTAACAGGAGTAGAAAGGGAAAAGCTAAACTATAAAAGGGGGGACTACACAGGAATGAGGACCTTCCTGCAGGAGGTTCAGTGGGAACAGGAGTTGGTAGGAAAATCAGCAAACGAAATGATGGACTTTGTAACAACAAAATGCAAGGAGGCAGAGGAAAGGTTTGTTCCCAAGGGTAACAGAAATAATGGGAAGGACAGAACGGGCCCTTGGTTTACCCCAAGGTGCAGGGAGGCAAAAACTAAGTGCTCTAGAGAATGGAAAAAGTACAGAAGGCAAAGGACTCAGGAGAATAAAGAGATTAATCGACGAGCCAGAAACGAGTATGCATAGATAAGAAGGGAGGCGCAGCGGCAGTATGAAAATGACATAGCATCGAAAGTCAAGTCTGACCCGAAACTACTCTGCAGCCACATCAGGAGGAAGACAACAGTCAAGGACCAGGTAATCAGGCTGAGGAAAGAAGG
Organism: Cherax quadricarinatus; assembly: GCF_026875155.1. Taxonomy (NCBI): domain Eukaryota; kingdom Metazoa; phylum Arthropoda; class Malacostraca; order Decapoda; family Parastacidae; genus Cherax; species Cherax quadricarinatus. Next base: position 4,349,398 of record NC_069491.1, read on the forward strand.
TGGGGAGCTCACAAGAAACGACCAGGAGGTATGTGAGGAGCTCAACATGAGATTTCAGGAAGTATTTACAGTGGAGGCTGAAGGGACAACGGGGAGACAAAACAGTGGCGTACAGCAACAAGGGATATACCAACAAGTGCTGGATGAATTACACACACCTGAGGAGGTGGAGAAGCTCCTAAGTGACCTTGATACCTCAAAGGCGGTGGGACCAGACAACATCTCTCTGTGGGTCCTTAGAGAGGGAGCAGGGACACTACGTGTGCCACTAACCAAAATCTTCAACACTTCCCTTGAAACTGGGTAGCTACCTGAAGTATGGAAGAAGGCAAATGTAGTCCCCATCTTTAAGAAGGGAGACAGAAATGAAGCACTAAATTATAGACCAGTGTCACTGACATGTATAGTATGCAAAGTCTTGGAAAAGATTATCAGGAGGAGAGTGGTGGAGCACCTGGAGCAGAACAAGATTATAAACGACAGCCAGCACGGATTCATGGAAGGCAAAACCTGTGTCACAAACCTACTAGAGTTTTACGACAAGGTAACTGAAGTAAGAAATGAGAGGGAGGGGTGGGTTGATTGCATTTTCTTGGACTGCAAGAAGGCCTTCGACACAGTTCCTCACAAGAGATTAGTACAGAAGCTAGAGGAACAGGCACGTATAACAGGAAGGGCACTGCAATGGATCAGAGAATACCTAACAGGGAGGCAACAGCGAGTCATGGTCCGTGATGAGGTATCACAGTGGGCGCCAGTGACGAGCGGGGTCCCACAGGGGTCAGTCCTGGGACCAGTGCTATTCTTGGTATATGTGAACGACATGACGGAAGGGATAGACTCAGAAGTGTCCCTGTTTGCAGATGACGTGAAGTTAATGAGGAGAATTAAATCAGACGTGGACCAGACAGGTCTACAAAGAGACCTGGACAGGCTGGATGTGTGGTCCAGAAACTGGCTCCTAGAATTTAACCCCGCCAAATGCAAAGTCATGAAGATCGGAGGAGGGCAAAGAAAACTGCAGACAGAGTATAGGCTAGGTGGCCAAAGGCTGCAAACCTCACTCAAGGAGAAAGATCTCTGAGTATAATACCAAGTACATCACCAGAAGCACACATTAACCAGATAACTGCTGCGGCATATGGGCGCTTGGCAAACCTGACAAGAATAGCGTTCCGATACCTCAGTAAGGAATCGTTCAAGACTTTATACACTGTGTACGTCAGGCCCATACTGGAGTACGCAGCACCAGTTTGGAACCCCCACCTGGTCAAACACGTCAAGAAATTAGAGAAAGTGCAAAGGTTTGCAACAAGGCTAGTCCCAGAGCTAAGGGGAATGTTCTATGAAGAAAGGTTAGGGGAAATCGGTCTGACAACACTGGAGGACAGGAGGGTCAGGGGAGACATGATAACGACATACAAAATACTGCGTGACTAGTCTAGTGGCTAACGCGACGGGCTGGAGTTTTGAGACTCTATGACCGCGGGTTCAATCCCGGCCGGGGGTATGGTTTAAAATACTGCGTGGAATAGACAAGGTGGACAGAGACAGGATGTTCCAGAGATGGGACACAGAAACAAGGGGTCACAATTTGAAGCTGAAGACTCAGATGAGTCAAAGGGATATTAGGAAGTATTTCTTCAGTCATAGAGTAGTTAGGAAGTGGAATAGTCTGGCAAGCGATGTAGTGAAGGCAGGAACTATACATAGTTTTAAGACGAGGTATGATAAAGCTCATGGAGCAGGAGGAGAGAGGACCTAGTAGCGGTCGGTGAAGAGGCGGGGCCAGGAGCTGAGTCTCGACCCCTGCAACCACAATTAGGTGAGTACACACACACACACACACACACACACACACACACACACACACACACACACACATTAAAATCAATGACAAGTGTTAAAAGCAGAGAAGACAGATGGTAAGACATCAAGTTTTCAACATATCCTAGTGGCAGTTTTATGGCCCAGGAAATTCTCTTGGGAACACAACCTTACTATTGTATTGATGGGACCTCTGAACTCTCTGCATCCCTCCTCCCCTCCCTCCTCTTCACTCGCAGCTTACTGATGAGGGCTTGCTTATAGATCGAAAGGTTCGCGGTTCAGTTCCTAAGCCCTTGGAAACGAATGAGTAGGTTTGTTTACGCCTTGTTCACATAGCATTTGAAATAGGTTGGTGTGTGTTAGTGCATGGTGTGTGCGGCATGATGCTGCGTATAAATTGCTCACATGTACGTGAGACAGTAGTCGTGCTGGGAGTATTCAAGTGTTGGGTCATGTGTCCCCATACTGCCCTCTATGTTAAGAAAATAATTATAAAAATCCTCTTGCATGCCTACTGCTTATTTTCTTCTTACCCTCCTCCTCCACCAATATATTATCTTTGATAACCTGTCTGTAAATATCTTCGTTTTTACAGTTGTGAAAATAATAAGTGTTCTGTAGCGTGTGCCTTTTCTTCAGTGTCGACAGAACTGGGCTCCCTGGTGGACGGTGAGTACTCTGTCAGCTTAACAATACGCCTTTATATAGTTTTAAATGATTGTTAGGGTCCCTAAAGGATATACTAATATCAGGTAGTATTGCATATGCTTCCTATGTTATTGTGTTATGTGTACCTCTCCCTATATGTTCGCTGTGATGTTCTCCAGCAGTCACTTGTTTGAGCACCGCTACAGCCGTCAATGTCTCTGCCCTCTCCTGCGTCTATTTTCTCATTTGCTTCACGTCGTCTGCAAGCAGTGATAGTAAGATTCATTCCTTGATGACAGGTTATTTATGTATATTTTAAAATAATAACGATCCTAGCACTTGTTCTTCTGGGACACTACTTGCTCTTCTTTCCCATATTGGTACTTCCTCGCTTTTCCTGACTAAAGAACAGTGTGACTTATAAATGGTCCAAGTCGGACCGAAACGTCGTCACAAGCTCTCTCGTATGTGCAGGTTATTTGTGACTTTCCGTGGCTACCTTGTGGTCATTAGGATGGTAACATGATGGGGAGCACATCTTCACTCTGTCATGGTCTACAACTGATCTTCGTAAATTCTCTTTGGAATTCTCACATTCTGTTTGTAGCAATTTTTTTTGTTATTAAGATTAGGTTAAGCTAAGTTTAAACTTAATCTACATTGTCAACTATCATTGAAAATTCACCAACAACTACAACTTACCACAACCGTAAGACAAAGGAAATGACAACTCTTAATAGGCGACCAGACTCGGTAGAAGACTTAGTCAAACAGTCACTGTTTAAACCTGGTAAAACAGCCACCCATTTGTCTGTAATAGAGCAGTGATGTACTGTCCGTTATTAAGAGGACAGGCTGATCTCCACAACATTGTGTATTAAGCAATACAGAGACAGTATGTACCTGTCATATCTACAGGTATGTCTCTGTCAGATAGGCCAGAGTCCTGGTTTTCTGCCTGCTGTGTTTGCACATATTTGGTCGTCTGTTGTGTTTGCAAGTGGTTGGTCGCCTGCCATGTTTGAACGTGGTTGGTCGCCTGCTGTGTTTATACCTGCTTGGTCGCCTGCTGTGTTTATACCTGCTTGGTCGCCTGCTGTGTTTATACCTGCTTGATTGCCTGCTGTGTTTATACCTGCTTGGTCGCCTGCTGTGTTTATACCTGCTTGCTCGCCTGCTGTGTTTATACCTGTTTGGTTGCCTGCTGTGTTTATACCTGCTTGGTCGCCTGCTGTTTATACCTGCTTGGTCGCCTGCTGTGTTTATACCTGCTTGGTCGCCTGCTGTGTTTATACCTGCTTGGTCGCCTGCTGTGTTTATACCTGCTTGGTTGCCTGCTGTGTTTATACCTGCTTGGTCGCCTGCTGTGTTTATACCTGCTTGGTCGCCTGCTGTGTTTATACCTGCTTGATTGCCTGCTGTGTTTATACCTGCTTGTTTGCCTGCTGTGTTTATACCTGCTTGGTCGCCTGCTGTGTTTATACCTGCTTGCTCGCCTGCTGTGTTTATACCTGCTTGGTCGCCTGCTGGGTTTATACCTGCTTGCTCGCCTGCTCTGTTTGTACCTGTTTGGTCGCCTGCTGTGTTTGTACCTGCTTGGTCGCCTGCTGTGTTTGTACCTGCTTGGTCGCCTGCTGTGTTTGTACCTGCTTAGTCGCCTGCTGTGTTTGTACTTGCTTGGTCGCCTGCTGTGTTTGTACCTGCTTGGTCGCCTGCTGTGTTTGTACCTGCTTGGTCGCCTGCTGTGCTTGTACCTGCTTGGTCGCCTGCTGTGCTTGTACCTGCTTGGTCGCCTGCTGTGCTTGTACCTGCTTGGTCGCCGGCTGTGCTTGTACCTGCTTGGTCGCCGGCTGTGCTTGTACCTGCTTGGTCGCCTGCTGTGCTTGTACCTGCTTGGTCGCCTGCTGTGTTTGTACCTGCTTGGTCGCCTGCTGTGTTTGTACCTCCATGTATTTCGCAACCTATCCAACTTCCTAACAAATCGAACACAAAGAGTAGTAGTCAACAGAGTTAAATCGGAGGCTGCCATAGTGAAGAGCTCTGTTCCACAAGGCACAGTACTCGCCCCCTTCTTATTCCTTATCCTCATATCAGACATAGACAGAGATATACACCACAGCACCGTATCATCCTTTGCGGATGATACTAGGATCTGCATGAGGCTGTCATCTGCTGAGGACGCGGTTAACCTCCAAGAAGATATAAACAAAGTTTTCCAGTGGGCAACGGTAAACAATATGATGTTCAATGAGGACAAATTCCAACTACTCCGTTATGGAAAACTGGAGGAGATAATAACTAGAACAGAGTATACTACTGACTCCGGCCATACAATACAGCGGAAAAATAATGTAAGGGACCTGGGAGTAGTAATGTCTGAGGATCTCACTTTCAAGGATCACAACAGTGCCACGATCGCACGTGCAAAGAAAATGATAGGATGGATAATGAGAACTTTCAAAACGAGAGATGCCAAGCCAATGATGATCCTTTTCAAATCACTTGTTCTCTCTAGGCTGGAATACTGCTGTACATTAACATCTCCATTCAAAGCAGGTGAAATCGCAGATCTAGAGAGTGTATAGAGATCCTTTACTGCACGTATAAGTTCTGTCAAGCACCTTAACTACTGGGAACGCCTGGAAGCACTTGACTTGTACTCGTTGGAACGCAGGAGGGAGAGATATATCATAATCTACACTTGGAAAATCTTGGAAGGAATGGTCCCAAATCTGCACACAGAAATCACTCCCTACGAAAGTAAAAGACTGGGCAGGCGATGCAAAATGCCCCCAATAAAAAGTAGGGGCGCCATTGGTACACTAAGGGAAAACACCGTAAGTGTCCGGGGCCCAAAACTGTTCAACAGCCTCCCATCAAGCATTAGGGGAATTGCCAATAAACCCCTGGCTGCCTTCAAGAGAGAGAGAGCTGGACAGATACCTAAAGTCAGTGCCGATTTGACGGGCTGTGGCTCGTACGTTGGACTGCGTGCGGCCAGCAGCAACAGCCTAGTTGATCACGCCCTGATCCATCGGGAGGCCTGGTCATGGACCGGGCCGCGGGGGCGTTGATCCCCGGAATAACCTCCAGGTAATCCAGGATACCATCACATAGTCCACAGTCTATCCATGATGTAGTCACATAGTCCTTAACGTATCCAGCATGTCATCACCTAATACGTAACCTGTACAGGATGCCGTTACATAGTCCGCCATCTATCGTAACCATGGTGGGAGAAAGAAAACACTGAAGTAGGGCTTGATAACATCAGAACGGCAGGGTAACTGTAGGATGGTACGGTAACTTGTAGGATGGTACGGTAACTCTGTAGGATGGTACGGTAACTGTAGGATGGTACGGTAACTGTAGGATGGTACGGTAACTCTGTAGGATGGTACGGTAACTGTAGGATGGTACAGTAACTCTGTAGGATGGTACGGTAACTCTGTAGGATGGTACGGTAACTCTGTAGGATGGTACGGTAACTCTGTAGGATGGTACGGTAACTGTAGGATGGTACGGTAACTCTGTAGGATGGTACGGTAACTCTGTAGGATGGTACGGTAACTGTAGGATGGTACGGTAACTCTGTAGGATGGTACGGTAACTCTGTAGGATGGTACGGTAACTCTGTAGGATGGTACGGTAACTGTAGGATGGTACGGTAACTCTGTAGGATGGTACGGTAACTGTAGGATGGTACGGTAACTCTGTAGGATGGTACGGTAACTATGTAGGATGGTACGGTAACTCTGTAGGATGGTACGGTAACTCTGTAGGATGGTACGGTAACTCTGTAGGATGGTACGGTAACTGTAGGATGGTACGGTAACTGTAGGATGGTACGGTAACTCTGTAGGATGGTACGGTAACTCTGTAGGATGGTACGGTAACTGTAGGATGGTACGGTAACTCTGTAGGATGGTACGGTAACTGTAGGATGGTACGGTAACTCTGTAGGATGGTACGGTAACTCTGTAGGATGGTACGGTAACTGTAGGATGGTACGGTAACTCTGTAGGATGGTATGGTAACTCTGTAGGATGGTACGGTAACTCTGTAGGATGGTACGGTAACTCTGTAGGATGGTACGGTAACTGTAGGATGGTACGGTAACTCTGTAGGATGGTACGGTAACTGTAGGATGGTACGGTAACTGTAGGATGGTACGGTAACTCTGTAGGATGGTACGGTAACTCTGTAGGATGGTACGGTAACTGTAGGATGGTACGGTAACTCTGTAGGATGGTACGGTAACTCTGTAGGATGGTACGGTAACTCTGTAGGAAGGATGGTACGGTAACTCTGTAGGATGGTACGGTAACCTGTAGGATGGTACGGTAACCCGTAGGATGGTACGGTAACTCTGTAGGATGGTACGGTAACTCTGTAGGATGGTACGGTAACTCTGTAGGATGGTACGGTAACTCTGTAGGATGGTACGGTAACTCTGTAGGATGGTACGGTAACTCTGTAGGATGGTACGGTAACTCTGTAGGATGGTACGTAACTTGTAACTCTGTAGGATGGTACGGTAACTCTGTAGGATGGTACGGTAACTCTGTAGGATGGTACGGTAACTCTGTAGGATGGTACGGTAACTCTGTAGGATGGTACGGTAACTCTGTAGGATGGTACGGTAACTCTGTAGGATGGTACGGTAACTCTGTAGGATGGTACGGTAACTCTGTAGGATGGTACGGTAACTGTAGGATGGTACGGTAACTCTGTAGGATGGTACGGTAACTCTGTAGGATGGTACGGTAACTGTAGGATGGTACGGTAACTCTGTAGGATGGTACGGTAACTCTGTAGGATGGTACGGTAACTCTGTAGGATGGTACGGTAACTCTGTAGGATGGTACGGTAACTCTGTAGGATGGTACGGTAAACTCTGTAGGATGGTACGGTAACTCTGTAGGATGGTACGGTAACTCTGTAGGATGGTACGGTAACTCTGTAGGATGGTACGGTAACTCTGTAGGATGGTACGGTAACTCTGTAGGATGGTACGGTAACTGTAGGATGGTACGGTAACTCTGTAGGATGGTACGGTAACTCGTAGGATGGTACGGTAACTGTAGGATGGTACGGTAACTGTAGGATGGTACGGTAACTCTGTAGGATGGTACGGTAACTCTGTAGGATGGTACGGTAACTGTAGGATGGTACGGTAACTCTGTAGGATGGTACGGTAACTGTAGGATGGTACGGTAACTGTAGGATGGTACGGTAACTCTGTAGGATGGTACGGTAACTGTAGGATGGTACGGTAACTCTGTAGGATGGTACGGTAACTGTAGGATGGTACGGTAACTGTAGGATGGTACGGTAACTCTGTAGGATGGTACGGTAACTGTAGGATGGTACGGTAAACTGTAGGATGTACGGTAACTCTGTAGGATGGTACGGTAACTGTAGGATGGTACGGTAACTGTAGGATGGTACGGTAACTCTGTAGGATGGTACGGTAACTGTAGGATGGTACGGTAACTGTAGGATGGTAAAGGTAAACTCTGTAGGATGGTACGGTAACTGTAGGATGGTACGGTAACTGTAGGATGGTACGGTAACTCTGTAGGATGGTACGGTAACTGTAGGATGGTACGGTAACTCTGTAGGATGGTACGGTAACTCTGTAGGATGGTACGGTAACTCTGTAGGATGGTACGGTAACTGTAGGATGGTACGGTAACTGTAGGATGGTACGGTAACTCTGTAGGATGGTACGGTAACTGTAGGATGGTACGGTAACTGTAGGATGGTACGGTAACTGTAGGATGGTACGGTAACTCTGTAGGATGGTACGGTAACTCTGTAGGATGGTACGGTAACTGTAGGATGGTACGGTAACTGTAGGATGGTACGGTAACTAGGATGGTACGGTAACTGTAGGATGGTACGGTAACTCTGTAGGATGGTACGGTAACTAGGATGGTACGGTAACTGTAGGATGGTACGGTAACTCTGCAGGATGGCACGGTAACTCTGCAGGATGGCACAGGAACTGTAGGATAACATGGTAACTCTGTAGGATGGTGCGGTAACTCTGTAGGATGCACAGGAATGTAGGATAACATGTAACTGTAGGATGGTGCGGTAACTCTGTAGGATGGCACAGGAACTGTAGGATAACATGGTAACTCTGTAGGATGGTGCGGTAACTCTGTAGGATGGCACAGGAACTGTAGGATAACATGGTAACTCTGTAGGATGGTGCGGTAACTCTGTAGGATGGCACAGGAACTGTAGGATAACATGGTAACTCTATAGGATGGTACGGTAACTCTGTAGGATGGCACGGTAAACTGTAGTGATAACGGTAACTCTGTAGGATGGTACGGTAACTCTGTAGGATGGCACAGGAACTGTAGGATACATGGTAACTCTGTAGGATGGTACGGTAACTCTGTAGGATGGTACGGTAACTCTGTAGGATGGCACAGGAACTGTAGGATAACATGGTAACTCTGTAGGATGGTGCGGTAACTCTGTAGGATGGTACGGTAACTCTGTAGGATGGTACGGTAACTCTGCAGGATGGTACGGTAACTCTGTAGGATGGTACGGTAACTCTGTAGGATGGCACAGGAACTGTAGGATAACATGGTAACTCTAGGATGGTACGGTAACTCTGTAGGATGGTACGGTAACTCTGTAGGATGGCACAGGAACTGTAGGATAACATGGTAACTCTGTAGGATGGTACGGTAACTCTGTAGGATGGTACGGTAACTCTGCAGGATGGCACGGTAACTCTGCAGGATGGCACAGGAACTGTAGGATAACATGGTAACTCTGTAGGATGGTGCGGTAACTCTGTAGGATGGTACGGTAACTCTGCAGGATGGTACGGTAACTCTGTAGGATGGTACGGTAACTCTGCAGGATGGTACGGTAACTCGCAGGATAGACGGTAACTCTGCAGGATGGTACGGTAACTCTGTAGGGTGGTACGGTAACTGCAGGATGGTCACGGTAACTCTGCAGGATCGCCGGGCTGGTAACTCGTACGTGGATGCGTGGGACAGTAACACTAGTGCAGGCTGAAAGGGAGGCCGGTATACCGCTGCGGATGGTACGGTAACTCTGTAGGATGGTACGGTAACTCTGCAGGATGGCACGGTAACTCTGCAGGATGGTACGGTAACTCTGTAGGATGGTACGGTAACTCTGCAGGATGGCACGGTAACTCTGCAGGATGGCGTAACAACTGTAGGATGTACAGGTAACTCTGAGGATGGTGCGGTAACTCTGTTGGATGGTACGGTAACTCTGCAGGATGGTACGGTAACTCTGCAGGATGGTACAGTAACTGCAGAATGGTACGGTAACTCTGTAGGATGGTACGGTAACTCTGCAGGATGGTATGGTAACTCTGCAGGATGGTACAGTAACTCTGTAGGATGGATACGGTAATCTGTAAGGTAAAATGGTAACTGTGAGGATGGTACGTAACTGTAGGATGGTACGGTAACTCTGTAGGATGGTACGGTAACTCTGTAGGATGGTACGGTAACTCTGCAGGATGGCACAGTAACTGTAGGATAACATGGTAACTCTGTAGGATGGTACGGTAACTCTGTAGGATGGTACGGTAACTGTAGGATGGTACGGTAACTGCAGGATGGCACAGGAACTGTAGGATAACATGGTAACTCTGTAGGATGGTACGGTAACTCTGTAGGATGGTACGGTAACTGCAGGATGGCACGGTAACTCTGCAGGATGGCACGGTTACTCTGCAGGATGGCACGGTAACTCTGCAGGATGGCACGGTAACTCTGCAGGATGGCACGGTAACTCTGCAGGATGGCACGGTAACTCTGCAGGATGGCACGGTAACTCTGCAGGATGGCACGGTAACTCTGCAGGATGGCACGGTAACTCTGCAGGATGGCATGGTAACTCTGCAGGATGGCATGGTAACTCTGCAGGATGGCACGGTAACTCTGCAGGATGGCACGGTAACTCTGCAGGATGGCACGGTAACTCTGCAGGATGGCTGGAACTCTGCAGGATGGTACGGTAACTCTGCAGGATGGCACGGTAACTCTGCAGGATGGCACGGTAACTCTGCAGGATGGCACGGTAACTCTGCAGGATGGTACGGTAACTCTGCAGGATGGCACGGTAACTCTGCAGGATGGCACGGTAACTCTGCAGGATGGCACGGTAACTCTGCAGGATGTACGGTAACTCTTGCAGGATGGCACGGTAACTCTGCAGGATGGCACGGTTAACTCTGCAGGATGGTACGGTTTAACTCTGCAGGATGGCACGTAACTCTGCAGGATGGCAGGTAACTTGCAGGTGGACGTGTAACTGCAGGATGGCAGGTATTGCGAGCTTTGGGACTCCACTAAGATGGCAGGGAACTGCGATGACAGTGCAACATGGGTGGTATTGTCTACCATAAACTGAAGAAGGTGATGCAACATGGGTGGAGATGCGGTGGAGATGCGGTGGAGATGCGGTGGAGATGCGGTGGAGATGCGGCGGAGAGCGGAGAAAGGCGTTACCAGCAATACTTTATGAAGCAACAAAATTAATATTATTTATTACGGGGGCTCGAAGCCATTCTTTTGTGCCTTGGGGAAGTCCTCGGCAGTATTCAGTGTTTGAGGGGAAGGGGTGGTGGTGGTGGGTTGTCGAGTTGCAGCTCCTGGCCTAGCCTCTGATTTCTGGTCTCTTGGGTTTTTTCATACCTGTTTTTGAAGCTGTGTAATGTAGGTGCTTCCATTACTTCCTCATCCACCTGAATCCGCTTTTTAACCACTGAAATTCTAGCCGCCACTTGCTGGATCACATCTACAGCTTGTTCAAAGCTTACTCTTTCTCATCCGTCTCACTATTTTTACATCATCAATGAACACACATCAAGTTCGATTCCTTCCGTTGAGTCGTTTACACATGTTAGGAACAGTAGAAGTTAGAAGTCCTAATGCTGATCCTTAGGGGACCCCACTTATTGCTCTCTCATTCGGATATCTCATATCGTCTATCATTCATTTACTTCTTGATGCACCGGAGCACTCTGCCTTTTATTCCAGTCTGCTTTCATAATTTCTGGATGAATCTCTGATGTAGTAACATGGTAAATGCTTTCTTGTATTCCAGGAAGATGTAGTTCACCAATCCATGTATTTCTTGTTTTATCCTTGTAACAGTCTTAAAGCACTAGCAGGTACTGTATAAATAACATCCATTACTGTATTACCTATATCAGTCCTTCAGAATGTTACTGAGAAATCACGAAAGCGTGGAATTAACCATTCACTGTCTTTGTTCCAATCACCACTGAAGTCTCCCCATGCAGGATTTCCCCATCCTTAATCTATACCGGACTTCTCATAAATCTTTTGTTCACCCGAGGCTTCAGTACCCCTTTCCTTATAATTTTTCATATGATGTTTTACCAGTCAGCATAAGAAAAAGTTGCTGTCTGTCTCATGTTTTTATTATGGGAACTACATTGTTTTTTTTTCAAGGTGTTTTGGCAACTGCCTCGTTGAAGTAACTTCTTGAATACCTTCGCTCTAGGCTCACACAGTAATTCTTTTGTCCGATCCGATTACTTTTACGTTAAACACCTTAATTAGCTCTGTTACATTTCCCTGCTTTCAGGTACCTCACTGTTTTCGTCTCTGCAAACCTTAAATCTTCTGCTGAGCTCTGCACGCTTCTGTCATTGTCTGTTAAGGGTCCCTTCCCCCATTAAACTTTGGGCTTTGGGCTGTCATTCACTTCCTATTATAGCATATTCATTTCTAACTCACCTGTTTATTTTCATGTCTACTGTCTAATGTGCCGTTTTTCTTCTGCGTCTTCTTGCACCTCCCCTTGGCTTCTCTGCATTGCAGCATGGGCTCTCGCTGTTTTCCAACTTTCCTTTGTCTCTATGAATGTCTCTATGAATGTGTTAACACACATTCATAGTTCCCTTATTTGTTATTTAGTTTCCTGTTAGTCTCTCCCTCCATTTCTCTCTCAGTGCCAGAGTTCATCAGGTACTCGACACATAGTACCACGCTTGCTGACACCCGTATGCGAGTACATAGGTTACCCATCAAGTTCTTCTGCAGAGAACCTGCGGGAGGGCTGAGTGTCCAAATTGGGTACTGCAGTGAAAGAACTTGTAGCTTATTTTATTGTTACATCTTGGGTTCACTGTCCTTTTAATTCGGATTGGTGCAGCTCTTCGCCTAGCCGTCCCCATATTCTCCGATTGCAGGTGTATTTGCGGCAGGGCGTCAGCTGATTAATTTGGGCTTCATGGTCTAGTCTGTCATACGTCATAAAGGTAGTATGCCAGACACAAAAAGGTCAGTGACATCAAGCGAAGTCTCACCACAGCCCGTTGCCCAGCAGAGTGGGAACTTTTGGTACTGAGACCCAATGGAAGCCAAAAGCGTCCAGATGGTGTTACCATGCTACTTAAGAAAGACAGTAAACATTGGTTGACACCTCCAATACTCTGACGATGAAAGAGGGTAGTGCCGCCAGTGCCAGGGAGACCCAGAAGATCAACAGTTATAGTGGAATGGCACCTTGCTATAATTTGTGCTCACTGTTTAGATTTATTTTGTGTTTAACAGTAAATTTTCAGCTGTGTGTGTGTGTGTAGGTAGGTAGGTAGGTAGGTCGGTAGGTAGGTGGGTGGGTAGCTAGGTGGGCAAGTGGTTGGGTGGATGGTGGTGAAATTTTTTCGTCTTAGAATTGTCTACTGACAGCTTTCTTGTACGCTTCTCCAATACATTGCCCAGTATATATGTCAGGGACACTGGTCTATAGTTTAATCTTTCTGCCTGTACTGTTGAATCCCCTCATGAAAGGTTCGTTGATGTTGGTGAGGGGCTCTTGATTTAGGGAATTGGAACTGTGCTCCAGTTCCCCGAATTAAGCCTGAATGCCTTCCACATCCCCCCCCCCCGGGCGCTGTATAATCCTACGGGTTTAGCGCTTCCCCTTTGATTATAATAATAATAATAATAATGTACTGTTGAATATTGATACCATGGTTATGGTTGTTCTGATATCTCTCGTATCTTTTACGGAATGTTTACCTGGAGTTTACCTGGAGAGAGTTCCGGGGGTCAACGCCCCCGCGGCCCGGTAAGATGTTTGTTTAGGCCAGTACTGTGTGCTCTAGTAGCTCCTGAAATGTACGATCTCTGTTCCATTTCCTGTTCATGCAGCTGAGTTTATTCCTTATTCATTCGTCAGATACTCCCACTCAGTTTTTTTTAGTCTAGTCACTTGGAGTTTTAAATTTAAACACTTTTTAAATGACTGTGTTACAATTTAGGCTGGTTCTCGTCTGTGACGAGAACCAGCAGTAAGAACCAGCCGTGTTCTTACTGCCCCTCTGCTGGTTTCCTGATGCTACAGTATTCACTCCTGGATCTCCTCCTTTATATTCCACAGCTTCTCGTATTCTGGATGTGTGAAGCGAAAGTCTTCTAAAAGTTTTTCAGTCTGGCAGGATTGCTGGTATTTTCTTCCCTCATATTTCGTAATTCTTCAGTGTTTACCAGGACCTGGCTTTCGGTTTATCACTTTTAACTTCTGCAGTACCGTTTGTCAGCCTTCGCATTTTCGGCTTCTGTAGATTGACACTTGATAACCTTTTGCCATTTTTCTAAGAGGTATCCTGTCAGTGGTGAGAGGAAACTGAATTTACTGATATTTATTCTTCTGTATACCGGTCATGAATTCTCTCAAGTCTTATATGTATCTCTGTATGTCTCCCGTCCGTTGTCTGTCTCGTCCCTCACTCTGGGGTCCCTGATTTCCTGTTAACAGGCATCCCGTGTGGTCTCCCACTTAAAAGTGAGGCTTCCTTTGTGCCCTATATTATACTCCTAGGGTTATATAATGCTTGGGACTAAGAGATAACTAGGACAACGTAGTGATGTCTCTGGTGGCTTGCGGGTTTCTAGTACAAACAGCGTGGTTGATCAGGTGGTCAACAAGGAAGCTTGGCTTCAGGCCTGGCTGCGAGAGTAGAAGAACTCTGAAGACTGGCCAGCAGTAGCAGCCTGGTTGTTCAGACCCTGATCCACCACAAGGCCTGGTCTCAGACCGAGTCGCGGGGGCGTTGACCCCCGAAACCCTCTCCAGGTAAACTCCAGGTACCATCATCAAAACATCCTTCATGAAGGAGTCGTTCCTGTAGTGTTTCATCCCTGACTGAACGTCTTGTTCCGTAGCCATGCTTCTCTTTGTATCAAAAATATTAAAAATATTTTATTTCTTTGCAAAAGTTACAATGTGTAATTACGACTTTGATTTGTTAAGTACAAAGAAAGACACTATCATGCCGGGGCATTTCTGTACTAGATGTACAAATCTGCCGAGAACCTCGGTCTTATGACCGAAACCTACACTGAGTAGGATCCACATCTGACCAAGACCCACGTCAGGAGAAACCTCGGTCTTATGACCGAAACCTACACTGAGCAGGATCCACATCTGACCAAGACCCACGTCAGGAGAAACCTCGGTCTTATGACCGAAACCTACACTGAGCAGGATCCACATCTGACCAAGACCCACGTCAGGAGAAACCTCGGTCTTATGACCGAAACTTAAACAATAATATAATTTAATAAGTTTTTCTTAAGTGATGTTTGTTATTTTAACTTGGCTATGACAGTGTTTATTGATGTTAAGTGTTCCTCTTTGTGGTTTTTATTGTTTGCTAATTTTGTGTTGCATAAAATTTGTGTTTGTGAAGGTGAAAGTGTTCAGTAAATATCACAACTACTGCTATTACTACAAATACTATTACTGCTATTACTACTACTACTATCACTACTATTTCTGCTATGACTACTGCTGTTACTACTACTATTGCTGCTACTATTACTACTTCTATTACTGTTATTACTAATGTTACTACTACTACTACTATTAGTCATACTACCAGTACTACTACTACTACAACCAACAGGAACTACGCTGAGTTATCACGTGACTAACACCAGCCTCTGGGTACCGTAAATGTTTGTCCTGTGAGAATGAAATGTATGCAGCAGCATGGTGGAGACGTGTCCCTCTACCCCCACCAACTATGTACTCCGCCTCGGTACTCAATACCACAACTGCCCAACATAATAACAAGTGGTTATAATCATAACCATATTTTTTAAAGGGGTGGAGGGGTAAGCCTGTGGAAGGCCTCGGTCAGATGACCTAAAGCTCCAGTTGCAGGTCATCATATGACTAAGACCCGTGTCAGGAAACACTTGTCTTGTTTCCTGATAAACCTTATCTAGCCAAGCCTTCTGAATCTATGTAGGTTATAAAAAGAACGGAGAATGAGAGGTAATGAAATTTGATGGAGGGGGAAGGTAATGTTAGTTTGTTGGGATCAAGAGACATTCACCAGCGTGAAGGAGAAAGGTATATGTATGCTCCAAGGCTGCATTCTTCCTGTCTTGGAAGAGTTAGACAAGAAATATGAGAGTGATCACCAGGCCTCCAGTACTGTCATGGATGTATGTTGATTTGCATATTTGTTTGATGGTTACTTTCCCTCTCTCTCGTACCATGTATGGTGTGTGTACTCACCTATATATGGTTGCAGGGGTCGATTCATAGCTCCAAGCCGCGCCTCTTCACTGGTCGATACTAATTCACTCTCTCCCTGCTCCATGATATTTATCATACCTCTTCTTAAAGCTATTTATGGAACTTGCTTCCACTACATCACTCTCCAGATTATTCCAGTTCCTGACAACTCTAAGACTAAAGAAATACTTCCTAACATCCCTATGACTCAACTGGGTTTTCAGTTTCCAATTGTGTCCCCTTGTTTCTGTATCCCATCTCTGAAACATTCGATCCTTGTCCACCTTGTCAATGCCTCTTAGTATTTTATACGTTGTTATCATGTCCCCTCTATCCCTCCTATCCTCTAGTGTCATCAGGTTGAGTTCCCTTAACCTCTCCTCATAAGACATACCCCTCAGTTCCGGGACTAATCGTGTTGCAAATTTTTGCACTTTCTCCAATTTCGTGACGTGTTTCACTAAGTGAGGGTTCCATACTGGCGCTGCATATTCCAGTATAGGCCTTACGTACACTGTACAATGTCGTGAATGACTCCTTATTCAGATGACTAAACGCCAATCTCAGGTTTGCCAGTCTCCCATATGCTGCAGCAGTTATTTGATTGATGTGTGCCTCAGGGGACATGTTCGTTATAATGCTTACCCCAAGATCCTTTTCTTTAACTGACGTTTGCAGCTGTTGGTTTCCTAACCTGTACTCCGTCTGCGGTCTTCTGGGTCCTTCCCCAATCTTCATGACCTTACACTTACTGTGTGTGTGTGTGTGTATGTGTGTGTGTGTGTGTGTGTGTATGTGTGTGTATGTGTGTGTGTGTGTGTATGTGTGGTGTGTAAGTGTGGTGTGTGTGTGTGTGTGTGTGTGTGTGTGTGTGTGTGTGTGTGTGTGTGTGTGTGTGTGTGTGTGTGTGTGTGTGTGTGTGTGTTATGTGTGTATGTATGTGTGTGTGTGTGTGTGTGTGTGTGTGTGTGTGTGTGTGTGTGTGTGTGTGTGTGCGTGCGTGCGTGCGTGCGTGCGTGCGTGCGTGCGTGCACCCTATCAATCCTAGCCCTCTGCAAATTCGAATCGACCCCTGTAACTACAAATTGGTATGTACACACACACTCACACACGCACGCACACACACACACACACACACACACACACACACACACACACACACACACACACACACACACACACACACACACACACACACACACACACACACACGCACACACCTGAGGACAGGAGAGATAGGGATATGATATGATAACGACATAAAATACTGAGAGGAATCGACACAGCAACAATGGAATAGTCTGGGAAGTGATCTAGTAGCGACCAGTGAAGAGGCGGGACCAGGAGCTGTTACTTGACCTCTGCAACTACAAGTAGGTGAGTACACACACACACACACACACACACACACACACACACACACACACACACACACACACACACACACACACACTCACTCACTCAGATAAGCCAAAGAGATGTTAGGAAGCATTTCTTCAGTCACAGAGTTGTCAGGCAGTGGAATAGCCTAGAAAATGACGTAGTGGAGGCGGGAACCATACATAGTTTTAAGACGAGGTTTGATAAGGCTCATGGAGCAGGGAGAGAGGACCTAGTAGCAACCAGTGAAGAGGCGGGGCCAGGAGCTAGGACTCGACACCTCCAACCACAAATAGGTGAGCACAAATAGGTGAGTACACACACACACACACACACACACACACACACACACACACACACACACACACACACACACACACACACACACACACACATATATATATATATATATATATATATATATATATATATATATATATATTATATTATATATATATATATATATATACATATAAACAAGTCGGCCGTCTCCCACCGAGGCAGGGTAACTCAAAAAGAAAGAAAATCCCCAAAAAGAAAATACTTTCATCATCATTCAACTCTTTCACCTCACACATAATCACTGTTTTTTTTAGAGGTGCTCAGAACACAACAGTTTAGAAGCATATACGTATAAAGATACACAACATATCCCTCCAAACTGCCAATATGGCAAACCCCTCCTTTAAAGTGCAGTCATTGTACTTCCCATTTCCAGGACTCAAGTCCGGCTATATAAAAATAACCGGTTTCCCTGAATCCCTTCACTAAATATTACCCTGCTCACACTCCAACAGATCGTCAGGTCCCAAATACCATTCGTCTCCATTCACTCCTATCTAACACGCTCACGCACGCCTGCTGGAAGTCCAAACCCCTCGCCCACAAAACCTCCCTTACCCCTTCATTCCAACCTTTTCAAGGACGACCCCTACCCCGCCTTCCTTCCCCTACAGATTTAAATGCTCTCCATGTCATTCTACTTTGATCCATTCTCTCTAAATGACCAAACCACCTCAACAACCCCTCTTCAGCCCTCTGACTAATACTTTTATTAACTCCACACCTTCTCCTAATTTCCACACTCCGAATTTTCTGCATAATATTTACACCACACATTGCCCTTAGACAGGACATCACCACTGCCTCCAACCGCCTCCTCGCTGCTGCATTCACAACCCAAGCTTCACACCCATATGAGAGTGTTGGTACTACTATACTTTCATACATTCCCTTCTTTGCCTCCATAGATAACGTTTTTTGTCTCCACATATACATCAACGCACCACTCACCTTTTTTCCCTCATCAATTCTATGATTAACCTCATCCTTCATAAATCCATCCGCCGACACGTCAACTCCCAAGTATCTGAAAACATTCACTTCTTCCTTATTCCTCCTTCCCAATTTGATATCCAATTTTTCTTTATCTAAATCATTTGATACCCTCATCACCTTACTCTTTTCTATGTTCACTTTCAACTTTCTACCTTTACACACACTCCCAAACTCGTCCACTAAACTTTGCAATTTTTCTTTAGAATCACCCACAAGCACAGTATCATCAGCAAAAAGCAACTGTGCCAATTCCCATTTTGTATTTGATTCCCCATAATTTAATCCCATCCCTCTCTCGAACACCCTAGCATTTACTTCTTTTACAACCCCATCTATAAATATATTAAACAACCATGGTGACATTACACATCCCTGTCTAAGACCTACTTTTACCGGGAAGTATTCTCCCTCTCTTCTACACACCCTAACCTGAGCCTCACTATCCTCATAAAAACTCTTTACAGCATTTAGTAACTTACCACCTATTCCATATACTTGCAACATCTGCCACATTGCTCCTCTGTCCACTCTATCATATGCCTTTTCTAAATCCATAAATGCAATAAAAACTTCCCTACCTTTATCTAAATACTGTTCACATATATGCTTCAATGTAAACACTTGATCTACACATCCCCTACCTATATATAAATTGTACCCACGAAACGAATGGTATTGATCAGTAACAACACTGCAGTAGCCAAGGAGTCGAAACCATGCTGCTTTGGCCCGTCTCATCAATCAAGTGGCCCCCTCTGTAATTAGTATTTTAAAACATGTAAGCCACACAACATCCAAAATCTGTAAACCCCGCATTGTAATCCTTATAGAGAATAAACTTGATTGATTGATTGGCCCGCCTCATGGCGAGAGAAAACGCATGACGCTTTAGGCCACTAGACCACACAGTCCTAAGCAATGGTGCATCCAGCCAAACTAGTGGCCTGGTGGCTAAAGCTCTCGCTTCACACACGGAGGGCTCGGTTCGAGTCCGGGCGGGTGGAAACATTTCGGCGCGTTTCCTTACACCTGTTGTCCTGCTCACCTAGCAGCAAGTAGGTACCTGCCTGTTAGCCGACTGGTGTGGGTGGCATCCTGGGGGACAAGATTGAGGAACAAATTGGAAATAAGTTAGACAGTCCTCGATGACGCACAGACTTTCTTGGGTTATCCTGGGTGGCTAACCCTCCGGGGTTAAAAATCCGAACAATGGCGTGGAATAATTAGGTTTGACAACATTTTTTTTTTTTTGGCTTATATGTTATAAAGGCCATTGTGTTGTGTGTTTATCTTCGTATCTAGTTAACACTTATTTGTGCAGAGAGAGAGAGAGAGAGAGAGAGAGAGAGGAGAGAGAGAGAGAGAGAGAGAGAGAGAGAGAGAGAGAGAGAGAGAGAGAGAGAGAGAGAGAGAGATTGTCATACATAAAACTTCCTTTATTTGAATCAAGGGAAGTGCCTAACCCCGTAGGGGTCATGTAATGCCATGAGAAGCATTCCCGTTCGATCCAAGGAAACGGAGAATAAGTCAGGTTCCTTTGATCAAGAGCTCCCCTCACTGGCATCAAAGGGTCGTATATCAAATTCTCCTCCTTTCACTCAGTTTCTTTCATTGTCTCTTGCTATCTCTTCTTCACTACCCCTCTCATGGTCTACATCATGTCTTCTTCACTACCCCTCTCATGGTCTACATTATGTCTTCTTCACTACCCCTCTCATGGTCTACATCATGTCTTCTTCACTACCCCTCTCATGGTCTACATCATGTCTTCTTCACTCCCCCTCTCATGGTCTACATCATGTCTTCTTCACTACCCCTCTCATGGTCTACATCATGTCTTCTTCACTACCCTCTCATGGTCTACATCATGTCTTCTTCACTACCCCTCTCATGGTCTGCATCATGTCTTCTTCACTACCCCTCTCATGGTCTACATCATGTCTTCTTCACTACCCCTCTCATGGTCTACATCATGTCTTCTTCACTACCCCTCTCATGGTCCACATCATGTCTTCTTCACTACCCCTCTCATGGTCTGCATCATGTCTTCTTCACTACCCCTCTCATGGTCTACATCATGTCTTCTTCACTACCCTCTCATGGTCTACATCATGTCTTCTTCACTACCCCTCTCATGGTCTACATCATGTCTTCTTCACTACCCCTCTCATGGTCTACATCATGTCTTCTTCACTACCCCTCTCATGGTCTACATCATGTCTTCTTCACTACCCCTCTCATGGTCTACATCATGTCTTCACTACCCCTCTCATGGTCTACATCATGTCTTCTTCACTACCCCTCTCATGGTCTACATCATGTCTTCTTCACTACCCCTCATGGTCTACATCATGTCTTCTTCACTACCCCTCTCATGGTCTGCATCATGTCTTCTTCACTACCCCTCTCATGGTCTACATCATGTCTTCTTCACTACCCCTCTCATGGTCTGCATCATGTCTTCTTCACTACCCCTCTCATGGTCTACATCATGTCTTCTTCACAAACCCCTCTCATGGTCTACATTATGTCTTCTTCACTACCCCTCTCATGGTCTACATCATGTCTTCTTCACTACCCCTCTCATGGTCCACATCATGTCTTCTTCACTACCCTCTCATGGTCTGCATCATGTCTTCTTCACTACCCCTCTCATGGTCTACATCATGTCTTCTTCACTACCCCTCTCATGGTCTGCATCATGTCTTCTTCACTACCCCTCTCATGGTCTACATCATGTCTTCTTCACTACCGTCTCATGGTCTACATCATGTCTTCTTCACTACCCCTCTCATGGTCTACATCATGTCTTCTTCACTCCCCCTTCATGGTCTGCATCATGTCTTCTTCACTACCCCTCTCATGGTCTACATCATGTCTTCTTCACTACCCCTCTCATGGTCTGCATCATGTCTTCTTCACTACCCCTCTCATGGTCTACATCATGTCTTCTTCACTACCCCTCTCATGGTCTACATCATGTCTTCTTCACTACCCTCTCATGGTCCACATCATGTCTTCTTCACTACCCTCTCATGGTCTACATCATGTCTTCTTCACTACCCCTCTCATGGTCTGCATCATGTCTTCTTCACTACCCCTCTCATGGTCTACATCATGTCTTCTTCACTACCCCTCTCATGGTCTACATCATGTCTTCTTCACTACCCCTCTCATGGTCTACATCATGTCTTCTTCACTACCCCTCTCATGGTCTACATCATGTCTTCTTCACTACCCCTCTCATGGTCCACATCATGTCTTCTTCACTACCCCTCTCATGGTCTACATCATGTCTTCTTCACTACCCCTCTCATGGTCTGCATCATGTCTTCTTCACTACCCTCTCATGGTCTACATCATGTCTTCTTCACTACCCCTCTCATGGTCTACATCATGTCTTCTTCACTACCCTCTCATGGTCTACATCATGTCTTCTTCACTACCCCTCTCATGGTCTACATCATGTCTTCTTCACTACCCCTCTCATGGTCTGCATCATGTCTTCTTCACTACCCCTCTCATGGTCTACATCATGTCTTCTTCACTACCCCTCTCATGGTCTGCATCATGTCTTCTTCACTACCCCTCTCATGGTCTGCATCATGTCTTCTTCACTACCCCTCTCATGGTCTACATCATGTCTTCTTCACTACCCCTCTCATGGTCTGCATCATGTCTTCTTCACTACCCCTCTCATGGTCTACATCATGTCTTCTTCACTACCCCTCTCATGGTCTACATCATGTCTTCTTCACTACCCCTCTCATGGTCTGCATCATGTCTTCTTCACTACCCCTCTCATGGTCTACATCATGTCTTCTTCACTACCCCTCTCATGGTCTACATCATGTCTTCTTCACTACCCCTCTCATGGTCTGCATCATGTCTTCTTCACTACCCCTCTCATGGTCTACATCATGTCTTCTTCACTACCCCTCTCATGGTCTGCATCATGTCTTCTTCACTACCCCTCTCATGGTCTACATCATGTCTTCTTCACTACCCCTCTCATGGTCTACATCATGTCTTCTTCACTACCCCTCTCATGGTCTACATCATGTCTTCTTCACTACCCCTCTCATGGTCTACATTATGTCTTCTTCACTACCCCTCTCATGGTCTACATCATGTCTTCTTCACTACCCCTCTCATGGTCTACATTATGTCTTCTTCACTACCCCTCTCATGGTCTACATTATGTCTTCTTCACTACCCCTCTCATGGTCTACATCATGTCTTCTTCACTACCCCTCTCATGGTCTACATTATGTCTTCTTCACTACCCCTCTCATGGTCTACATTATGTCTTCTTCACTACCCCTCTCATGGTCTACATCTTTGTCTTCTTCACTACCCCTCTCATGGTCTACATCATGTCTTCTTCACTACCCTCTCATGGTCTACATCATGTCTTCTTCACTACCCCTCTCATGGTCTACATCATGTCTTCTTCACTACCCCTCTCATGGTCTACATCATGTCTTCTTCACTACCCCTCTCATGGTCTGCATCATGTCTTCTTCACTACCCCTCTCATGGTCTACATCATGTCTTCTTCACTACCCCTCTCATGGTCTACATCATGTCTTCTTCACTACCCTCTCATGGTCTACATCATGTCTTCTTCACTACCCCTCTCATGGTCTACATTATGTCTTCTTCACTACCCCTCTCATGGTCTACATCATGTCTTCTTCACTACCCCTCTCATGGTCTACATTATGTCTTCTTCACTACCCCTCTCATGGTCTACATTATGTCTTCTTCACTACCCCTCTCATGGTCTACATCATGTCTTCTTCACTACCCCTCTCATGGTCTACATTATGTCTTCTTCACTACCCCTCTCATGGTCTACATTATGTCTTCTTCACTACCCCTCTCATGGTCTACATCATGTCTTCTTCACTACCCCTCTCATGGTCTACATCATGTCTTCTTCACTACCCCTCTCATGGTCTAATCATGTCTTCTTCACTACCCCTCTCATGGTCTACATCATGTCTTCTTCACTACCCCTCTCATGGTCTACATCATGTCTTCTTCACTACCCCTCTCATGGTCTGCATCATGTCTTCTTCACTACCCCTCTCATGGTCTACATCATGTCTTCTTCACTACCCCTCTCATGGTCTACATCATGTCTTCTTCACTACCCCTCTCATGGTCTACATTATGTCTTCTTCACTACCCCTCTCATGGTCTACATCATGTCTTCACTACCCCTCTCATGGTCTACATCATGTCTTCTTCACTACCCCTCTCATGGTCTACATTATGTCTTCTTCACTACCCCTCTCATGGTCTACATCATGTCTTCTTCGCTACCCCTCTCATGGTCTGCATCATGTCTTCTTCACTACCCCTCTCATGGTCTGCATCATGTCTTCTTCACTACCCCTCTCATGGTCCACATCATGTCTTCTTCACTACCCCTCTCATGGTCCACATCATGTCTTCTTCACTACCCCTCTCATGGTCTACATCATGTCTTCTTCACTACCCCTCTCATGGTCCACATCATGTCTTCTTCACTACCCCTCTCATGGTCTGCATCATGTCTTCTTCACTACCCCTCTCATGGTCTACATCATGTCTTCTTCACTACCCCTCTCATGGTCTACATCATGTCTTCTTCACTACCCCTCTCATGGTCTACATCATGTCTTCTTCACTACCCTCTCATGGTCCACATCATGTCTTCTTCACTACCCCTCTCATGGTCTACATCATGTCTTCTTCACTACCCTCTCATGGTCTACATCATGTCTTCTTCACTACCCCTCTCATGGTCTACATCATGTCTTCTTCACTACCCCTCTCATGGTCTGCATCATGTCTTCTTCACTACCCCTCTCATGGTCTACATCATGTCTTCTTCACTACCCCTCTCATGGTCTACATCATGTCTTCTTCACTACCCTCTCATGGTCTACATCATGTCTTCTTCACTACCCCTCTCATGGTCTACATCATGTCTTCTTCACTACCCCTCTCATGGTCTACATAATAATATTTATAATATTTCTACAAGTACAATGATGGTGAAAGTTTTTCTTTTTCGGGCCACCCTGCCTTGGTGGGAATCGGCCAGTGTGATAATAAAAAAAAACATGTACAAGGTATACAGACTTAGTTAACATCAGTGACATACTACTATATAGACAGCCGCTTGTTATGCAGAGCATTTCGAGCAAATTGAGTCAGTTTTATTCCCAGGATTTGGCCCACACCAGTCGGCTAAGACCCAGGTACTGCTAAGTGAACAGGGACAGCAGGTGTCTTAAGGAAAGACGCCCTAATGTTTCCACCTGTACCGTGGATCGGACCACAGCTGCGCTCGCTAGCAGTCCAGCTATGGGGCTCCTTAAGGTTGCATGTGACCTGCTCACCACCAGTCAAGAATACTACATTCCATAAAATATTTATTAAAGTAAACTTTAAGTGTATATACACCTACACATACACCTTTCGGTGTATATATCCCTGATTTTCCCATCCCATCGCTACCGCCCCTCTTCTAAATGTTTACCATCTGTACCGTTTATACTTTTCTAAATTCCCCATTCTCTCTTTCCTATGGAAAAAGTAGTAACTCGTATCTTTCACTGACGAGTAGGTGAGAGACGAGTAATCTTCTCTATAAGCTCGCAAAAAAGCCACAGAGGATCAGATCCTCCTTGCAGATAACCCCAGACAATAGGATCAGGCAGTGGGTGGAACGCAATCCTTTCAGCCCAGTGGGATGATGGTATTCAAACCTGTTTTCTGCTTGTTACTGCCGCTTCTGTAAGACCCGTGTGTTGGTGGTGCACATGAGGAGGAGGAAGAAGAGGGGGATACTTTAAACTGAGTTCCTTGTAATTAACCTGAGTGTCAGATTGATTCTGGTGTGAAGGTAAGTGTGTGCTCACTGAACTATGTTGTTGGGTTGGGTCTTGGCTCCTGCCTCCTCTTTTTAAATGTTATCGACCTGCATTAATGGTTTCTGGTACCTGGAACCCTATCATACCGACTCTTAAAACTGGATGTGCTTCCACGTCTACATCCAGTTTATTCGAAATCACACACAGAGACGTGAAAATGCACTCTCTGACATCTCTGTTATTCATTTGTGTTTATCTTCCATCTGTATCCCCTTGTTCCTGATTCTAGCATTTCGGTTTTATCTGTTCCTATCTTCTCTATAAGTCCTCGAACATTTAATATGTCGTAATCTTATCTCCCTGGTCATTCTCTCTTGTAGAGTCAGCTTCAGTTAATTTAGCCTCTACTTGTAGCACATCTTCAGTTCTGGAATTAGTTTGATAGCAAATCTTCGACTCTTTTCCATCTTCTGAACGTGCTTGATCAGATGGAGGCTCAACACTGGAGCAGTGTATTCTAAGGTGATAGTTCTGACAAATTATAGCCATTTTTCCCATTCTTATTTTTACACTGGTATGCCATTATCCCCTTCTGTGGCCTTGCGGGCCCATGCTGGGCAGTCCTAAGTTATACACACCCGAGGGTTAAGAGGTACTGAGGCCATCGTACCAGAAGATATCAGAAACACTGCTGGAACAAGTGTAGGAGTCTTCAAGAGGAAGCTGAACAAGTATCTTCACCAGGTGCCAGATCAACCAAGCTGTGATGGATATGTGGGGCAGCGGGCCTCTAGCAGCAAATGCCTGGTTGACCAGGCTAGAACCAGACGAGTCTGGCCGATGGCCGGGCTCCGGGAGTAGAAAGACTAAAAACTCATCAAGGGTATAAAGGTAAAGGCCAGCAGGCTGGGTGTTCTACGTACATGAACACTGGTATATATATATATATATATATATATATATATATATATATATATATATATATATATATATATATATATATATATATATATATATCCATCCCCGTCGGTGATTTATAATTTATACATTCAATATTCGCACTAGAGTAATAATAGGAGACGTTGTCACTTGCTGGGATACAGCAGTCAGAGTGGGTAAGGCTCTCACAAGTGTTGGTGTGGTGTGCTCTCACAAGTGTTGGTGTGGTGTGCTCTCACAAGTGTTGGTGTGGTGTGCTCTCACAAGTGTTGGTGTGGTGTGCTCTCACAAGTGTTGGTGTGGTGTGCTCTCACAAGTGTTGGTGTGGTGTGCTCTCACAAGTGTTGGTGTGGTGTGCTCTCACAAGTGTTGGTGTGGTGTGCTCTAGAAAGTATTTGTTTGATATACGTTGTGCGTGTTGGATCTTTCATTAATTAGCGACATTAGGTACACTAATGCCTTTTACAAAACACTTGACTGCATCCAGCAGGTACTAGAGTGTCTTACACAGGATAAGATATTCCAGCAGGTACTGGAGTTTTCTTAAATAGCATAAAACATTCCAGCAAGTACTGGAGTTTTCTTAAATAGCATAAAATATTCCAGCAGGTACTGGAGTTTTCTTAAATAGCATAAAACATTCCAGCAAGTACTGGAGTTTTCTTAAATAGCATAAAACATTCCAGCAAGTACTGGAGTTTTCTTAAATAGCATAAAACATTCCAGCAAGTACTGGAATTTTCTTAAATGGCATAAAACATTCCAGCAAGTACTGGAGTTTTCTTAAATAACATAAAACATTCCAGCAAGTACTGGAATTTTCTTAAATGGCATAAAACATTCCAGCAAGTACTGGAGTTTTCTTAAATGGCATAAAACATTCCAGCAAGTACTGGAGTTTTCTTAAATAGCATAAAACATTCCAGAAAGTACTGGAGTTTTCTAACACAGGATTGGAGTGTTGTCGTACACAGGATGTGACATACCAGCTGGACTGAAGTTTTCTAACCACATTATTTTCCCTGGATGCAACCCACAGCAGTCGGCTGACACGTAGGTTAAGTACAGAGACACATATACAACTAATATGACATTTTATTGTGGCAACGTTTCGCTCTCCAGAAGCTTTGTCAAACCGTTACAGAGAATACAAGGACACGGGGTATATATAGTATATATTAGAGTGAGATGTAAAAGCATAATATAATAGGTAATATGTTTATATTATATATATATATATATATATATATATATATATATATATTATATATATTATATATATATATATTATATATATATATATATATATATATATATATATATATATATATATATACCTCTGTGTCCTTGTATTGTGTGTAACGGCTTGACAAAGCTCCTGGAGAGCGAAACGTTGCCACATTAAAATGTCACATCAGTTGCCCATATGTCCTTTTAACTAACATTATTACATATACGTACCTGTTATTACTGCTAGGTGGGCAAGGTCAGCAGAGATATAAGGAAAGTTGACCAAATGTTTCTTTGTGCCAGGAAATCGAACCTAGGACCCTGCGGTAGTACAGCGTGTCAAACATATAGTTTAATAAACCATACCATGGGGGGAGGGGTTAGAACCCGCAATCAGAGTCTCGTTAGCCACTGGGCGGGTTCTAACCCCGCCCGTGGTTCTGTTTGTTTGCAATCGTATCATTACGATTTCGTGAGTCATATAGTTTAATGTTTGTCAGGAAACAGGGCAAGTGGGTCTTAGCCATATGATGGCCCACATCTGGAGCTTTTGGTCATCAGAGCGAGGACTTCCGCTGGCTTACTGGTCCACATCTTTTAAAAATTCGTGGTTAGGATAACCATTAATCCCTTTCAAACATATGTCGTATATAAGGATTTTTAATTCAAGTTTTTGAATACTATTACGAGGTTTGGTAATCTTGTTTAGGTCAGTGACGTTATACGGTGTATGTGTATTTCTGGTGATATTCTTGGTTGTATTTATCCCAGGTTATTTTTCACTGTGATATTTGCAGCTTCTCTCCAGCCATGATATAACTGTGTCCCCTCTGACTTTATGGTCTCAGATGTTCATGAACTTGCGTTTGTTCAGGTTGATCGTGTGTTTATGTATGAGTGTTTATGTGTGTGTGTTTGTGTGCGCGTGCGTGTTAACACCTACTTATATTTAACCCTAATTAACCTTTTCCGCATTTCTAATTTTCTTTTGACAAATTATGAAGTAACATTCTTGTATAATATACTGTTGAAGTCTCAAGTGTGTGTGTGTGTGTGTGTGTGTGTGTGTGTATTCACCTAATTGTGATTGCAGGGGTCGAGACTCAGCTCCTGGCCCCGCCTCTTCACTGGTCGCTACTAGGTCCACTTTCTCCCTGCTCCATGAGCTTTATCATACCTCGTCTTAAAACTATGTATGGTTCCTGCCTCCACTACATCACTTGTCAGACTATTCCACTTTCTGACAACTCTATGATTGAAGAAATACTTCGCAACATCCCTTTGATATGTGTATGTGTGTGTGTGTGTATGTGTGTGTGTGTGTGTGTGTGTGTGTGTGTGTGTGTGTGTGTGTGTGTGTGTGTGTGTGTGTGTGTGTGTGTGTCTGCATTTGCGGCAAGAGCATTGTAATTTTTTATCTTAAAATGGATAATTACAGGAGCCAGGCAGTGCTTGCGGTGTTCTCTCTCCAGTGTATTATTTGATAAGAGAAGTTGTTCTCTGCTGTGACCAAGATTCCAACTTGAGTTTTTGCGGCAACAGCGTTGTACATAAAAGTAGTGTTTGATTGGAGTGCAGCAGCCAATTCTGATGTCATTATATAAGTGCTTCTTTGGTATTTGTGTAGTCACTGAAGATTATCGTTTTACTGCTTGTATCTTGTTACATATTGATTATGTTCCCATATAATTTTGTACCTGAGTTTAAATAAAATATAAAAAAAAAGTAGGTTATGGATAGGCACTAGGGTAGTAAGTACTAGGTTAGTAGATATTGGGATGGTACTCACCTAATTGTGGTTGCAGGGGTCGAGACACAGCTCCTGACATGCTCCTGGTATGTCCTAAGGTAGGATGTGCTAGGTTAGTAGGTAATAAGGTAAGTAGTACTAAGGTAGCTGGTACTAGGGTAGTAGGTTCTAGGGTACGAAGTACTAGAGTAGTAGGTTACTAGGATAAAAGGTGCTTGGTTAGGTGGTAGTAAGATAAAAAGTATTATAAACCAAGTGCCAGGTAGTGGGTACTAGGGTAGTAGGTTACTAGGCTAAGAAGTACCTAGTTAGGTGATACTAAGGTAGAAAATACTATAAACCAGGTACTAGTGTAGTAAGTACTAAGATATAGGCAGTATTAATGTAGCAGGTACTAGGGAAGGTAGGACTTGTGTGGTAGGTACTAGGATATAAAGAACTAATTTAGTAGGTAGAAGGGAAAGTAGTACTAATGTAGTAGGTACTAGGATATAGGAAGTACTAATGTAGTAGGTACTAGGGAAGGTAGTACTAGTATAGTTAGGTACTAGGATATAGGAAGTACTAATGTAGTAGGCACTAGGGAAGGTAGTACTAGTATAGTAGGTACTAGGATATAGGAAGTACTAATGTAGGTACTAGGGAAGGTAGTACTAGTATAGTAGGTACTAGGATATAGGTAGTACTAATGTAGTAGGTGCTAGGGAAGGTAGTACTAGTGTAGTAGGTACTAGGATATAGGAAAAACTAATGTAGTAGTTACTAGGGAAGGTAGTACTAGTGTAGTAGGTACTAGGATATAGGAAGAATTAATGTAGTAGGTACTAAGGAAGGTAATATTAGTGTAGTAGGTACTAGGATATAGGAAGAACTGATGTGGTAGTTACTAGGGAAGGTAGTACTAATATAGTAGCTACTAGGATAGTAGGTTGGTAAACAACAATCAATCAGGTTGAGGTACTAGTCTTCCTATTTAAGTGTGTTTAATGCTGCCTACTCTGGCAGGTTTACCTTACGTTCTTTTGCCTCAGGAACAGCAAGATGGCAGTTAAATACTTCAAACATTTATTCACATTCATTATGTACTTTTCTTGAAATAATTGTGTATTTCTTAAGCTTATTCTTACAGTACTTCCTCTCCAATTTAGTAGGCCGGGTTTGGGAGCGAGCAGCGGGGGCCATCATCCCCAGAAACACTGCCAAATGTAACTCATACAAAAAGCAATGTAGAAGAGTTATTGAAAAAAAAATATTTTTTCCACATTTTTATTATTCATTGGGAATTACTTCTTTACGGATAGTGTTTAACGTACTCACCAATATGTGGTTACAGTGGTCGATTCAAAGCTCCTGGGCCCGCCTCTTCGCTAATGTGAGTATCCATGTGTGTGTGTGTTCGTGTTATGTGAGTGCGTGTTCGCGCATGTGTGTTTTTGTATGTATGCCCATGTTTGTGTGTGTGCACGAGTATTTGTGTTTTTGTGTATGTGTAACTCTCTTAGATTTAACCCTAATTAACCTTTTAGTCATTTACAATTTCCTTATGATAAAAACTGAAGTAATGCTGTTGCAGATTTCCCGCTGGAGTCTTAAACCAGCTTGATTGTTTCCGTTTATTATATTTATTTACCCACAAATACATATGCTACAAGAACGGTTATACTCGTCGTGTTCTCTGTTCGATATATTATATAAAATGAGTGATTTTCCTTTGCCGTGACCAGGATTCGAACCTGGGTTATTGCGGCCACAACGCAATGTACTAACCACTATACGATCACGGCCACCAAGGAACACGAGAGTGAGGAGTTTGTATGAGTCAATAACCAGCCACTCCTGCCTTGGACGGTAAGGAAGTTGTAAGTATAATAATAATAATAATATATACGAGGTATACTGGCCTAGCTGACATCAATGACATACTACTATATAGAAAGCCGCTTGTTATGCTGAGCATTTCGGGCACATTAGGTCAGTTTTGTCCCAGGATGCAACCCACATCAGTCGACTGACACCCAGTTACCTATTTTACTGATGGGTGAACATAGACAACGGGTGTAAAGAAACATGCCCAACATTTCTACCCTCGCTGGGAGTCGAACCTAGACCCTCGCCGTGTGAAGCGAGACCTTTAGCCATCAGGCCACGGGTTTAATAATTGTACTTATGCGTACCTGTGCCCAAATAAACTTAAGATAGTTGTAATAATCTTAAGCTTGTGTAATGTGCTTATGTGTAATTGTACGCAAATAAACTAAAATTTATGTAGTGTGCTTATTGCAATTAAGATCCTTAGATTCTACCCCAGGAGACAAAGGCCCATTCTCTTTCTCTTTCACTTTGTCAGATTAATTCAGTATTGCAAGAACTAGTTATTAAGTGCTATCCATATAGCGGCCACGGGTATCCTAGTTTGATGCTAAGTTCATTACTATGTCCAGTTGTTCAAGTTGACCAGCACCACAGTATTTAGGTGTAGTCCCCAACTACAGCCTAGTAGTTGCTTTATATAGTAGCAATTTCTGACAAGTGATGGTGATAGTTTCGTGGAGTGACGGTGCTGATATCGTGGGGATGATTTTGATGATCGCTGTGGTGGGGAATTTCTGATTTTGGTGGTTATTTTTTGAGTTCAATGATTTTTTCTGTGTGTGTTCGTGGAGGTGCCTCCTGCCTGTCTGCATAATGTTTGTCTCACAACATGCTGAGCACGTCCAAGATCTACTTCCATGACTGGGCGCAAGAATTCGCATATATAATTTTATTTTTATAGGTAAGGGAGGAGGAGGGATGGGTGAAAGAGAAAGGAAAAAAGGCAATAAGAGAGATAAGTAAAGTGAAGAAAAAACAAATCGGATAATATGTTGAAAGACAACAGTCTTCTTGGTGGAAAACTTAAATCCTAAGGCATGGAATAAGACAGAGAAAAGTGGAGTTTTGACTCCCGAGTGAAAGTACTGTAGGCTGCTGGGAGGGGGGGGGAGCTGGAGGCATGGGAGGGAGGGGAAAGGCATTAAACTGTTAAAGGTTATTATGCATGGCCTTTGACCCCCCACCCTTACAACAGGTGCTTAATTAGTATGTTTGTGACCACCACTCCCCCACAAGACCAGAGTATATACATTAGAAGCTTATTTTAATATCTATTTAAAGTATTCTTGAGATACAAGTATCCCCTTCCAGCCTGCTTTACCAGGTCACCTGATCAGTACGGTCGTGGACCGCCTGGTAAGGCAGGAACAAGTTTCACATAAATTACACCAAGAAGGGTTGGAGTAATAGGCTACCTTCCTCCCTCCTCCATAATATTTTGTTCGGAATTTTAACCAGGGAGGGTTAGCCACCCAGGATAACCCAAGAAAGGCAGTGCGTCATCGAGGAACTCTTATTTCCACTGGGGTCCTCTGTCTTGTCCCCCAGGATGCGACCCACACCAGTCGACTAACACCTAGGCACCTACTTGCTAGGTGAACAGGACATGTGTAAGGAAACGCGTCCAGAGTTTTCACCCCTGCCGGGAATTGAACCCGGACTCTCAACATGTGAAGCAAGAGGTTTGGCAGACAGGCCAAGGGGCCCCAGCTCCTGGTTCAAGTATAGTAGGTATCACCCAGGGTCCAAGTGAAACGCTAGCCTGCTGACGATTTTAGTATTTATTAATATCCAAGAATTTCAGCAAACGTGTGATTGTTTTCTTTGTTAAAAGGGGGGAAACATAAGTATTAATTTATTATTATTCTTATTCTTTATATCGTAGACGATTGCTAAATACTTTAGGGGTCATACAACGCCTGAGAGAAGAAAAGGCGGCCGGGTTTAATCCGAAAGAGACAGTATCTTCAACTCCTTGTGTTAAAAACTCTTGATCGGCATCTAAGCCTCTCCTTTGAAGGGAGAGAAATGTCAGAATCAGAAATACACATATATTGGCTATGGAGTTCAGAGGTCAGGAGACCCCAGTCAGCTGGGAGACAGTGAGGTCAGGACACCTTATGTCACTAAAAATTTATGTAGACACTGCTTTCTACTTGCGTTTTAAATATAGTCAAACCTCCTACAGTGGTGCACATGCTTGCTGACGTGTAAAAAAAGTCTTAAAAGTTAGCCAGCTAGTTGAAATTATATATTATATATATATATATATATATATATATATATATATATATATATATATATATATATATATATATATATATATATATATATATATAGTGTAAAAACTCTATGCACATAAAGGGCCCCAAAATATGGGATTCATTACCAGAAGATATTAAAGTAACCCAGTCTGAAAATCAATTTAAGACTTCTCAAAAGCCACTTAATCACCGTAGACTAAATGCTAAATACTCAGTGCACATTTACTCACCTATGTACTCCCACATCATAACTGAAACAATCACATTGAACCTTTTATCCATTGTTGACACGAATATAATCGAATCATTGTTTTTCACAAAACATTTTAGAATATAAATATATCTTTGTATTATACAAATTTTGATTCACTTACAATTAATAATCTACTGTACAACTATGAAATAATTACTTTCCTACTGTACAACTATGATATACTACTCCTTAGTGTTAAGTAGTCAGTAATGTTAAGTTGGCCCATAATGCCAAGGCATAATAGAGGCTCTCTTTGCATTGCAACCCACTATTGTATATACACAATCTCAATGTACTGTTTGCAAAGACATTAAATAAATAAATAAATAAATAAATAAATATAGTGTAACATCTGAAAGCCCCGAGACGTGTATTTTCCCTCTGCATGGAATTGGCTCTATATAGGCAGTGTATATACACAGGCGTAAGAGGCCCAAGACTCTTCAACATCCTGCCATAAAGACGAAAACTGATATGTTCCTCAAGTCAGTTCCTGATCAACCAGGATGTGGTTCGTACGTTAAACTGCGTGCGGCCAGCAGTAAGAGCTGTGCTTGATCCACCAGGAGTCCTTGTCTGTGACCGGGTCGCGGGGGTGTTGACACCAGAACACTTTTTTCAGGTATATATTGCGAGGGATGAATTCCTCCTCCGTAAGTCATGCGTGTCGTAAGAGGCGACTAAAATGCCGGGAGCAAAGGGCTAGTAACCCCTGCCTCGGTGGGAGACGGCCGGTGTGTTGAAAAAAATATATATTTTCCGAGGGATGTATTGCAGCAGTTTACTTTAACCTCTATTTTAAGGATTGAAGATCCTATGGTGTTGGTGTACAAATGGCATGCAGCGAGAGAGGGAAGGGGGGTCACGTGACTTAAGTCTTGCCCAGGGATCCTGCCTATAAATGTTGCTAGGATCTGTATATACTACACAAGCAATACTATTGACATAATGGTCCTTGTGTAATCTATATTGTCACTAGTTAATGCTTCAAGTTGGACCGAAACGCCGTCATAAATTTTCTTTCTCTTATGTATGGGTTATTTGTATATTCTTCCAGTTACGGTATTGTGCATTTGTGTTCTTTAGTCGATAGGCGTTAAACTCAACCAAGCCACTAAACACAGATCATTGATGCTAGTACACCTGTCAACTTTTTTTTTTGTCAGCCTTCAATTATCACCTATTTTTCTGTTTTTATCTACACAGTTTTGAGCTATACCTGTACACCTTAATTCTGTCATTACCTTCAGGCCTCTGCCTTCATGCTGACGAAAGAATTGCTCACTGAATTTGAGTTACTATTAGTTTAATCAAATCTCATTATTTTCCATTCCCAGGCGCTGTAATAGTAATCCTACGTTACTGGAAATTTCAATGATAATTCCCAGACAGCGCTGCATGATCCTGTGGGGCTGGCGCTTAGTTTTGATTGTAATAATAATAATAATAATAATAATAATAATAATAATAATAATAATAATAATAATAATAATAATAATAAAATAATTCCAAAACAGCCAGCCAGAGTGGCTTACATTCCTTAGGGTTCTTGGTTCTCCTCCCTAGAATGTTGTACACAATAGTAGAATAAATCCCAGGCATTTATTTTATGCTTGGTGAATAGGTGCAGTAATAATCTTTATTTCTGCAAGTACATGCACAAGGTATACAGTCCTAGCTGACATGAATGACATACTGTATAGAAAGCCCCTTGTTATGCAGAGCATTTCGGGCAAATTAGGTCAATTTTGTCCCAGGATGCAATCCACACCAGTCGACTAACACCCAGGTACCTATTTTACTGCTAGATGAACATGGACACTGCCAGCAGGTGACTTAAGGAAACACGTCATGTTTCCACCTATTCCGGGATACATAAGATGTAAGATTTACCAATAAGCTTCGCCCAAGGTCTGGCTGTGAGGTGAGTGCTTTAGCACTAAATGCGATGTAAATGGTTTAGAAAGCCGACAAGTTGAAGAATGGACACTTGTTCAGTCCCAAATATTGCACAGCACAAAGATAGTCACCTACCCAGCTGTCACTTTGCCACCCGTCCTGTGACTTAACTCGGAGAGAGAGAGCGTGGAGTTACCAACGATTTAACCAGCCTTCAAGTCGTGACGTGGTGGTGACCTGGGTAAGTAGGGGCATCCTGCCATGGGTGACACATGTGGGGGTGGGGCGGAGTCGTGGGGTCATTATAGACTCGTGTCTTCACTAACACCACATGCTTGTTACTTCCAGTAGAGGATACACGAAAGGATACCATTTGTTTATTTTTATTCGTATGAAATACAGGTTGTAAATGGTATTGTGACACCGTTAAACTGTAGAAGAGAGCACCTGTGTACAGTTCAAGACATTTATTTAAGGAAACGTTTCGCCACGAGTGGCTTCATTATTCCTAATTTGAACTGATGAAGCCACTCGTGGCGAAACGTTTCTTTAATATATTTTTTCTACAAGTACATGTACAAGGTATGCAGGTCTAGCTGACATCAATGACATACTACTATATAGAAAGCTCCTTGGATTGCGACCCACACCAGTCGACTAACACTCAGGTACCTATTTTACTGAAAGGTGAACATGGACAGCAGATGCCTTAAGGAAGCGTCCTAATGTTTCCAGCCATATCGGGGATTGAACCACGGACCTCGGTGTGTTAGTTGAGTGTGCTAGCAATCGAGCTACTGCACACAAGTGTTCATTTCCACGTATTAAATGCAATTGGCTATAGACTATTAACAGTATACGCTGCTAGCTTAATCTATAAGATAACTAGATATTTTAACAGAGCAGATTATGCATAACATACATAACCTGGGAGAAATATTTACAGTGGTTTTAAGGACACACATACACGTTATTGGTACAAATATATATATATATATATATATATATATATATATATATATATATATATATATATATATATATATATATATATATATATATATAATATATTATGTGGATTTAATCTCGAATAATAGAAACCTAACAACGTTACTTATTTCTACAGGGATCTCTCTATGTAACTGTTTCTCCGATATATTCCCTCACACATAATGGATTTCTTACATCGTGTAATAAAATCTGTCAGTATGAGCTGGGAGACTTCAGTAAAGGGTTGATGTTGGGTAGATGAGGGAGGAGGAGCTTAACTTTGCGATTCTAGGTAATAAAGACATGAGTAAACAAGAAAGTCATAAGAGGAAAAGTCGCGAAAAAAAAGTAAGACGAAGGATTGTCACATATTACTTTTAGTTAGATAGTGTTGTCGAACCTAATCTAGCCTAACCTAACCTAACCTAACCTAACCTAACCTAACCAAACTTACCCTAACCTAACCTAAGTTACTCTAACCTAATCTAACTTAACCTAACTTACCCTAACTTAACCTAATCTAACCTAACGTAATCTAATCTAATCTAACCTAAACAAAACTAACTCTGAACTTAAACTATGCTAACCTAACATATTCTAAGCTAGCTTAAATTAATCAGATTTGCTGTGATGTTTTTCTGTGACCTCTTTGTTCCTGTGACTTTATTACGTCACCGAGTTTCCGTGTGTAGGAGGAGAGCTAGTAGTTAGTTGGCTAGATTCCTGGTAATGGAGATCTGTTAGTGTACGGCTATGTTGGAGGTTGTTGTCATGGTGGTGGTTGTGATGGTGAAGGGTGGTGGTGGCTGTGATTGTGATGGTGAAGGGTGGTGGTGGCTGTGATTGTGGTGGTTGTGATGGTGAAGGGTGGTGGTGGCTGTGATTGCGGTGGTTGTGATGGTGAAGGGTGGTGGTGGTTATGATTGTGGTGGTTGTGATGGTGAAGGGTGGTGGTGGTTATGATTGTGGTGGTTGTGATGGTGAAGGGTGGTGGTGGCTGAGATTGTGGTGGTTGTGATGGTGAAGGGTGGTGGTGGCTGTGATTGTGGTGGTTGTGATGGTGAAGGGTGGTGGTGGTTATGATTGTGGTGGTTGTGATGGTGAAGGGTGGTGGTGGTTATGATTGTGGTGGTTGTGATGGTGAAGGGTGGTGGTGGCTGTGATTGTGGTGGTTGTGATGGTGAAGGGTGGTGGTGGCTGTGATTGTGGTGGTTGTGATGGTGAAGGGTGATGGTGGCTGTGATTGTGGTGGTTGTGATGGTGAAGGGTGGTGGTGGCTGTGATTGTGGTGGTTGTGATGGTGAAGGGTGGTGGTGGTGGCTGTGATTGTGGTGGTTGTGATGGTGAAGGGTGGTGGTGGCTGTGATTGTGGTGGTTGTGATGGTGAAGGGTGGTGGTGGCTGTGATTGTGGTGGTTGTGATGGTGAAGGGTTGTGGTGGCTGTGATTGTGGTGGTTGTGATGGTGAAGGGTGGTGGTGGTGGTTATGATTGTGGTGGTTGTGATGGTGAAGGGTGGTGGTGGTTATGATTGTGGTGGTTGTGATGGTGAAGGGTGGTGGTGGCTGTGATTGTGGTGGTTGCGATGGTGAAGGGTGGTGGTGGCTGTGATTGTGGTGGTTGTGATGGTGAAGGGTAGTGGTGGCTGTGATTGTGGTGGTTGTGATGGTGAAGGGTGGTGGTGGCTGTGATTGTGGTGGTTGTGATGGTGAAGGGTGGTGGTGGCTGTGATTGTGGTGGTTGTGATGGTGAAGGGTGGTGGTGGCTGTGATTGTGGTGGTTGTGATGGTGAAGGGTTGTGGTGGCTGTGATTGTGGTGGTTGTGATGGTGAAGGGTGGTGGTGGCTATGATTGTGGTGGTTGTGATGGCGAAGGGTGGTGGTGGTTATGATTGCGGTGGTTGTGATGGTGAAGGGTGGTGGTGGCTGTGATTGTGGTGGTTGTGATGGTGAAGGGTGGTGGTGGCTGTGATTGTGGTGGTTGTGATGGTGAAGGGTGATGGTGGTTATGATTGTGGTGGTTGTGATGGTGAAGGGTGGTGGTGGCTGGGATTGTGGTGGTTGTGATGGTGAAGGGTGGTGGTGGCTGTGATTGTGGTGGTTGTGATGGTGAAGGGTGGTGGTGGCTGTGATTGTGGTGGTTGTGATGGTCAAGGGTGGTGGTGGCTGTGATTGTGGTGGTTGTGATGGTGAAGGGTGGTGGTGGTTATGATTGTGGTGGTTGTGATGGTGAAGGGTGGTGGTGGCTGTGATTGTGGTGGTTGTGATGGTGAAGGGTGGTGGTGGCTGTGATTGTGGTGGTTGTGATGGTGAAGGGTGGTGGTGGTTATGATTGTGGTGGTTGTGATGGTGAAGGGCGGTGGTGGCTGTGATTGTGGTGGTTGTGATGGTGAAGGGTGGTGGTGGCTGTGATTGTGGTGGTTGTGATGGTGAAGGGTGGTGGTGGCCGTGATTGTGGTGGTTGTGATGGTGAAGGGTGGTGGTGGCTGTGATTGTGGTGGTTGTGATGGTGAAGGGTGGTGGTGGTTATGATTGTGGTGGTTGTGATGGTGAAGGGTGGTGGTGGCTGTGATTGTGGTGGTTGTGATGGTGAAGGTGGTGGTGGCTGTGATTGTGGTGGTGGCTGTGATTGTTGTGGTTGTGATGGTGAAGGGTGGTGGTGGCTGTGATTGTGGTGGTTGTGATGGTGAAGGGTGGTGGTGGCTGTGATTGTGGTGGTTGTGATGGTGAAGGGTGGTGGTAGCTGTGATTGTGGTGGTTGTGATGGTGAAGGGTGGTGGTGGCTGTGATTGTGGTGGTTGTGATGGTGAAGGGTTGTGGTGGCTGTGATTGTGGTGGTTGTGATGGTGAAGGGTGGTGGTGGTTATGATTGTGGTGGTTGTGATGGTGAAGGGTGGTGGTGGTTATGATTGTGGTGGTTGTGATGGTGAAGGGTGGTGGTGGCTGTGATTGTGGTGATTGTGATGGTGAAGGGTGGTGGTGGCTGTGATTGTGGTGGTTGTGATGGTGAAGGGTGGTGGTGGTGGTTATGATTGTGGTGGTTGTGATGGTGAAGGGTGGTGGTGGCTTTGATTGTGGTGGTTGTGATGGTGAAGGGTGGTGGTGGCTGTGATTGTGGTGGTTGTGATGGTGAAGGGTAGTGGTGGCTATGATTGTGGTGGTTGTGATGGTGAATGGTGGTGGTGGCTGTGATTGTGGTGGTTGTGATGGTGAAGGGTGGTGGTGGCTGTGATTGTGGTGGTTGTGATGGTGAAGGGTGGTGGTGGCTGTGATTGTGGTGGTTGTGATGGTGAAGGGTGGTGGTGGCTGTGATTGTTGTGGTTGTGATGGTGAAGGGTGGTGGTGGCTATGATTGTGGTGGTTGTGATGGTGAAGGGGGTGGTGGCTGTGATTGTGGTGGTTGTGATAGTGAAGGGTTGTGGTGGCTGTGATTGTGGTGGTTGTGATGGTGAAGGGTGGTGGTGGTTATGATTGTGGTGGTTGTGATGGTGAAGGGTGGTGGTGGTTATGATTGTGGTGGTTGTGATGGTGAAGGGTGGTGGTGGCTGTGATTGTGGTGGTTGTGATGGTGAAGGGTGGTGGTGGCTGTGATTGTGGTGGTTGTGATGGTGAAGGGTGGTGGTGGCTGTGATTGTTGTGGTTGTGATGGTGAAGGGTGGTGGTGGCTGTGATTGTGGTGATTGTGATGGTGATGGGTGTTGGTGGTTATGATTGTGGCGGTTGTGATGGTGATGGGTGGTGGTGATTATGATTGGTCACAGTTTTAAGAGTAGATATGACTGGGCTCTGGAGGCAGGGACTCAGATAAGGGTAGAGGCGGGGGCCAAGCACCATGAATCAGCCCCCTGCAGACGAAATTAGGTACGTACAACCAAGCACCTGGTTAGAGAAGCAGCGGATATAAACACCGTCATAAGGTCCTTTCTTTTTTTTACACGGTTATTGACTGTCCGGGAAGGTCGTACCGCCCAGTTAATTACACAGCTGTTAATCAGTTAATTCCTTTCAAATGACTGCATAATTGCTGGGTCAGTTTTTCCTTTTATGAAGCAACGACCGTAGATGGTGGTAGAACGTGGCTGCCTCGTCTTGTTCTTACTTGACTCATTATGAAGCAACGACCGTAGATGCTGGTAGAACGTGGCTGCCTCGTGTTGTTCTTACTTGACTCGTTATGAAGCAACGACCGTAGATGCTGGTAGAACGTGGCTGCCTCGTGTTGTTACTTGACTCGTTATGAAGCAACGACCGTAGATGCTGGTAGAACGTGGCTGCCTCGTGTTGTTACTTGACTCGTTATGAAGCAACGACCGTAGATGCTGGTAGAACGTGGCTGCCTCGTGTTGTTACTTGACTCGTTATGAAGCAACGACCGTAGATGCTGGTAGAACGTGGCTGCCTCGTGTTGTTACTTGACTCGTTATGAAGCAACGACCGTAGATGCTGGTAGAACGTGGCTGCCTCGTGTTGTTACTTGACTCGTTATGAAGCAACGACCGTAGATGCTGGTAGAACGTGGCTGCCTCGTGTTCTTACTTGACTCGTTATGAAGCAACGACCGTAGATGGTGGTAGAACGTGGCTGCCTCGTGTTCTTACTTGACTCGTTATGAAGCAACGACCGTAG
>NC_069491.1:4395860-4430860 GCF_026875155.1 Cherax quadricarinatus
GCACACGATAATACTTCACATGTTGCTCCACGATAATACTTCACATGTTGCTCCACTATAATACTTCACATGTTGCTGCACGATAATACTTCACATGTTGCTCCACTATAATACTTCACATGTTGCTGCACGATAATACTTCACATGTTGCTGCACGATAATACTTCACATGTTGCTCCACTATAATACTTCACATGTTGCTGCACGATAATACTTCACATGTTGCTCCACTATAATACTTCACATGTTGCTCCACGATAATACTTCACATGTTGCTGCACGATAATACTTCACATGTTGCTGCACGATAATACTTCACGTGTTGCTCCACGATAATACTTCACATGTTGCTCCACGATAATACTTCACATGTTGCTGCACGATAATACTTCACATGTTGCTGCACGATAATACTTCACATGTTGCTCCACGATAATACTTCACGTGTTGCTCCACGATAATACTTCACGTGTTGCTCCACGATAATACTTCACATGTTGCTGCACGATAATACTTCACGTGTTGCTCCACGATAATACTTCACGTGTTGCTGCACGATAATACTTCACGTGTTGCTCCACGATAATACTTCACGTGTTGCTCCACGATAATACTTCACATGTTGCTGCACGATAATACTTCACATGTTGCTGCACGATAATACTTCACATGTTGCTGCACGATAATACTTCACATGTTGCTGCACGATAATACTTCACATGTTGCTGCACTATAATACTTCACATGTTGCTGCACGATAATACTTCACGTGTTGCTCCACGATAATACTTCACGTGTTGCTCCACGATAATACTTCACATGTTGCTGCACTATAATACTTCACATGTTGCTCCACGATAATACTTCACATGTTGCTGCACGATAATACTTCACATGTTGCTGCACTATAATACTTCACATGTTGCTGCACGATAATACTTCACATGTTGCTCCACGATAATACTTCACATGTTGCTGCACTATAATACTTCACATGTTGCTCCACGATAATACTTCACATGTTGCTCCACTATAATACTTCACATGTTGCTGCACGATAATACTTCACATGTTGCTCCACTATAATACTTCACATGTTGCTGCACTATAATACTTCACATGTTGCTCCACGATAATACTTCACATGTTGCTGCACTATAATACTTCACATGTTGCTGCACGATAATACTTCACATGTTGCTCCACTATAATACTTCACATGTTGCTGCACGATAATACTTCACATGTTGCTGCACGATAATACTTCACATGTTGCTGCACGATAATACTTCACGTGTTGCTCCACGATAATACTTCACATGTTGCTCCACGATAATACTTCACATGTTGCTCCACGATAATACTTCACATGTTGCTCCACGATAATACTTCACATGTTGCTCCACGATAATACTTCACATGTTGCTCCACGATAATACTTCACGTGTTGCTGCACGATAATACTTCACATGTTGCTCCACGATAATACTTCACATGTTGCTCCACGATAATACTTCACATGTTGCTCCACGATAATACTTCACATGTTGCTCCACGATAATACTTCACATGTTGCTCCACGATAATACTTCACATGTTGCTCCACGATAATACTTCACATGTTGCTGCACTATAATACTTCACATGTTGCTGCACTATAATACTTCACATGTTGCTCCACGATAATACTTCACATGTTGCTGCACTATAATACTTCACATGTTGCTCCACGATAATACTTCACATGTTGCTCCACGATAATACTTCACATGTTGCTCCACGATAATACTTCACATGTTGCTCCACGATAATACTTCACATGTTGCTCCACGATAATACTTCACATGTTGCTCCACGATAATACTTCACGTGTTGCTCCACGATAATACTTCACATGTTGCTGCACGATAATACTTCACATGTTGCTGCACGATAATACTTCACATGTTGCTGCACGATAATACTTCACATGTTGCTCCACGATAATACTTCACATGTTGCTGCACTATAATACTTCACATGTTGCTGCACTATAATACTTCACATGTTGCTCCACGATAATACTTCACATGTTGCTGCACTATAATACTTCACATGTTGCTCCACGATAATACTTCACATGTTGCTGCACGATAATACTTCACATGTTGCTCCACGATAATACTTCACATGTTGCTGCACTATAATACTTCACATGTTGCTGCACTATAATACTTCACATGTTGCTCCACGATAATACTTCACATGTTGCTGCACTATAATACTTCACATGTTGCTGCACTATAATACTTCACATGTTGCTGCACTATAATACTTCACATGTTGCTGCACTATAATACTTCACATGTTGCTGCACTATAATACTTCACATGTTGCTGCACTATAATACTTCACATGTTGCTCCACGATAATACTTCACATGTTGCTCCACTATAATACTTCACATGTTGCTGCACTATAATACTTCACATGTTGCTCCACGATAATACTTCACATGTTGCTGCACTATAATACTTCACATGTTGCTGCACTATAATACTTCACATGTTGCTCCACGATAATACTTCACATGTTGCTCCACGATAATACTTCACATGTTGCTCCACGATAATACTTCACATGTTGCTGCACGATAATACTTCACATGTTGCTGCACGATAATACTTCACATGTTGCTCCACGATAATACTTCACATGTTGCTGCACGATAATACTTCACATGTTGCTGCACGATAATACTTCACATGTTGCTCCACGATAATACTTCACATGTTGCTCCACGATAATACTTCACATGTTGCTGCACTATAATACTTCACATGTTGCTCCACTATAATACTTCACATGTTGCTGCACTATAATACTTCACGTGTTGCTCCACGATAATACTTCACATGTTGCTCCA
This sequence comes from Cherax quadricarinatus, assembly GCF_026875155.1. Lineage (NCBI taxonomy): Eukaryota > Metazoa > Arthropoda > Malacostraca > Decapoda > Parastacidae > Cherax > Cherax quadricarinatus. The sequence continues at coordinate 4,398,766 of NC_069491.1, forward strand.
CGATAATACTTCACGTGTTGCTCCACGATAATACTTCACATGTTGCTCCACGATAATACTTCACATGTTGCTCCACGATAATACTTCACATGTTGCTGCACTATAATACTTCACATGTTGCTGCACTATAATACTTCACGTGTTGCTCCACGATAATACTTCACATGTTGCTCCACGATAATACTTCACATGTTGCTCCACGATAATACTTCACATGTTGCTCCACGATAATACTTCACATGTTGCTCCACGATAATACTTCACATGTTGCTGCACTATAATACTTCACATGTTGCTCCACGATAATACTTCACATGTTGCTGCACTATAATACTTCACATGTTGCTCCACGATAATACTTCACATGTTGCTCCACGATAATACTTCACATGTTGCTCCACGATAATACTTCACATGTTGCTCCACGATAATACTTCACGTGTTGCTGCACTATAATACTTCACGTGTTGCTCCACGATAATACTTCACATGTTGCTGCACGATAATACTTCACATGTTGCTGCACGATAATACTTCACATGTTGCTCCACGATAATACTTCACATGTTGCTGCACGATAATACTTCACATGTTGCTGCACGATAATACTTCACATGTTGCTGCACTATAATACTTCACATGTTGCTCCACGATAATACTTCACATGTTGCTCCACGATAATACTTCACATGTTGCTCCACGATAATACTTCACATGTTGCTCCACGATAATACTTCACATGTTGCTCCACGATAATACTTCACATGTTGCTGCACTATAATACTTCACATGTTGCTGCACTATAATACTTCACATGTTGCTCCACGATAATACTTCACTGTTGCTGCACGATAATACTTCACATGTGCTGCACGATAATACTTCACATGTTGCTCCACGATAATACTTCACATGTTGCTCCACGATAATACTTCACATGTTTGCTCCACGATAATACTTCACATGTTGCTGCACGATAATACTTCACATGTTGCTCCACGATAATACTTCACATGTTGCTCCACTATAATACTTCACATGTTGCTCCACGATAATACTTCACATGTTGCTCCACGATAATACTTCACATGTTGCTCCACGATAATACTTCACATGTTGCTCCACGATAATACTTCACATGTTGCTGCACTATAATACTTCACATGTTGCTGCACTATAATACTTCACATGTTGCTCCACGATAATACTTCACATGTTGCTCCACGATAATACTTCACATGTTGCTGCACTATAATACTTCACATGTTGCTCCACGATAATACTTCACATGTTGCTGCACGATAATACTTCACATGTTGCTCCACTATAATACTTCACATGTTGCTGCACGATAATACTTCACATGTTGCTGCACGATAATACTTCACATGTTGCTCCACGATAATACTTCACATGTTGCTCCACGATAATACTTCACATGTTGCTGCACGATAATACTTCACATGTTGCTGCACGATAATACTTCACGTGTTGCTGCACGATAATACTTCACCTGCAACTCTGCTAAAAAGGATTATAATAATGATAATCAAAACAATAGGCGTGCATTACGTCAATACATTAGTGTTACATCTGCCTTTAACAACAGCCTGACTGAACACTATTAGAGGAACGACTCGGTCAGATGACCAAACACTGTTTTGCGGGTCAGGAAACAGTTATCTTGTTACCTGACCAATATTACTTAACCTAACCACTCGCACGAATTTTCAACATTCAAATGTAGTTGTTCCTACTTTAGTATTTGCCAGGTTAATTTTAAATGGAATATCTTTATGCTACTAAAGGACTACTCTCCCTTTATCGGATCAAACCTGATTGTATCCCATTCCCCGTGCACTGCGGATCTCATATAGGTTTAGAACTTCCCTGTTTTGATAATAATATAGAAACTTGTGCTTAAGTGTTATGTAAATATTAATTAGTTCCACTATAGTGTGTACAACACTAGTGTTGTTATATTCACCAGGACATAGGTCAAGTACATATTTTCTGACGTGGGTCACATAATGACCCGCCAATGTAGCAGCTGGTCATTTGGCCCAGGCCTTCCCCTGGCTTACTAATCCACCCCTAAAATTTACGTTAAAATTATAATCATCGTATAGATATGAAAAAGGTATAGGTAGGTATATTGTCAGGAAACAGTACAAGTGTTTCCTGACGCGGGTCTTAGTCATATGATGACCAACAGCTGCAGCTTTTGGTCATCTGACCGAGGACTTCCGCTGGCTTACCGGTCCACCTCTTTAAACATCATGGTTATGATTATAACCATTAGGAGTACTAACAGTTACTATAAAATCAAAATTAAGAACGATTTTTATAGGTTTTCATACTGAGAACTTGAAGGTAAACGCTTCACTGCCATGATTATCTGACCAGGGTACCTTAGGTTGTCAGGGAGATGAAGTGAGGGTGTGACGAGAGGTCTCCGCCATCACCAGACCATGTACACTGCCACGTCTGAGTGTGTAAGGTGAGTGTACACTACCAGGTCTGAGTGTGTAAGATGAGTGTACAGTAGCACGTCTGAGTGTATAAGGTGAGTGTACAGTACCAGGTCTGAGTGTGTAAGGTGAGTGTACAGTACCAGGTCTGAGTGTGTAAGGTGAGTGTACAGTGCCAGGTCTGAGTGTATAAGGTGAGTGTAACAGTAACCAGGTCTGAGTGTGTAAGGTGAGTGTACAGTACCAGGTCTGAGTGTATAAGGTGAGTGTACAGTGCCAGGTCTGAGTGTGTAAGGTGAGTGTACAGTGCCAGGTCTGAGTGTGTAAGGTGAGTGTACAGTACCAGGTCTGAGTGTGTAAGGTGAGTGTACAGTACCAGGTCTGAGTGTATAAGGTGAGTGTACAGTACCAGGTCTGAGTGTGTAAGGTGAGTGTACAGTACCAGGTCTGAGTGTATAAGGTGAGTGTACAGTACCAGGTCTGAGTGTATAAGGTGAGTGTACAGTGCCAGGTCTGAGTGTGTAAGGTGAGTGTACAGTACCAGGTCTGAGTGTATAAGGTGAGTGTACAGTACCAGGTCTGAGTGTGTAAGGTGAGTGTACAGTACCAGGTCTGAGTGTATAAGGTGAGTGTACAGTGCCAGGTCTGAGTGTGTAAGGTGAGTGTACAGTACCAGGTCTGAGTGTATAAGGTGAGTGTACAGTACCAGGTCTGAGTGTGTAAGGTGAGTGTACAGTACCAGGTCTGAGTGTATAAGGTGAGTGTACAGTACCAGGTCTGAGTGTATAAGGTGAGTGTACAGTACCAGGTCTGAGTGTATAAGGTGAGTGTACAGTACCAGGTCTGAGTGTATAAGGTGAGTGTACAGTAGCACACGTGAGGGAATAAGGTAAGATCTTCCTCATTAGATCATGTAGCACACGTGATGTAAACCAGGTAGGTTATGTTTGCATAATAAGATCCAAGACGATCTTCTCGGTGTTCCATGATCCATGTATGTAAGTTAAGCTCTTCTGCTGAATATAAAATATTTGTAAGATGGAGGATGTCTTTACTGGTAAAGGGCCCTTGAAACTATTTTCTCTCTGAAATACACTTTTCTTACTCTGAAATACACTTTTCTTACTCTGAAATACACTTTTCTTACTCTGAAATACACTTTTCTCACTCTGAAATACACTTTTCTCACTCTGAAATACACTTTTCTTACTCTGAAATACACTTTTCTTACTCTGAAATACACTTTTCTCACTCTGAAATACACTTTTCTCACTCTGAAATACACTTTTCTCACTCTGAAATACACTTTTCTTACTCTGAAATACACTTTTCTTACTCTGAAATACACTTTTCTTACTCTGAAATACACTTTTCTCACTCTGAAATACACTTTTCTTACTCTGAAATACACTTTTCTTACTCTGAAATACACTTTTCTCACTCTGAAATACACTTTTCTTACTCTGAAATACACTTTTCTACTCTGAAATACACTTTCTCACTCTGAAATACACTTTTCTTACTCTGAAATACACTTTTCTCACTCTGAAATACACTTTTCTTACTCTGAAATACACTTTTCTCACTCTGAAATACACTTTTCTTACTCTGAAATACACTTTTCTTACTCTGAAATACACTTTTCTTACTCTGAAATACACTTTTCTTACTCTGAAATACGCTTTTCTTACTCTGAAATACACTTTTCTTACTCTGAAATACACTTTTCTCACTCTGAAATACACTTTTCTTACTCTGAAATACACTTTTCTTACTCTGAAATACGCTTTTCTTACTCTGAAATGCACTTTTCTTACTCTGAAATACACTTTTCTTACTCTGAAATACACTTTTCTTACTCTGAAATACGCTTTTCTTACTCTGAAATACACTTTTCTCACTCTGAAATACACTTTTCACTCTGAAACACCTTTTTTCACTGAAATACACTTTTCTTACTCTGAAATACACTTTTCTTACTCTGAAATACACTTTCTTACTCTGAAATACACTTTTCTCACTCTGAAATACACTTTTCTCACTCTGAAATACACTTTTCTTACTGTGAAATACACTTTTCTTACTCTGAAATACACTTTTCTTACTCTGAAATGCACTTTTCTTACTCTGAAATACACTTTTCTCACTCTGAAATACACTTTTCTCACTCTGAAATACACTTTTCTTACTGTGAAATACACTTTTCTTACTCTGAAATACACTTTTCTCACTCTGAAATACACTTTTCTTACTGTGAAATACACTTTTCTTACTCTGAAATACACTTTTCTCACTCTGAAATACACTTTTCTTACTCTGAAATACACTTTTCTCACTCTGAAATACACTTTTCTCACTCTGAAATACACTTTTCTTACTGTGAAATACACTTTTCTTACTCTGAAATACACTTTTCTTACTCTGAAATGCACTTTTCTTACTCTGAAATACACTTTTCTCACTCTGAAATACACTTTTCTCACTCTGAAATACACTTTTCTTACTGTGAAATACACTTTTCTTACTCTGAAATACACTTTTCTCACTCTGAAATACACTTTTCTTACTGTGAAATACACTTTTCTCACTCTGAAATACACTTTTCTCACTCTGAAATACACTTTTCTTACTGTGAAATACACTTTTCTTACTCTGAAATACACTTTTCTTACTCTGAAATACACTTTTCTCATTCTGAAATACACTTTTCTTACTCTGAAATACACTTTTCTTACTCTGAAATACACTTTTCTCACTCTGAAATACACTTTTCTTACTCTGAAATACACTTTTCTCACTCTGAAATACACTTTTCTCACTCTGAAATACACTTTTCTTACTCTGAAATACACTTTTCTTACTCTGAAATAATAATCAAGGTCAGAAAATCACTTTCCTTCCTCGGAATAGATCTTTTCTTGGATGAAAATCTATTTTTCTTGCTCGGACTTTTGTTTTCTTGATATTCCTAGTGTATCTCCTTTATATGTCAGCGTGCCTCGTTGTGCTCCGGGTTTTCTCGTGTTTTCAAGGTCGCTCTTACGTGCTAGAACTTTAATTTGTGTCATCAATCCTATACGATACATCCCTCTAGCGCCTGGAACCAATCTTGGGCGGAAAACATTATATACTGAGTCAAAAAAGGAGAATTAGTGTGCACTACCTAGCAGAGTTTACTGCCAGAGGGGAATCATAGGCCTAGTGTGCCGTGTGCAAAATAATAATAATAGAACTTTTCTTTGTCAGAGGAAAGAAAGTCTCCCTGATAACATTGAGTATACATAGTGTATAGTGTATACTACAGTGGCTCCCTAGTATATTGTTGATAAAGGCTAAAGTGTCATTTGAAAACAGGTGAATTTGTAAATGAAGTGATAAGCCTATAGAGGCTGGTGCCAGAAGTCGCCAGAAACTTACCACAGGTCAGCTGTTTTTAATAATCTTCCTGGCTTGCTAGTGTACTCGCATATAATCTAGTGATACCAGTGAATAGCAGAATACAGTGTTGTAGTAGCAGCTAACCAGTATTATAATGGTACTTAGTGGAGTGGAGTGACTTTCATTAGTTTCTTTTTTCTTGAAATACCAGACATATACTGTGATTTTCATATAACCTGTAGTTACCAGTGGTCGCAATATACACAACGAGAAGCAATTATTACTACAGAAAAAGCGTCCTTCCTCCAAAATTTCCACCAGTCAACTATAGTGATAATATAGCATTTATTGTGGTGGAGACGAAAAAAAAAACTAGAAAAGCTAGATACAGCGATTGATAAACAAGGGTTGAGGCTCGACCGTTCGTCATTGTAGGAGCTGCCAGAAATCACCGGTTCTTCAACATGCAAGTTATACTTTTGTATCAATCAAGTCACATATTACTCGGGTAGATAATTTCAAGTAGATCCTTCATGTGTTAGCCCAAATCACCGACCAGTATGTTTTAAATAAGTGACCCACTGATCAGATCAGATCGACTGGTCCGAACCCTCGACTGGTCCGAACCCTTGACTGGTTTCAAACGGATTCGTTGGACAATAAAGGAGACTGTAAATGGATGGGGTTGTAGGCGCCCTTATCAAACACAAACAATAAATATAAATCAGGAACGTACACGGTAAGCTGTCCAATATACAAGTAAAGTTAGAAATAGAAATACAAATAGCTAGAGCTTCATTTAAGGAGGTTATTAATAGAATATTCAAGAGGTTGCTAGTAGAATTACAGTGAATCAACCATTCAAATCATTATGAAGCCCTGTGTAGTCTGCAGTCAATCAAACAAACGGGCTTCCACATGGATAAATTGTCATTTTTGTGGAAATTGGTGTCACGCCCCTTGTGCAGATATCCAAGAACTAGCTACAAGCAGTATTAAAACAGGGAAGTGTTTTTGGGTATGCCCAAATGAGATAAATCTGTGGACTAAAATCACAAGGGTATTAAAAGAGGATAACATCAAAGCTGCTTTCATAGACAACCTGGAAGCTTTCTACAACAGATGGGAACATAAAAAGTCTGGGCTGAATGGTACTGCCCTTGATACTGGCCATGTAGTCAGAAACTGTAAGGCTTCCGGAGGTGATGTCCTGGTAGTCAGTAAATGTGGGGCTGATAGTGCTGCCCTGGGAGACAGTAATGGTGAAGCTGGAGGTGCTGTCCTGGGAGGCAGTAATGGTGAAGCTGGAGGTGCTGTCCTGGGAGACAGTAATGGTGAAGCTGGAGGTGCTGTCCTGGGAGACAGTAATGGTGAAGCTGCAGATTTTGTCCAGGTAGTCGGGAATTATACGCAGGAAGGAAAACATATAAATGACCTCATAGGGGACAGGAGCCGTAGTGGGGAAACAAATGTAGTCAAAGATAAGATAAAACCAATATTGCAAACTAGAAATACCACAGGAAATAGCAAACAAGAGGACTCCACTAGCAATAGTGAGGATGTATTACCAAAAACAACTGGTGGGAGCTCCATTGTTGGTGCTAGGGAGGATAGGAATAAGACAGGGAAACATGCACCAACAGGGAATACAGTCACAGAAACGCAAGGCAAATGGAAACCAAGCCTGTGCACATACTATGCACTTGGTATCTGCAGACATGGGAAATCTGGAAAAACAGACGGGACGTGCAACTATGACCACCCTAGAAAATGCCATGCCCATGTGACAACAGGAAAATGCAAACTCCCTTCCTGTAAGCTTTTTCACCCTGAAATGTGTACCTCTTCAGTACAGGAAAGACTGTGCTAAAAACTTAAATTGCCAGGCACACCATCTAAAGGGGACAACAAGATACAAAACATCCAGGCCATGGGAAAACCTGGGTAGCCACAGCCACTCAAGAGGGAGAGGTTTTTTAGTGCCAGGAAGGAAAAAAAACTGGCAGGAAATGGCAGAAATCGTACACCAAATCCAGTCATTCCTGGAGTGGAACCACAGTCGATGGCCTCCACTCCAAACCAACAGATACAGATACTAATGCCGGAAAAAATCCCCCCCCCCCAGTACCAACAATACCACCAGTCCGATGACATTCTTCTTGGCAAATATACAGGGTCTAAAGCCAGCAACAAACAACAAAATACCTTTCATCCGTGGACTGCTTGCAGAGGCAAAGGCAATGTTCGCGGCTTTTATTGAGACCCACGTAAAGGATCACTTGGACAACGAAATATGGATCCCAGGTTACAACCTATACAGATGTGACAGAGTGAACAGGCAAAAGGGGGGGGGGGGTTGGCCTGTACATTGCAGAGTCACTTGTTTGCACAGAACTGCTTAATGCCTCAAATGATGTAGTGGAAGTTTTAGCAGTAAAGGTCGAGAACCAAAACCTAGTCATTGTGGTAGTCCACAAGCCTCCGGATGCAACATCCAGCAATTCGAGGAACAGCTGTTAAAATTGACCACTGTCTGGAAAATCTTCCAGCTCCTGCACCCAACATCTTGCTCCTGGGGGATTTCAACTTAAGGCACCTAAAATGGAGGAATATAACAAATAATATTGTTGCAGTAATAACACCAGGAGGCAGCTCTGATGAAAACTCACACTCACACGAGCTTTTAAATCTCTGCACAAAATTCAATTTAAACCAGCAAATAATAGAGCCTACTAGACTGGAGAATTAACATAGACCTCATCTTCACTAACAATGATGATCTGATAAGAAATGTCACCATATCAAAACAATATACTCAGATCACAACATAATTGAGGTTCAGACATGTATGCGTGGAGCCCCAGACCGACATAATGAGACTAGTCACGAGGAGCATTCAACAAATTCAACTTCAATAACAAAAACATAAAGTGGGACCAAGTAAACCAAGTCCTAACCGATATAAGCTGGGAAGATATACTAAGCAACACAGACCCCAACTTATGCCTAGAACAGATTAACTTGGTGGCACTGGATGTATGCACAAGGCTTATTCCTCTAAGAAAAAGGAGGAGTAGATGTAAAATAGAAAGAGACAGGCGCTCCCTTTACAGGCGACGGAAAAGAATAACAGAGCGGCTAAAAGAGGTCAATATATCTGAAATGCGTAGGGAGACACTGGTCAGAGAAATAGCAAGCATCGAACTTATGCTAAAGGAATCTTATAGGAGTCAGGAATCGCGGGAAGAACTAAAAGCCATAAATGAAATCGAAAGAAACCCAAAGTATTTCGTCTCCTATGCCAAATCAAAGTCGAGAACAACGTCCAGTATTGGGCCCCTACTTAAACAAGATGAGTCCTACACAGATGACAGCAAGGAAGTGAGTGAGCTACTCAAGTCCCAATATGATTCAGTTTTTAGCAAGCCGCTAACCAGACTGAGAGTCGAAGATCAAAATTAATTTTTTATGAGAGAGCCACAAAATTTGGTTAACACAAGCCTATCCGATGTTATCCTGACGCCAAATGACTTCGAACAGGCGATAAATGACATGCCCATGCACTCTGCCCCAGGGCCAGACTCATGGAACTCCGTGTTCATCAAGAACTGCAAGAAGCCCCTATCACGAGCCTTTTCCATCCTATGGAGAGGGAGCATGGACACGGGGTCGTCCCACAGTTACTAAAAACAACAGACATAGCCCCACTTCACAAAGGGGGCAGTAAAGCAACAGCAAAGAACTACAGACCGATAGCACTAACATCCCATATCATAAAAATCTTTGAAAGGGTCCTAAGAAGCAAGATCACCACCCATCTAGAAACCATCAGTTACACAACCCAGGGCAACATGGGTTTAGAACAGGTCGCTCCTGTCTGTCTCAACTATTGGATCACTACGACAAGGTCCTAAATGCACTAGAAGACAAAAAAATGCAGATGTAATATATACAGACTTTGCAAAAGCCTTCGACAAGTGTGACCATGGCGTAATAGCGCACAAAATGCGTGCTAAAGGAATAACAGGAAAAGTCGGTCGATGGATCTATAATTTCCTCACTAACAGAACACAGAGAGTAGTCGTCAACAGAGTAAAGTCCGAGGCAGCTACGGTGAAAAGCTCTGTTCCACAAGGCACAGTACTCGCTCCCATCTTGTTCCTCATCCTCATATCCGACATAGACAAGGATGTCAGCCACAACACCGTGTCTTCCTTTGCAGATGACACCCGAATCTGCATAAAGTGTCTTCCATTGCAGACACTGCAAGGCTCCAGGCGGACATCAACCAAATCTTTCAGTGGGCTGCAGAAAACAATATGAAGTTCAACGATGAGAAATTTCAATTACTCAGATATGGTAAACACGAGGAAATTAAATCTTCATCAGAGTACAAAACAAATTCTGGCCACAAAAATAGAGCGAAACACCAACGTCAAAGACCTGGGAGTGATCATGTCGGAGGATCTCACCTTCAAGGACCATAACATTGTATCAATTGCATCTGCTAGAAAAATGACAGGATGGATAATGAGAACCTTCAAACTAGGGAGGCCAAGCCCATGATGACACTCTTCAGGTCACTTGTTCTATCTAGGCTGGAATATTGCTGCACACTAACAGCACCTTTCAAGGCAGGTGAAATTGCTGACCTAGAAAATGTACGGAGAACCTTCACGGCGCGCATAACGGAGATAAAACACCTCAGTTACTGGGAGCGCTTGAGTTCCTAACACTGTATTCCCTGGGAAAGCAGGCGGGAGAGATACATGATTATATACACCTGGAAAATCCTAGAGGGACTAGTACCGAACTTGCACACGAAAATCACTCACTACGAAAGCAAATGACTTGGCAGACGATGCAACATACCCCCAATGAAAAGCAGGGGTGTCACTAGCACGTTAAGAGACCATACAATAAGTGTCAGGGGCCCGAGACTGTTCAACTGCCTCCCAGCATACATAAGGGGGATTACCAACAGACCCCTGGCAGTCTTCAAGCTGGCACTGGACAAGCACCTAAAGTCGTTTCCTGACCAGCCGGGCTGTGGTTCGTACGTTGGTTTGCGTGCAGCCAGCAGCAACAGCCTGGTTGATCAGGCTCTGATCCACCAGGAGGCCTGGTCACAGACCGGGCCGCGGGGGCGTTGACCCCCGGAACTCTCTCCAGGTAAACTCCAGGTAAACTCTGCTCTAGAGTTGCTGTATTAAAGGTTTGTTTACAGAGTCTCTAAGATGACAACTACCGCATCACTTCAGTACTATCATTAAACTCACTGATAAGAACGCACTTTTCTTGCTCGGAAACACTTTTCTTGCTCGGAAACACTTTTCTTGCTCTGAAACACACTTTTCTTGCTCGGAAACACTTTTCTTGCTCTGAAACACACTTTTCTTGCTCGGAAACACTTTTCTTGCTCTGAAACGCACTCGTCCGGCTCTGGAGATGTGTGGGAATAAAGAGATGTGAGAAAGGTATGTGGTGGAGTGTGAAAGTTTATTTAGGTACAGGTACACATGAGCATAATTATAATATTTAGTAAAATATGTGTAAATTATCTAGGATAACCCCAAAAAAGTCAGACAAAGCATAGTCTGGTGGTGTGAGTTTGAATGATGATGAAAGTTTTTTTTTTTGGGGATTTTTCTTTTTTTTTTTTTTTGGGTCACCCTGCCTGGGGGGACGGCCAACTTGTTGAAAAAAAAAAAAAAAATATATATAATATATATATATATATATAATATATATATATATATATAACATACAACATACCTGGAAAATTATAGATAGTTGTAGTTCCTTGAATGAGGAGGCCTTCAGCAGCATCAGTCTGGTTATGGTGGTTGTATTAAACAGGCTTTATGTGGAAATCCACGAAATTTTACTTTCTTTCCTTTCTCGCTTCAAATCTGATTACCGTCTCTTCTACAGGTACTTTATGAACCCTTTGCGAAGTGGCTTATATACCGTTGACAGGTGAGGTGAAGAAGACGTAGAGACATCACAATGGACGAATCCATAAGAGAAAGTAGGTCATGCCTCTAGGTTAGGCAAGTGAAGAATTCCCTGTGGAATCGTCCCTATGGATTCGTCCAGTGTGGTATCGCCTATGACTGCTTCACCTCCCCTGTCACATTAAAAAAGCCACTTTTTCCTTTGATGTTTTATTTTCAAGAGTGATGGACTGAAAACATCGACTCCAGGCGGGGGGGACGTTCCTCAAACCCTTCGATTTTCACCATTCTTTTTTGTATAGGACTGATGAAGCCACTGCATGGCGAAACATTTCCTCAAACAAAGATACTCAGCTGTTGCACATGTTTAATCTTCAATTTTTGATATTTTTTACCATTTTCAAAAGGACCGTCTTGTATGGACCTTGTATGGCCGGGTCACGACCGGGCCGCGGGGCGTTGCCCCCGGGGAACCTCTCCGGGAAAACTCCGGGTAACCTGTGCTATTTCCTCCATTCTTATTTTCTTAGGTGCTGTAGGACACGTTTGGGTTTAAGCACTTCCCCTTTTTAACTAATAAGCGGGTTAATAGTACGGGGTTCAGTTGGTAGGTTTTCATTTCACTCGCAAAGGTCTGGGTTCCCCCCCGGGTAGGGGTGAAACGTTAGCATGTTTCCTCACATCTGCTCCCCCTGTTCCCCTAGGAAATAGGTACCTGGGTGTTAGTCGACTGGTGGGGTCGCTCCTGGGGACAAAAATTAACCAATTTTGCCTGAATGTTCTGCCAAAAAGGGGCTTTCTGTATAGTATATGTCATTGATGTCAGCCAATCCTATCAGAAAATTTATTCAGGTACAGGTACACATAAATACTTTTTCATAATTTATCAGCGCATATGTAAGTTTACCTAGGAAACCCCACAAAGTAAAAATGCCTCTGTCCTATAATGTACTGTAGAAATAAAGATTATATTTTTTCCCTACAATATACTACACTACACTATATACTACTACTATACTGTTGCCCTAAAGGGGGACAACAGGGGGAGAAAATTCCTGTAAGTTTATTCAGGATACAAAAATACAGTTACGAGATTAAGACAAGCACTTTTGTGTAATGTACCTGGGAAACCAAAAAATTCAGACAGAGTGACTTATTTCCACTGGGGTCCAACATTGGGCACAAATTTGGGGCCCTATGATCCAATTCCTTGAATTAATGTGAATGCCTTCCAAAGGACCCCAATGGAATAATCACTCTGTCTGATTTTTTGGGTTTATCCCGGGTTCTCTACACAATGTGTTTGTAGATAATTCATGTAACGATTTTGTAACCTAATAAACTTACTTACTTATTACTTATTCCTTCAGGCGGTGCATGACCCTTAGGGGGTTTAGTGCTTTTTCAGATGTAAAAAATATATGTTGTAAACTCGGTTTTTGAAAAAACGTTTTCTGTAAATACTGACCCAATTAAAAATATCGATTGACTTTTTTGGATTGTTATAGATAATTTACATTTTTTATTTTTTTTTTATTATCACACCCGGGCCCATTCCCACCAAGGCAGGGTGGCCCGAAAAAAAAAACTTTCACCATATTCACTCCCTCACTGTCTTGCCCGAAGGGTCTTTTCACACAGTTTTTAACGCAACAAATTAACACCCCTCCTTCAGAGTGCAGGCACTGAAATTCCCCCTCCAGGACTCAAGTCCGGCCGCCCCGGTTTTTCCCGAATCCCTTCAAAATGTTCTTTTTTTCCCCAACTCCAACAGCCGTAAGTTAAAAAACCATTGTCTCCATTCACTCCTATCAAAAAACGCTCACCTGCCGCTGGAAGTCCAAGCCCCTCGCACACAAAACCCCTTTTCCCCCCCCCTCCAACCCTTCCTAGGCCGACCCCTACCCCCCCCTTCCTTCCCCACAGATGATACACTCTTGAAGTCATTTTGTTTTGCTCCATTCTCTTACATGTCCGAACCACCTCAACAACCCTTCCCACCCTCGGACAACAGTTTTGGAATCCCGCACCTCCTCCTAACTTCCCAAAAAAGAATTCTCTGCATTAATTCACACCACACATTGCCCTCAAAGACATCTCCACTGCCCCCACCTTCTCCTCGCTGCAACATTCATCACCCAGCTTCCCCACCCATAAAGAGCTTGGTAAAACTTTCTCTCTACATTCCCCCCTTTTCCTCCAAGGACAAAGTTTCTTTGTCTCCACAGACTCCTAAGTGCACCACCACTCTTTTTCCTCATCAAATTTATGATTCACCTATCTTTCATAGACCATCCGCTGACACGTCCCCCTCCCCAAAAATCTGAAACGTTCACCCCTCCATACTCTCTCCCTCCAATTGATATTTAATCTTTTTATCACCCAATCTTTTTTTTATCCCATAACCTTACTCTTTCCCGTATTCACCTTTAATTTTCTTTTTTCACACCCTACCAAAATTCATCCCCAATCTCTGCAACTTCTCTTCAGAATCTCCCAAGACACAGTGTCACGCAAAAAAGCACGTGACAACTCCCACTTTGTGTTGATTCTTTATCTTTTAAATCCCCCCTCTTGCCAAAACCCTGCATTTACTTCTCTTCAACCCCATTAAAAAAATATTTTAAACAACCACGGTACTCAAACCCCTTGCTAACCTACTTTTACTAAATAATTTCCCCTTTTTCCCCACTACTAACTTGGCCCCCCCAAACCTCCCTAAAAATCTTCACCTTTTAAAACCCCACCTCCTACCATCCTTAAATCTTCCCTTGCCCCCCTACCACCCTGCAAACGCCTTTTCCAAATCCATAAATGCCACAAAGACCTTTTAGCCTTATCAAATACTGTTCATTAATGTTTCACTGAAACACCCGGGCCACACACCCCCTCCTTTCCTAAACCTCCTTTTCACTGCTATCCATTCTCCGTCTTACTCTTAAATTTTTTCAATTAAACTCACCCAAAACTTTACCAGGTACACCAAAAAAAGACTTACCCCCCTAATTTTGCACTCTCTTTTATCCCCCTTTTCCTTTACATATATATATATATATATTATATATAATTATATATATATATATATTATATTATATATATATAATATATAAAATATATATATATAATATATATAATTTTTTATGTATGAAATTGTAATTTCCTAAATCATATAATTTATACTTTGGTACCTGACGTAAAAAACTTATTTACAAAAACAGTGCGTCAACGAAAAACGGGAAATTTTGTTAGGTTTCCCAATTATTCTTTGTTTTCTCTTTATAACTCATGAAAATGGGAAACAATTTTTTTTTATTCGAAGGGGGGACATCAAAAAAATTTTTTTCCCACAGCTAACTACTAAAAATGTTTATTTTTTACAACATATGTAAAAAGTATCCAGACCTAACTGACATCGTGTAGAAAATCCCATGTTATGCGAGCATTTTTAGGCATATTAGGTTTAATTTTTTTTCCCCCCGGAGCACCCACAACCCCGTCAACTAAAACCCCGGGCCCATTTTACACTAATGAACAATGGGCAGCATGTGTCTTAAAGAAACACGTCCTAAAATTTCCACCGTACTGGGTCGAACCCCGGGCCTCAAAGTGTGAGGGGAGTGCGCTACCAAACCACTACGAGGCACCCTTTTAAAGTACTACGTTCACGTATTTTAATGTGTCAGCTGTTTATTTTTATACTAGAGAAAAATATAATAATTATGATAAGCTTTATTTGGGATATCTGCTTGCTAAGTTATCCTACCTCAGCTCATTGATAGCTGTTATCTTACACCAGTTCATTAACAGACTGTTATCCTACCTCAGCTGTTAACAGGATACTAGCTGTTATCCTACCTCAGCTGTTAACAGGATACTAGCTGTTATCCTACCTCAGCTGTAAACAGGCTACTAGCTGTTATCCTACCTCCGCTGTTAGGCTACGAGGTGTTATCCTACCTCAGCTGTTAACAGGCTACTAGCTGTTATCCTACCTCAGTTAACAGGCTATTGGCTGTTATCCTACCTCACTTGTTAACAGGCTACTAGCTGTTATCCTACCTCAGCTGTTAACAGGCTACTAGCTGTTATCCTACCTCAGTTGTTAACAGACTACTGGCTGTTATCTTACCTCGCTTGTTAACAGGCTACTAGCTGTTATCCTATCTCAGCAGTTAACAGGCTACTAGCTGTTATCCTACCTCAGTTGTTAACAGGCTACTAGCTGTTATCCTACCTCGGTTGTTAACAGGCTATTAGCTGTTATCCTACCTCAGTTATTAACAGGTTATTGGCTGTTATCCTACCTCAGTTGTTAACAGGCTACTAGCTGTTATCCTACCTCAGTTGTTAACAGACTACTGGCTGTTATCTTACCTCGCTTGTTAACAGGCTACTAGCTGTTATCCTATCTCAGCAGTTAACAGGCTACTAGTTGTTATCCTACCTCAGTTGTTAACAGGCTACTAGTTGTTATCCTACCTCAGTTGTTAACAGGCTATTAGCTGTTATCCTACCTCAGTTGTTAACAGGCTATTAGCTGTTATCCTACCTCAGTTGTTAACAGGCTACTAGCTGTTATCCTACCTCAGCTGTTAACAGGCTATGTGGTGTTATCTTACCTCAGTTAACAGGCTACTAGCTGTTATCCTACCTCAGTTGTTAACAGGCTATTAGCTGTTATCCTATCTCAGCTGTTAACAGGCTATGAGGTGTTATCCTACCTCAGTTGTTAACAGGCTACTAGCTGTTATCCTACCTCAGCTGTTAACAGGCTACGGGGTGTTATCTTACCTCAGTTAACAGGCTACTAGCTGTTATCCTACCTCAGTTGTTAACAGGCTGTTAGCTGTTATCCTATCTCAGCTGTTAACAGGCTATTAGCTGTTATCCTACCTCAGCTGTTAACAGGCTATTACCTGGAGTTTACCTGGAGAGAGTTTCGGGGGTCAACGCCCCCGCGGCCCGGTCTGTGACCAGGCCTCCTGGTGGATCAGCGCCTGATCAACCAGGCTGTTGCTGCTGGCTGCACGCAAACCAACGTACGAGCCACAGCCCGGCTGATCAGGAACTGACTTTAGGTGCTTGTCCAGTGCCAGCTTGAAGACTGCCAGGGGTCTGTTGGTAATCCCCCTTATGTGTGCTGGGAGGCAGTTGAACAGTCTCGGGCCCCTGACACTTATTGTATGGTCTCTATGAGGTGTTATCCTACCTCAGTTGTTAACAGGCAACGAGGTGTTATCCTACCTCAGTTGTTAACAGGCTACTAGCTGTTCTCACCTAATTGTACCCACCTAATTGTGGTTGCAAGGGTCGAGACTCAGTTCCTGGCCCCGCCTCTTCACTGACCGCTACTGGGTCCTCCCTCTCCTTGCTCCATGAGCTTTATCATACCTCGTCTTAAAACTATGTATGGTTCCTGCCTCCACTACATCGCTTGCCAGACTTTTCCACTTCCTAACAACTCTGTAGCTGAAGAAATACTTCCTAACATCCCTTTGACTCATCTGAGTCTTCCGCTTCCAATTGTGACCCCTTGTTTCTGTGTCCCATCTCTGGAACATCCTGTCTCTGTCCACCTTGTCTATTCCACGCAGTATTTTGTATGTCGTTATCATGTCTTCCCTGACCCTCCTGTCCTTCAGTATCGTCAGGCCGATTTCCCTTAACCTCTCTTCGTAGGACAATCCCCTTAGCTCTGGAACTAGCCTTGCTGCAAACCTTTGCACTTTTTCTAATATCTTGACGTGTTTGACCAGGTGTGGGTTCCAAACTGGTGCTGCGTACTCCAGTATGGGCCTGACGTACACAGTGTATAAAGTCTCGAACGATTCCTTACTGAGGTATCGGAACGCTATTCTCAGGTTTGCCAAGCGCCCATATGCCGCAGCAGTTATCTGGTTAATGTGTGCTTCTGGCGATGTACTCGGTATTATACTCAACCCTAGATCTTTCTCCTTGAGTGAGGTTTGCAGTCTTTGGCCGCCGAGCCTATACTCTGTCTGCGGTCTTCTTTGCCCTTCTCCGATCTTCATGACTTTGCATTTGGCAGAGTTAAATTCTAGGAGCCAGTTGCTGGACCATGCATCCAGCCTGTCCAGGTCTCTTTGTAGATCTGTCTGGTCAGCATCTGATTTAATTCTCGTCATTAACTTCACATCATCTGCAAACAGGGACACTTCTGATCCTACCTCAGTTGTTACCAGGCTACTAACTGTTATCCTACCTCAGTTGTTAACAGGCTACTAGCTGTTATCCTACGTCAGTTAACAGGCTACTAGCTGTTATCCTACCTCAGCTGTTAACAGGCTACGAGGTGTTATCCTATCTAAGCTGTTAACAGGCTACTAGCTGTTATCCTACCTCAGCTGTTAACAAGCTACGAGGTGTTATCCTACCTCAGTTAACATGCTACGAGGTGTTATCCTACCTCAGTTAACAGGCTACGAGGTGTTATCCTACCTCAGTTAACATGCTACGAGGTGTTATCCTACCTCAGCTGTTAACAGGCTACGAGGTGTTATCCTAACTCAGTTAACAGGCTACGATGTGTTATCCTACCTCAGTTACCAGGCTACGAGGTGTTATCCTACCTCAGTTAACAGGCTACGGGGTGTTATCCTACCTCAGTTAACAGGCTACGAGGTGTTATCCTACCTCAGTTAACAGGCTACGAGGTGTTATCCTACCTCAGTTAACATGCTACGAGGTGTTATCCTACCTCAGCTGTTAACAGGCTACGAGGTGTTATCCTAACTCAGTTAACAGGCTACGATGTGTTATCCTACCTCAGTTACCAGGCTACGAGGTGTTATCCTACCTCAGTTAACAGGCTACGGGGTGTTATCCTACCTCAGTTAACAGGCTACGAGGTGTTATCCTACCTCAGTTAACAGGCTACGAGGTGTTATCCTACCTCAGTTACCAGGCTACGAGGTCTTATCCTACCTCAGTTAACAGGCTACGAGGTGTTATTCTATCTCAGTTAACAGGCTATGAGGTGTTATCCTACCTCAGTTAACAGGCTACGAGGTGTTATCCTACCTTAGTTAACAGGCTACGAGGTGTTATCCTACCTCAGTTAACAGGCTACGAGGTGTTATCCTACCTCAGTTAACAGGCGACGAGGTGTTATCCTACCTCAGTTAACAGGCTACGAGGTGTTATCCTTCCCTTTCAAGGAAAGGGAAATAAGTAGGACCTAGATGGAAATAAGTCACTTTGACCTGTTTGTGTTATCCTAGGTAATTTTTGTGTTATCCTAGGTAATTTTTGTGCTATCCTAGGTAATTTTTGTGTTATCCTAGGTAATTTTTGTGTTATCCTAGGTAATTTTTGTGTTATCCTAGGTAATTTTTGTGTTATCCTAGGTAATTTTTGTTATCCTAGGTAATTTTTGTGCTATCCTAGGTAATTTTTGTGTTATCCTAGGTAATTTTTGTGTTATCTAGGTAATTTTTGTGTTATCCTAGGTAATTTTTGTGTTATCCTAGGTAATTTTTGTTATCCTAGGTAATTTTTGTGCTATCCTAGGTAATTTTTGTGTTATCCTAGGTAATTTTTGTGTTATCTAGGTAATTTTTGTGTTATCCTAGGTAATTTTTGTGCTATCCTAGGTAATTTTTGTGTTATCTAGGTAATTTTTGTGTTATCCTAGGTAATTTTTGTGTTATCTAGGTAATTTTTGTGTTATCCTAGGTAATTTTTGTGCTATCCTAGGTAATTTTTGTGTTATCTAGGTAATTTTTGTGTTATCCTAGGTAATTTTTGTGTTATCCTAGGTAATTTTTGTGTTATCCTAGGTAATTTTTGTGTTATCCTAGGTAATTTTTGTGTTATCCTAGGTAATTTTTGTGTTATCCTAGGTAATTTTTGTGTTATCCTAGGTAATTTTTGTGTTATCCTAGGTAATTTTTGTGCTATCCTAGGTAATTTTTGTGCTATCCTAGGTAATTTTTGTGTTATCCTAGGTAATTTTTGTGTTATCCTCGGTAATTTTTGTGTTATCCTAGGTAATTTTTGTGTTATCTAGGTAATTTTTGTGTTATCCTAGGTAATTTTTGTGTTATCCTAGGTAATTTTTGTGCTATTCTAGGTAATTTTTGTGCTATCCTAGGTAATTTTTGTGTTATCCTAGGTAATTTTTGTGCTATCCTAGGTAATTTTTGTGCTATCCTAGGTAATTTTTGTGTTATCCTCGGTAATTTTTGTGTTATCCTAGGTAATTTTTGTGTTATCTAGGTAATTTTTGTGTTATCCTAGGTAATTTTTGTGTTATCCTAGGTAATTTTTGTGTTATCTAGGTAATTTTTGTGTTATCCTAGGTAATTTTTGTGTTATCCTAGGTAATTTTTGTGCTGAAGATTGAGACACTTATGCAACATATGGGAATCTTTATTCAGGAAACGTTTCGCCACACAGTGGCTTCATCAGTCCAATACAAAGAGGAAGGCGTAAGGAGAGGAGGAGAATGAGGTAATCAGTCCCTCAACCTGGAGTCGATGTGTTCAGTCCATTCTACAAGATTGATGGACTGAACACATCGACTCCAGGTTGAGGGACTGATTACCTCATTCTCCTCCTCTCCTTACGCCTTCCTCTTTGTATTGGACTGATGAAGCCACTGTGTGGCGAAACGTTTCCTGAATAAAGATTCCCATATGTTGCATAAGTGTCTCAATCTTCAACTTGTCGGTTTTTCAAACCATTCATCACAATTTTTGTGCTATCCTAGGTAATTTTTGTGCTATCCTAGGTAATTTTTGTTATCCTAGGTAATTTTTGTGTTATCCTAGGTAATTTTTGTGCTATCCTAGGTAATTTTTGTGTTATCCTAGGTAATTTTTGTGTTATCCTAGGTAATTTTTGTGCTATCCTAGGTAATTTTTGTGCTATCCTAGGTAATTTTTGTTATCCTAGGTAATTTTTGTGTTATCCTAGGTAATTTTTGTGCTATCCTAGGTAATTTTTGTGCTATCCTAGGTAATTTTTGTGTTATCCTAGGTAATTTTTGTTATCCTAGGTAATTTTTGTGTTATCCTAGGTAATTTTTGTGTTATCCTAGGTAATTTTTGTGCTATCCTAGGTAATTTTTGTGCTATCCTAGGTAATTTTTGTGTTATCCTAGGTAATTTTTGTGTTATCCTAGGTAATTTTTGTGTTATCCTAGGTAATTTTTGTGTTATCCTAGGTAATTTTTGTGTTATCCTAGGTAATTTTTGTGTTATCCTAGGTAATTTACACCTACGCTACTTATATATAATAATTTATGTAACTGGACTTATGTGTATCTGTACCTAAATAAACTTTCTTAGTCGACTAACACAGATAACTACTTACAGGGTGTCAGGTGTTAGGAGACTTGCCCAAAGGTATCGCTTAGGGCTGCTCGGATGCTGAAGGGCTCTTAATCCATGGAATTGGAGCTACCTCTTTCTTTCCTTGGATAAGATTTGATTTACCTCCCATCCCCCAGGTGGTTTATGGCCCATAGAGGTTTAGCGCTTCATGAATATAATTGATCTCGTGCTTTCGTCCTGCTTTCTCTCTCTCTCTCTCTCTCTCTCTCTTTCTCTCTGCCATTGTTCGCGTGTTTCTCTCCCTCCTTCCCCTCTCTCCCTCCCTCCTGAGTCAGCAGGAACCCTGCCGCCTCCGCTGACTAGATTAAGGGGTGCTGAGTCAGCAGTCAGTAGGGAGGGGAGACGTCAGCGTACACACACACACACACACACACACACACATACACACACACACACACACACACACACACACACACACACACACACACACACACACACACACACACACGGTGAAGAGGCGGGGCCAGGAGCTGAGTATCGACCCCTGCAACCACAATTAGGTGAGTACAATTAGGTGAGTACACACACACACACACACACACACACACACACACCTTTAGAATAGTCGCCTGCAACTGATATGTCTAACCTATACACTGTGTGGCACCAGTCACTGAGTGAACCTCACCAATTTATTGCACCAGTCTTTGGAGAAAATTTCTCGAAGGGGGCATCGACCCCCCTCTCGGGGCAACAACCCCTCTTAAGGGGGCTAAAGCCCCTCTCTCTACTTTCCCCCACTCGAGAGCAGGAAAGGGCTATGATCTATTCTTTTTTCCACTAACAAAGCTGAAGCTAACATGTCTTGCAACAAAGCATCCTGCTCTCAGCAGTTTTAAATTGTAGCATATCAGAAACGCCCATTTACCTTAATGTGTTTCTGATCCTGCAAAATCAAGACACTTTCTAATTGGTTTGCAGATCCAGAGCAGATAAGATCGACACCCAGTATTTACACGTGTCCAGCAGAATTTACACTTTTATGGGCGTTTTTCCAAGATTTTACGAACGTGTGTTTGTCAGAAAGTTGCTATTCTCCAGAACTGGGGAAAAATTGAAATAATTTTCTTATAATCTGTTGATATAACTGTGGGCTTCATAATCCACAGCTGGCACCTTAGACTCAAGGAATCCGCTCCTTTTGATTCAGCTGTCACCAGAGCAGGCATCTATGCCTGTAGCCACCGTGTCAGTAGATAACCGCCCATAAAAGGAGGGTTGAGGGTGCAACAGGCAGATTGCCGTTTGAACTCGACCAGTTAAGGTGTGACAGAAATGACCAGGGGCCACCTGGCCGGGCCACACCGTGTTGAATGTGGAAACATTCGTGGATGTATTATGTGCATCATAATCCTGTATCGTATCACTGACAGTCTCCAGGAAGACACTCTTCCTGCCGCGAATAATTACGGACTATTGGCGAGTGATAGCAGTCAGGCGACACGTGCCAAGTAGATGACAAGAGAGAAGAAACTTCCAAAGTCATCAGTCAAGCCATCGATAGTGACGTCTCTTTGACGTTGTAACGTCACCAGCTCCCATTACAATGAGCCGAGTAAGTCACTATTTTACTGGACCTCCTCCTAATTCCACTGTAGTGCCTAGGGTCGATGTTAAGCTTGGCCGTGATGGGCGGTCCCAAGCCCAAAATACAAGTAAGGGTCACCCACGACTTCCAGGTGATACACCTGACATACTAATAATATATGTCAGTAGGTCGTGTATTTAACCCTAGTTATAATCACCTTCATTTCAGCCATGGTGAGTGAAAAGACAGCAAAGGTGGAAGGAAAACCCTGGTAGAGACTGAAGGTGTTTTCAGCTGTCATCAACAAAGATAAATACTATATTATTTCACTAATTTTATTGTACTTTTCTCACCCAAAATCCCACACCAGTCACTGGTTGAACCTCGTCACTATGTAGCACCAGTCACTGGTTGAACCTCGTCACTATGTAGGACCAGTCACTGGTTGAACCTCGTCACTATGTAGGACCAGTCACTGGTTGAACCTCGTCACTATGTAGCACCAGTCACTGGTTGAACCTCGTCACTATGTAGGACTAGTCACTGGATGAACCTCGTCACTATGTAGGACCAGTCACTGGTTGAACCTCGTCACTATGTAGGACCAGTCACTGGTTGAACCTCGTCACTATGTAGGACCAGTCACTGGTTGACCTCGTCACTATGTAGGACCAGTCACTGGTTGAACCTCGTCACTATGTAGGACCAGTCACTGGTTGAACCTCGTCACTATGTAGGACCAGTCACTGGTTGAACCTCGTCACTATGTAGGACCAGTCACTGGTTGACCCTCGTCACTATGTAGGACCAGTCACTGGTTGAACCTCGTCACTATGTAGCACCAGTCACTGGTTGAACCTCGTCACTATGTAGCACCAGTCACTGGATGAACCTCGTCACTATGTAGCACCAGTCACTGGTTGAACCTCGTCACTATGTAGCACCAGTCACTGGTTGAACCTCGTCACTATGTAGCACCAGTCACTGGTTGAACCTCGTCACTATGTAGCACCAGTCACTGGTTGAACCTCGTCACTATGTAGCACCAGTCACTGGTTGAACCTCGTCACTATGTAGGGCCAGTCACTGGATGAACCTCGTCACTATGTAGCACACAGTCACTGGTTGAAACCTCGTCACTATGTAGCACCAGTCACTGGATGAACCTCGTCACTATGTAGCACCAGTCACTGGTTGAACCTCGTCACTATGTAGCACCAGTCACTGGATGAACCTCGTCACTATGTAGGACCAGTCACTGGTTGAACCTCGTCACTATGTAGCACCAGTCACTGGTTGAACCTCGTCACTATGTAGCACCAGTCACTGGTTGAACCTCGTCACTATGTAGCACCAGTCACTGGATGAACCTCGTCACTATGTAGGACCAGTCACTGGTTGAACCTCGTCACTATGTAGCACCAGTCACTGGATGAACCTCGTCACTATGTAGGACCAGTCACTGGATGAACCTCGTCACTATGTAGGACCAGTCACTGGATGAACCTCGTCACTATGTAGGACCAGTCACTGGTTGAACCTCGTCACTATGTAGCACCAGTCACTGGATGAACCTTGTCACTATGTAGCACCAGTCACTGGTTGAACCTCGTCACTATGTAGCACCAGTCACTGGATGAACCTCGTCACTATGTAGGACCAGTCACTGGATGAACCTCGTCACCATGTAGCACCAGTCACTGGATGAACCTCGTCACTATGTAGCACCAGTCACTGGTTGAACCTCGTCACTATGTAGCACCAGTCACTGGATGAACCTCGTCGCTATGTAGGACCAGTCACTGGTTGAACCTCGTCACTATGTAGGACCAGTCACTGGATGAACCTCGTCACTATGTAGCTCCAGTCACTGGATGAACCTCGTCACTATGTAGCACCAGTCACTGGTTGAACCTCGTCACTATGTAGGACCAGTCACTGGATGAACCTCGTCACTATGTAGCACCAGTCACTGGTTGAACCTCGTCCACTATGTAGCACCAGTCACTGATGAACCTCGTCACTATGTAGGACCAGTCACTGGATGAACCTCGTCACCATGTAGCACCAGTCACTGGATGAACCTCGTCACTATGTAGGACCAGTCACTGGATGAACCTCGTCACTATGTAGCACCAGTCACTGGATGAACCTCGTCACTATGTAGCACCAATCACTGGTTGAACCTCGTCACTATGTAGCACCAGTCACTGGATAAACCTCGTCACTATGTAGGACCAGTCACTGGTTGAACCTCGTCACTATGTAGGACCAGTCACTGGATGAACCTCGTCACTATGTAGCACCAGTCACTGGATGAACCTCGTCACTATGTAGCACCAGTCACTGGTTGAACCTCGTCACTATGTAGGACCAGTCACTGGATGAACCTCGTCACTATGTAGGACCAGTCACTGGATGAACCTCGTCACCATGTAGCACCAGTCACTGGATGAACCTCGTCACTATGTAGGACCAGTCACTGGATGAACCTCGTCACTATGTAGCACCAGTCACTGGATGAACCTCGTCACTATATAGCACCAGTCACTGGTTGAACCTCGTCACTATGTAGCACCAGTCACTGGATGAACCTCGTCACTATGTAGGACCAGTCACTGGATGAACCTCGTCACCATGTAGCACCAGTCACTGGATGAACCTCGTCACTATGTAGGACCAGTCACTGGATGAACCTCGTCACTATGTAGCACCAGTCACTGGATGAACCTCGTCACTATGTAGCACCAATCACTGGTTGAACCTCGTCACTATGTAGCACCAGTCACTGGATAAACCTCGTCACTATGTAGGACCAGTCACTGGTTGAACCTCGTCACTATGTAGGACCAGTCACTGGATGAACCTCGTCACTATGTAGCACCAGTCACTGGATGAACCTCGTCACTATGTACACCAGTCACTGGTTGAACCTCTTGTCACTATGTAGGACCAGTCACTGGATGAACCTCGTCACTATGTAGGACCAGTCACTGGATGAACCTCGTCACCATGTAGCACCAGTCACTGGATGAACCTCGTCACTATGTAGGACCAGTCACTGGATGAACCTCGTCACTATGTAGCAGCAGTCACTGGATGAACCTCGTCACTATATAGCACCAGTCACTGGTTGAACCTCGTCACTATGTAGCACCAGTCACTGGATGAACCTCGTCACTATGTAGGACCAGTCACTGGTTGAACCTCGTCACTATGTAGGACCAGTCACTGGATGAACCTCGTCACTATGTAGCACCAGTCACTGGATGAACCTCGTCACTATGTAGCACCAGTCACTGGTTGAACCTCGTCACTATGTAGCACCAGTCACTGGATGAACCTCGTCACTATGTAGGACCAGTCACTGGATGAACCTCGTCACCATGTAGCACCAGTCACTGGATGAACCTCGTCACTATGTAGGACCAGTCACTGGATGAACCTCGTCACTATGTAGCACCAGTCACTGGATGAACCTCGTCACTATGTAGGACCAGTCACTGGATGAACCTCGTCACTATGTAGGACCAGTCACTGGATGAACCTCGGTCCCCCCACTATGTAGGACCAGTCACTGGATGAACCTCGTCACTATGTAGCACCAGTCACTGGATGAACCTCGTCACTATGTAGACGACGAAACCCGTCACTGGAATGTGAACCTCGTCACTATGTAGGACCAGTCACTGGATGAACCTCGTCACTATGTAGCACCAGTCACTGGTTGAACCTCGTCACTATGTAGCACCAGTCACTGGATGAACATCGTCACTATGTAGACCAGTCACTGGTTGAACCTCGTCACTATGTAGACCAGTCACTGGTGAACCTCGTCACTATGTAGCACCAGTCACTGGATGAACCTCGTCACTATGTAGCACCAGTCACTGGTTGAACCTCGTCACTATGTAGCACCAGTCACTGGATGAACCTCGTCACCATGTAGCACCAGTCACTGGATGAACCTCGTCACCATGTAGCACCAGTCACTGGATGAACCTCGTCACTATGTAGCACCAGTCACTGGATGAACCTCGTCACTATGTAGCACCAGTCACTGGATGAACCTCGTCACTATGTAGCACCAGTCACTGGTTGAACCTCGTCACTATGTAGCACCAGTCACTGGATGAACCTCGTCACTATGTAGGACCAGTCACTGGTTGAACCTCGTCACTATGTAGGACCAGTCACTGGTTGAACCTCGTCACTATGTAGCACCAGTCACTGGTTGAACGTCGTCTCTATGTAGCACCAGTCACTGGTTGAACCTCGTCACTATGTAGCACCAGTCACTGGTTGAACCTCGTCACTATGTAGCACCAGTCACTGGTTGAACCTCGTCACTATGTAGCACCAGTCACTGGTTGAACCTCGTCACTATGTAGCACCAGTCACTGGATGAACCTCGTCACTATGTAGGCCAGTCACTGGATGAACCTCGTCACCATGTAGCACAGTCACTGGATGAACCTCGTCACTATGTAGGACCAGTCACTGGATGAACCTCGTCACTATGTAGCACCAGTCACTGGATGAACCTCGTCACTATGTAGCACCATCACTGGTTGAACCTCGTCACTAAGTAGCACCAGTCATTGGATGAACCTCGTCACTATGTAGGACCAGTCACTGGTTGACCTCGTCACTATGTAGGACCATCACTGGATGAACCTCGTCACTATGTAGCACCAGTCACTGGAAAGAACCTCGTCACTATGTAGCACCAGTCACTGGTTGAACCTCGTCACTATGTAGGACCAGTCACTGGATGAACCTCGTCACTATGTAGCACCAGTCACTGGATGAACCTCGTCACTATGTAGCACCAGTCACTGGTTGAACCTCGTCACTATGTAGGACCAGTCACTGGATGAACCTCGTCACTATGTAGCACAGTCACTGGAAAGAACCTCGTCACTATGTAGCACCAGTCACTGGATGAACCTCGTCACTATGTAGCACCAGTCACTGGATGAACCTCGTCACTATGTTTACCTGGAGTTTACCTGGAGAGAGTTTCGGGGGTCAATGCCCCCGCGGCCCGGTCTGTGACCAGGCCTCCTGGTGGATCAGCGCCTGATCAACCAGGCTGTTGCTGCTGGCTGCACGCAAACCAACGTATGAGCCACAGCCCGGCTGATCAGGAACTGACTTTAGGTGCTTGTCCAGTGCCAGCTTGAAGACTGCCAGGGGTCTGTTGGTAATCCCCCTTATGTGTGCTGGGAGGCAGTTGAACAGTCTCGGGCCCCTGACACTTATTGTATGGTCTCTTAACGTGCTAGTGACACCCCTGCTTTTCATTGGGGGGATGGTGCATCGTCTGCCAAGTCTTTTGCTTTCGTAGTGAGTGATTTTCGTGTGCAAGTTCGGTACTAGTCCCTTGGGATTTTCCAGGTGTATATAATCATGTATCTCTCCCTCCTGCGTTCCAGGGAATACAGGTTTAGAAACCTCAAGCGCTCCCAGTAATTGATGTGTTTTATCTCCGTTATGCGCGCCGTGAAAGTTCTCTGTACATTTTCTAGGTCGGCAATTTCACCTGCCTTGAAAGGTGCTGTTAGAGTGCAGCAATATTCCAGCCTAGATAGAAACAAGTGACCTGAAGAGTGTCATCATGGGCTTGGCCTCCTAGTTTTGAAGGTTCTCATTATCCATCCTGTCATTTTTCTAGCAGATGCGATTGATACAATGTTATGGTCCTTGAAGGTGAGATCCTCCGACATAATCACTCCCAGGTCTTTGACGTTGGTGTTTCGCTCTATTTTGTGGCCAGAATTTGTTTTTGTACTCTGATGAAGATTTAATTTCCTCATGTTTACCATATCTGAGTAATTGAAATTTCTCATCGTTGAACTTCATATTGTTTTCTGCAGCCCACTGAAAGATTTGGTTGATGTCCGCCTGGAGCCTTGCAGTGTCTGCAATGGAAGACACTGTCATGCAGATTCGGGTGTCATCTGCAAAGGAAGACACGGTGCTGTGGCTGACATCCTTGTCTATGTCGGATATGAGGATGAGGAACAAGATGGGAGCTAGTACTGTGCCTTGTGGAACAGAGCTTTTCACCGTAGCTGCCTCGGACTTTACTCTGTTGACGACTACTCTCTGTGTTCTGTTAGTGAGGAAATTATAGATCCATCGACCGACTTTTCCTGTTATTCCTTTAGCGCGCATTTTGTGCGCTATTACGCCATGGTCACACTTGTCGAAGGCTTTTGCAAAGTCTGTATATATTACATCTGCATTCTTTTTGTCTTCTAGTGCATTTAGGACCTTGTCGTAGTGATCCAGTAGTTGAGACAGACAGGAGCGACCTGTTCTAAACCCATGTTGCCCTGGGTTGTGTAACTGATGGGTTTCTAGATGGGTGGTGATCTTGCTTCTTAGGACCCTTTCAAAGATTTTTATGATATGGGATGTTAGTGCTATTGGTCTGTAGTTCTTTGCTGTTGCTTTACTGCCCCCTTTGTGGAGTGGGGCTATGTCTGTTGTTTTTAGTAACACCAGTCACTGGATGAACCTCGTCACTATGTAGCAACAGTCACTGGATGAACCTCGTCACTATGTAGCACCAGTCACTGGATGAACCTCATCACTATGTAGCACCAGTCACTGGATGAACCTCGTCACTATATAGCACCAGTCACTGGTTGAACCTCGTCACTATGTAGGACCAGTCACTGGATGAACCTCGTCACTATGTAGCACCAGTCACTGGATGAACCTCGTCACTATGTAGCACCAGTCACTGGATGAACCTCAGTCACTATGTAGCACCAGTCACTGGATGAACCTCGTCACTTGTAGCAACAGTCACTGGATGAACCTCGTCACTATGTAGCACCAGTCACTGGATGAACCTCGTCACTATGTAGCACCAGTCACTGGATGAACCTCGTCACTATGTAGCACCAGTCACTGGATGAACCTCGTCCTATGTAGCACCAGTCACTGGATGAACCTCGTCACTATGTAGCACCAGTCACTGGATGAACCTCGTCACTATGTAGCACCAGTCACTGGATGAACCTCGTCACTATGTAGCACCAGTCACTGGATGAACCTCGTCACTATGTAGCACAGTCACTGGATGAACCTCGTCACTATGTAGCACCAGTCACTGGATGAACCTCGTCACTATGTAGCACCAGTCACTGGATGAACCTCGTCACTATGTAGCACCAGTCACTGGATGAACCTCGTCACTATTGTAGCACCAGTCACTGGATGAACCTCGTCACTATGTAGCACCAGTCACTGGATGAACCTCGCACTATGTAGCAACAGTCACTGGATGAACCTCGTCACTATGTACACTCAGGTCACGGATGAACCTCGTCACTAGTAAAGCAACCAGTGTCACTGGTAACTGATCATTGTGTAGTTGCACTGGGCACTACGTAGCCTTAAGGGTTGGCACCGTACCCGGTTAAACTACAACATTTGCGAGTCTTTACATTTCAGTCTCCGACCCTCCAGTGTTGTAAAATGTTTTTCTTCGTGACCTCCCTCACCTTAATCATGAAATCAACAAGTACTGAAATCACTGAGCTAACATGTACAGGAGTTACTGCGGTCGGCAGTAACAGCCTGGTTGATCAGGCCCTGATATACCGCGAGGCCTGGTCATGGATCGGGCTTTATCAAGTGACAAACAGCTCTGTTTGTGACTTGATAAAGCCCACTGTGTGGGCGAAACGTAGTTAGTAAAGGACCACAGTACA
This sequence comes from Cherax quadricarinatus, assembly GCF_026875155.1. Taxonomy (NCBI): domain Eukaryota; kingdom Metazoa; phylum Arthropoda; class Malacostraca; order Decapoda; family Parastacidae; genus Cherax; species Cherax quadricarinatus. Next base: position 4,429,186 of record NC_069491.1, read on the forward strand.
CTGCATTCGTGTTTATTTTTCCATGGTATCAGTATCTCCACAACCCCTACATATAGTGAGCTTTCCCTTCAGAATAGTAATAATTTTATATCAGAAAAAAACGCCTCGTGGAAAAAGCTAAGATTGTTCAACAAAATGCGAAACATAAATTGAAGTTGTTAACACAAATGCTTTTCTATCCTTTGTTTGGTGTCGACCAACATAGACTGTCCCACATTGGTGTAGCTCCTTTTTTTTATAAGAACAATCTTTGGAAATTCACTAATAATTAAGGTAAACTGAGATTTCATGTAATAAATATCAAAGTGAATAAGTGTCTAAATTTGTTTGCCATCCTTTGAGGTTGAGGCCCAGGCCAGACGACCCTCCAGACCCACCCCTAAACGACCTGGGAGTGGATGACAATTCTTAGCTTGGAAAAGCAAGTAGAACCTCTTAACTTTGTCAAAGGTTAGAGAGAGAGAGAGAGAGAGAGACAGAGAGAAGGGGAAAATAAGTGAATCTACCACTCCTCTTCCCCCCTCTCTCTCTATCTCTCTCTCTCTCTCCCGCGAGTTTCTCTTCCTTTATCCCTATATCCATTCTCCTTCAATATCAGTTCCCTCACACTTGACTTTATGATCGGTAAGTTCCTTGGACCTTCTCCAAGCACACTCACCTTCTGCAGTTTCTCTCTCTCTCTCTCTCTCTCTCTCTCTCTCTCTCTCTCTCTCTCTCTCTCTCTCTCTCTCTCTCTCTCTCTCTCAAGATAATATAGTAAGAATAACGCCGTGCTTGTGTTTATATTTTGTTTCACCTCAGGTTCAGAGTATAATTCCCTGTTACCACCTTGTGTCAGATGCAGCAGTCAAAGCAATGTTTCCATGGTGGTCATTGTTTCCACAACAGCCGCTACAACCAAGAAATAGCAGCACTACTAAAACATCTGTGACACTAAGTTGTTATTATTCCAATCATGGGTCTTAAATACGAGGGAGCACGATGCTGCAGGAAATAAATTCACTGTATTGCAGGTTCCTTCAGTGACGACTCACTTCAAACGAATAATCCCCTCAAGGGATGTTCCTTAACGCTGGTGAGGGGCTCTTGATCTAGGGAATTGGATTTGTGCTACAGTTCCCTGAATTAAGCCTGAATACCTTCCATCCCCTCCCCCACAGGCGCTGTATAATCCCTACGGGTTTACCGCTCCCCATTATTATAATAATTATATAATAAGGGAATTAATTTGATTCAATGCATTTGAGCTCCCCTTTGAATAAGAGCTAATTACCTCTTATTTCCCTTGAGCTGTATGCCCTCTATTGGGTTAGCGCTTCCCCATCAATAAATAATAACGCTGCCTCCCGAGCATTTTCTTAAATTTACATGGCTAGGTGACTTCCTCATTCTTCAAAAATTTCAGTGGCGTGTGACCCCCTAATGGGTCTCGTATTTTCTTCGAGAGTAAAAACACAATGTTGGGTGGTGTGAGGGAGACGGCAGCAAGGTAACAAGCTGCCATCACTGTCTACAAACAGGTAATGCTGAGCGTGTGTGTTGAGTCTACATCCGGGAGGAAGGGGGTAGTTTCTTAAGCAGTTCAGTGAGAGGGTGAAGAAGTAGAACAGGAAGAGGAGGAACAGAAATGAAAAGGAAGAAGACAGACAGGAAGAGCAGGAGAGACATGAAGAGG
>NC_069491.1:4433360-4602841 GCF_026875155.1 Cherax quadricarinatus
TATTATTATTATTGTTATTATTATTGATATTATTAGTAGTAGTAGTAGTATAAGGTAGGATTCGTATTAGGGAGGTTATAATGTGGCATTTGCTAAGTTCACTCACAGGATGAGTGACACTGCCCCATGTTGTCTTGATGACAGTGTTCACTCATGGGATGAGTGACTGTCCTATGTTGTCTTGACAGTGTTCACTCATGGGATGAGTGACTGCCCCATGTTGTCTTGACAGTGTTCACTCATGGGATGAGTGACACTGCCCCATGTTGTCTTGACAGTGTTCACTCATGGGATGAGTGACACTGCCCCATGTTGTCTTGACAGTGTTCACTCATGGGATGAGTGACACTGCCCCATGTTGTCTTGACAGTGTTCACTCATGGGATGAGTGACACTGCCCCGTGTTGTCTTGACAGTGTTCACTCATGGGATGAGTGACACTGCCCCATGTTGTCTTGATGACAGTATTCACTCACGGGATGAAGGGCACTGCTTAATATTTTTATGGTAAATTCTAAATTCAGGAACCATAGTTTTTGTCTCCTTCATTATTCATTCCTTTCTCTTTCCTTTTCTACTCTCACACTTAGGATAGAATAAGTAACAGGAAAGAGTTGGTTTTGACTGAATTACTTCCTTATTGTGCGTTATGTTAGTTTAATGTTTATTATGCGCCCCGTCACCATATCAAAAACAATATACTCAGATCACAACATAATTGAGGTTCAGACATGTATGCGAGGAGCCCCAGACCGACAAAATGAGACTAGTCACGAGGGAGCATTCACCAAATTCAACTTCAATAACAAAAACATAAAGTGGGACCAAGTAAACCAAGTCCTAACCGATATAAGCTGGGAAGATATACTAAGCAACACAGACCCAAACTTATGCCTAGAACAGATTAACTCGGTGGCACTCGATGTATGCACAAGGCTTATTCCTCTAAGAAAAAGGAGGAGTAGATGTAAAATAGAAAGAGACAGGCGCTCCCTTTACAGGCGACGGAAAAGAATAACAGAGCGGCTAAAAGAGGTCAATATATCTGAAATGCGCAGGGAGACACTGGTCAGAGAAATAGCAAGCATCGAACTTAAGCTAAAAGAATCCTTTAGGAGTCAGGAATCGCGGGAAGAACTAAAAGCTATAAATGAAATCGAAAGAAACCCAAAGTATTTCTTCTCCTATGCCAAATCAAAATCGAGAACAACGCCCAGTATTGGGCCCCTACTTAAACAAGATGGGTCCTACACAGATGACAGCAAGGAAATGAGTGAGCTACTCAAGTCCCAATATGACTCAGTTTTTAGCAAGCCGCTAACCAGACTGAGAGTCGAAGATCAAAATGAATTTTTTATGAGAGAGCCACAAAATTTGATTAACACAAGCCTATCCGATGTTATCCTGACGCCAAATGACTTCGAACAGGCGATAAATGACATGTCCATGCACTCTGCCCCAGGGCCAGACTCATGGAACTCTGTGTTCATCAAGAACTGCAAGAAGCCCCTATCACGAGCCTTTTCCATCCTATGGAGAGGGAGCAGGGACACGGGGTCGTCCCTCAGTTACTAAAAACAACAGACATAGCCCCACTCCACAAAGGGGGCAGTAAAGCAACAGCAAAGAACTACAGACCAATAGCACTAACATCCCATATCATAAAAATCTTTGAAAGGGTCCTAAGAAGCAAGATCACCACCCATCTAGAAACCCATCAGTTACACAACCCAGGGCAACATGGATTTAGAACAGGTCGCTCCTGTCTGTCTAAAACTACTGGATCACTACGACAAGGTCCTAAATGCACTAGAAGACAAAAAGAATGCAGATGTAATATATACAGACTTTGCAAAAGCCTTCGACAAGTGTGACCATGGCGTAATAGCGCCACAAATGCGCGCTAAAGGAATAACAGGAAAAGTCGGTCGATGGATCTATAATTTCCTCACTAACAGAACACAGAGAGTAGTCGTCAACAGAGTAAAGTCCGAGGCAGCTACGGTGAAAAGCTCTGTTCCACAAGGCACAGTACTAGCTCCCATCTTGTTCCTCATCCTCATATCCGACATAGACAAGGATGTCAGCCACAGCACCGTGTCTTCCTTTGCAGATGACACCCGAATCTGCATGACAGTGTCTTCCATTGCAGACACTGCAAGGCTCCAGGCGGACATCAACCAAATCTTTCAGTGGGCTGCAGAAAACAATATGAAGTTCAACGATGAGAAATTTCAATTACTCAGATATGGTAAACATGAGGAAATTAAATCTTCATCAGAGTACAAAACAAATTCTGGCCACAAAATAGAGCGAAACACCAACGTCAAAGACCTGGGAGTGATTATGTCGGAGGATCTCACCTTCAAGGACCATAACATTGTATCAATCGCATCTGCTAGAAAAATGACAGGATGGATAATGAGAACCTTCAAAACTAGGGAGGCCAAGCCCATGATGACACTCTTCAGGTCACTTGTTCTATCTAGGCTGGAATATTGCTGCACTCTAAACAGCACCTTTCAAGGCAGGTGAAATTGCCGACCTAGAAAATGTACAGAGAACTTTCACGGCGCGCATAACGGAGATAAAACACCTCAATTACTGGGAGCGCTTGAGGTTTCTAAACCTGTATTCCCTGGAACGCAGGAGGGGAGAATACATGATTATATACACCTGGAAAATCCTAGAGGGACTAGTACCGAACTTGCACACGAAAATCACTCACTACGAAAGCAAAAGACTTGGCAGACGATGCACCATCCCCCCAATGAAAAGCAGGGGTGTCACTAGCACGTTAAGAGACCATACAATAAGTGTCAGGGGCCCGAGACTGTTCAACTGCCTCCCAGCACACATAAGGGGGATTACCAACAGACCCCTGGCAGTCTTCAAGCTGGCACTGGACAAGCACCTAAAGTCAGTTCCTGATCAGCCGGGCTGTGGCTCGTACGTTGGTTTGCGTGCAGCCAGCAGCAACAGCCTGGTTGATCAGGCGCTGATCCACCAGGAGGCCTGGTCACAGACCGGGCCGCGGGGGCATTGACCCCCGAAACTCTCTCCAGGTAAACTCCAGGTACCCATCATGTGGGCGGTAGTGTAAGAGATTTCAGAGGCACATAATGGGTCAGGGACTGGGTCCCAAAGTTTTGATAACTGAACAAGTTACAAATGTAATGAACCATTCACACGTCCACAACTGATCACAATGAGTTATTAATGCAAATATTAGCTTTATTTACAGTGAGCAAAGTCAGGGTATTTTTCCAGAATTGTTTGTAATGCGTTATGTCTCCTGGTTAATCAAGTATGTTCTCAGTCCTCCTGCGTATATCCTTCGTGGACAACAACAATGATAAAATAATTAATCTGTATATATATGCGGAGAGTTTATATTACTGGTGGTTAACCGGATACACGCAACCTTAATGACCCTTGAGTAACCGATAGGTTTCAAATCCAATTAACCAACCAAGGTTATATAAAATCACAATGTGATGTGTAATTTTCAAAGGGTGGGAAAGTAAGCAGCGGAAGGTCTTGGTCATGTAACCAAAAGTTCCATCCAGTTAGTAGATCATGTGACTAAGACCAGCGTCAGGAAGCACTTGTCCTATTTCCTGAAGAATAAAATATACATCCCCATCAAGGAGATATACACCAAGAGATATATGTCCCTCACTGAATATGCCGAGATTTTTCTTTAATCCTTATTTTAAGAAATAAAGTATTTTTGGTGGTGGGCAGGTTACATGTAGTCTTAATGACCCTCGTGTAGTTGAGAGGCTTGATACCCAGTTAACCTTGTTAAACTCACTGTTATATACACAGAAGTGTGTATCTTTTACTGTATATACACTGAATTTATTATTTTAGGTACCAAAGTATCCTCGACAGGTGGTGTGTAGGCTGCTGCGAGTTTTACATATTGACACTCGTGCAGTTGACAGGCTTAAAAAAATCCGGTAAATCAACCATCTTGGGACACTGCGTTAGTTAATTTTGTACCATCTTAGGACACAATATTGTTTTATTTTGTTTTAAATAGCTTTGAGAAACCGAAAAAAAAATTATGATAGTTTTACACGGTGGACCTGTAAACTAGAAGAAAGCTTCAGTTAAATACCCAAAATCTGCACGAAGTGGATCATATGATTAATCTCCATAGCTCAGGTTTAGTTCCTGCAACCTTTCTTCACAGTTTATACCCTCTCACCTCTAGGACTAGTTTCCTTGAAAATCTCAGCGCTTTTTTTCAGCTTCTTTACGTGCTTAGCAAATGCTGCTTCCAAACTGGCACTACATACTCTAAGAGAGGAATGACATGCGGTGTATTAGGTTGTAAATGCCTTCTTGTTAATGTTTCTGAAAGCTACTCATACTTGCCAGTCTCGCGTTTGCTGCAGCAGTTATTCGGCTGATGTGTGCCTCAGGCGAAATGTTCGGGACTATGCTCACGCCGAGGTCATCTTTCAGGGAAATTACCACCAAATAGTTATAATCATAGCTATAATTTTCAAAGGGGTGGAAAGGTAAGCCAGCGGAAAGCTTCGGCCAGATGACCGAAACTCAAGCTGTGGGTCATCATATGACCCGCAGCTTGTCCTGTTTCCTGACAAACCTTACCTAACCCTACTCTTTCAGGGAGGTTAGCAAAACTTGTCTCCGAGCCTGTACGCTGTTTCCGGACGTCTTTGCCCTTCTCACATTTTCATAACTTTACACTTACTGGAGTTAAATTCCAAAAGACATTTGTCAGAGCAATCCTGCAGTTTGTCCAGATCCAGTTATAGTATTTCCTGGTCTACTCCTGTTTGTATTTTCTTCGTTAGTTTCACATCATATGCGATTAGGAACCCCTCACCTCTGACCTGATTTTTTTTGTCTAAATGGGGAATTGTTCCGGAGGTCAACACCCCAGCAGCATGGTTCTCGACCAGGACTCCCTGTGGATCAGGGCCGGATCAACCAGGTTGTCACTGCTGGTTGCACGCAATCCAATGTACAAACCACTGCCCAGCTGATCCAGTTTCCTCTTGAAGACAGCCTGGGTTATATTGGTAATTTCCCTTATGTGTGATAGTTGGCTGTTCAACAGTCTTGGGCCCCGGACATTTATTGCGTTTTCTCTCAATGTACTCACGGAACCCCAGTTTTTCATTGAGGGTATGTTGCACCGTCTGTCTAGTCATTTGCTTTCGTAGGGAATGATTTATGTGTGCAGATATGCGACTAGTCCCTTAAGGATTTTCCAGGTGTAGATTGTGATGTATCTTTCTCGCCTGCATTCCAGGAAGTACAGGTCAAGGGACTTCAAAACTAAGCGCTAAACCAACAAAGGTCATACAACAACATTCCCAGTAATTAAGATGCTTGCCTGAACTAACCCGTGCATTGAATGTTCTCTGTACATTCTCTAGGTCTGCGATTTCATGTGCCTTGCAAATGAGCCTGTTAGTGTACAGCAATATTCCATCCTAGATATAACAAGTGACTTGAGGATCATCTCTGTCATGACATCCCCTGTTCTGAAGGTTCTCATTATTCATCCTATCATTTTCCTCGCAGATGTGATAGTGACACTGTTGTGATCTTTGAAAGTGAGATCCTGTGACATTACCCCCAAGTCCTACACACTAGTTTTTCGCTCTGTGATGTGGTTAAAATTTGTTGTATATTCCGTTCTAGCTATCATTTCCTAAAGTTTTCGATAACGGAGTAACTGAAATTTGTCCTCACTGAAAATCATATTGTTTTGAAAAAACTTCATTTATATTAGCTTGGAGATTTACCGTGTCCTCAATGGATGGTACTCTTATGCAAATTCTAGTATCGTCTGCTATGGTTTACATTTATGTTAGGAAAAGGATAGGGGCGAGTACTGTACCATGTGGTACAGGGCTTTTCACTGACAGCCTCCGACTTGACTGTTTACCATTACTCTTTGAGTTCTATTGGTTAGATACTTAAAAGAGCCATCTGCCCACTTTTCCAATTATTCCTTTACCACACATTTTTGCGCTATTACACCATGATCGCACATGTCGAAGACTTTGGCAAAGTCTGTGTATAATAATGTCCTCCAGTGCATCAAACACCATGTATGTTATAGTGGTTATGGTTTATATGCAAGGATTATTACCAGATCCTTATTCTCTACCTTAATACCTAGTACTTCTACTGAATCATTTGATAATTTCGAGATTTCCGTAAAAGAAAGCGAGTCTCTTAGATAATCCTTCCTATTCCTTCCAGTAACTTATTTACCCGCTTACATATATGCACATATTTCACAGGCCTGAACTTCCCTTGTATGTGTTTCAGTGCATCCTCCAAAAGCATTACATTTGCTTCTGTAAGGAGCCCACCATAATTTTATATGTATTATACTTATTTTTAAACCTTGAATATTAATAAAAAAGAATGAGGCTTTACCGTTTGTGATGTCTGGGTTAAGTTAATACCACTAGTGCTGTACCATCATGTAATAGGTCACTTGGTATAAATATCCCTGATCTCTCCTGTACGAGTTGTACTTAAGGTTGTAAATTTGACCCTGGTGTGGATTGAAGTACATTATTATTATTATTATTATTATTATTATTATTATTATTATTATTATTATAATCACGGAGGAGCGCTAAACCCATAGGGATTATACAGCACCTGTAGGGGAGGGATGAAAGGTATTCAGGCTCAATTCAGGGAACTGGAGCACAGATCCAATTCCCTAGATCAAGAGTCCCTCACCAACGTCAAGGAACCTTTCTTGAAACGAAATTGAAGTACAATATATCTCAGTACCTCCTGGTGTTTTTCATTGTCTTTTCATCCCTTAAATAATTTCTATGCCTAAAAATATTTTTTTGTTCACCGTGCATTCGGTTCCTTGATACGTAATTTTGTATGGGTGAAATATTGACACCATATCATAACATATTTTGTCTCTTACCTGGAGGTTACCTGGAGGTTATTCCGGGGATTAACGCCCCCGCGGCCCGGTCCACGACCAGGCCTCCCGGTGGATCAGGGCCTAATCAACCAGGCTGTTACTGCTTGCCGCACGCAATCCAACGTACGAACCACAGCCCGGCTGATCCGGCACCAACTTTAGGTATCTATCCAGCTCCTTCTTGAAGGCAGCCAGGGGCCTATTGGTAATTTCCCTTATGCTTGGTGGGAGGCTGTTGAACAGTCTTGGGCCCCGGACACTTATGGTGTTTTCCCTTAGTGTACCAATGGCGCCCCTACTTTTAATTGGGGTATTTTGCATCGCCTGCCCAGTCTTTTACTTTCGTAGGGAGTGATTTCTGTGTGCAGATTCGGGACCATTCCTTCTAGGATTTTCCAAGTGTAGACTATGATATATCTCTCCCTCCTGCGTTCCAACGAGTACAAGTCAAGTGCTTCCAAGCGTTCCCAGTAGTTAAGGTGCTTGACAGAACTTATACGTGCAGTAAAGGTTCTCTGTACACTCTCTAGATCTACAATTTCACCTGCTTTAAACGGAGATGTTAATGTACAGCAGTATTCCAGCCTAGAGAGAACAAATGATTTGAAAATGATCATTGGCTTGGCATCTCTCGTTTTGAAAGTTCTCATTATCCATCCTATCATTTTCTTTGCACGTGCGATCGTGGCACTGTTGTGATCCTTGAAAGTGAGATCCTCAGACATTACTACTCCCAGGTCCCTTACATTATTTTTCCGCTGTATTGTATGGCCGGAGTCAGTAGTATACTCTGTTCTAGTTATTATCTCCTCCAGTTTTCCATAACGGAGTAGTTGGAATTTGTCCTCATTGAACATCATATTGTTTTCCGTTGCTCACTGGAAAACTTGGTTTATATCTTCTTGGAGGTTAACCTCGTCCTCAGCAGATGACAGCCTCATGCAGATCCTAGTATCATCCGCAAAGGATGATACGGTGCTGTGGTGTATATCTCTGTCTGTGTCTGATATGAGGATAAGGAATAAGATGGGGGCGAGTACTGTGCCTTGTGGAACAGAGCTCTTCACTATGACAGCCTCCGATTTAACTCTTGACTACTACTCTTTTTGTTCGATTGGTTAGGAAGTTGAAGATCCATCTCCCCAGTTTACCAGTTATTCCTTTAGCACGTATTTTGTGTGCTATTATGCCATGAACGCACTTGTGAAACGCTTTTGCAAAGTCTGTGTATATTACATCTGCATTCTGATTTTCTTCTAGTGCATCCAAGGCCATATCATAGTGATCCAGTATTATTATTATAATCAAGGGGGAAGTGCTAAACCCAGAGGATTATACAGCGCCTGGGGGGGGGATGTGGAAGGCATTCAGGCTTAATTCGGGGAACTGGAGCACAAATCCAATTCCCTAAATCAAGAGCCCCTCACCAACATCAAGGAACCTTCCTTGAGGGGAGTGATCTAGTAGTTGTGAGAGGCAGGAGCGACCTGCCCTGATCCCATGTTGCCCTGGATTGTGAAGTTTTTGGAAATCCAGGTGGTTTGCAATCATGCTTCTTGGCACTCTTTCAAAGATTTTTATGATGTGGGACGTTAGAGCTATTGGTCTATAGTTCTTAGCTAATGCTTTGCTGCCACATTTATGGAGTGGGGCTATATCTGTGAAAGGGGTTTCTTGCAGTTCTTAATGAACACAGAGTTCCACGAGTCTAGGCCCGGGGCTAAGTGCATGGGCATGTTCTCAATGGCTTTTTCAAAGTCCATCGGAGTTAGGGTAATGTCGGAAATCTGGCATACATTGATGGAGTTTTGAGGCTCATTCATGAAAAAATCATTTGGATTGTCGATCTTCAGACTGATTAGTGGCTCACTAAACACAAAGTCATACTGGGATTCCAGTATTTCACTCATTTCCTTGTTGTCATCTGTGAAAGTCCCATCCTGTCTGAGCAAGGGCCCGATACTACATGTGATATTTGCCTTGTTTTTGTCATATGAAAAGAAATATTTCGAATTTCTTTCAATTTCACTAATTGCTTTAAGCTCCTCACGTCTCTCCTTGTTCCTGTAAGAGTCCTTTAACTTAAGTTCGATACTTTCCACTTCCCTGGTCAGCACTTCCGTGTATCAGATAATCTAGCGTTCCTGAGGAGCTCGGTGATTCTTCGTCGTCTAATGTAGAGGGAGCGTCTTTCTCCACTGTACTCCTCCTCCTCTTCTTTCTTAGAGGAATATGCCTAGAACATACTTCAGCCGCCAGAAATATGATCCTTTCAAGGCACTGGTTTGGATCCATGTTATTTAAGATATCTTCCTAACATGTTTCATTTAAGACATGGTTTACCTGGTCCCAGTTGATGTTCTTGTTGTTGAAGTTGTATTTGGTGAAGACACCTTCACAGATACGTGCATTTTGCTGATCAGGACCCCTGTGCATGCAAGTCTGAAGTTCGATTAGATTGTGATGATGTGTACATCACAGGGTAATGGTATCATGTGGGAGTTTGATACGTGGATAGGGTAAAGTAATACTCACGTAGGCTGGTAGTATGTATAATTACAGATAATGTGGGGAGCGCCCTAACAGCCGTAACCTTGTCTCTCTTGCTCACTCTCGTAAACTGACTGGCCGCCCACAGTACCCATATGTGAGGGGGTCTTTGAATACTGCTGTGGTCAGCACAATATGAATAGACAGTGACTCAGGCAGAGGCGGTTGGTAGTGAGTCAACTACTGGTACACTGGTTACTGGTAACTGGTTACTACTACTGAGAATGGATCAAAGAAAAATCTCGGTATATCACCGAGACATATACACCTCTTGAATACAGTATTAGATTTATGGCGATTCACTAAATTCGTATGAGTTATACGTTATTATAATTATGGGGAAGTGTTAAACTCGTAGGATTATAAAGCGTCTGTGGAGGGCATGGAAAGTATGCTTAATTCAGGGAAATGAAGCACAGATCCAATTCCCTAGATCAAGAGCCCTTTACCAGCGTCAAGGAACCTTCTTTAAGGGGATGGGTTGTACAGTGCCTGGGAAATGGAAGGCAATCTAGTTTGATCCATGGAAATGCTTGGTGATGTAACTGTTGGGGGCATAGTGGTAACTTTATTAAAGTATAATTACACAATCTTTGGATGATTACATTATAATCAGGGGAAGCGCTAAACCCATAGGGGTCATACAATATGAACGATTATAATCGAGTACCTAATAATGTGTAAATTATTTGCGAGAACCTCCAAAAAAAGTCAAAACGATTAATATCCAATGGGCAATTATGTGTTAGTATTATATTAATGGGAGAGCGCTAAATCCCTAGGGGTCATACAGCGCCAAGGGGAAATAAAAAAAAATAATTCTATCCAAGGAAGGGGACAGCAAGTACAATTCCTAATTACGTGTTGAGGCAGGGCAGGTACCAGCACAACCTGCGTGCCTCTCAGATAACATGATCATCAAGATCACCAACAACTGCAGTGTGCATGTGCTGACGTTGCTCTGCCTGTCTGCCTCCTCCAGGCAAGTCTTCATTATCACAATTTTACATTATTGCTGTGCTGTAAGCACAAACCTCAGACAGTGCTAGCGTCAATCTCTCTTCAGTTTGCACTTATTATGCCATTTTTCACTCTCATAGTGTTCTCAAGTGATTCCTCGAAAGTGAAGTTGGTGTGGGATTATCAGATTTTTCATATTCAGCACATAGATGATTGAAAATATATGGAAAGTGTTGGAGAAATGCGAGGAAGGCCTGGGTGTATATAGTCCTCACTCTGGTCGCGGCGCCAATGCTGACTGTACAACAATTTTGCCCACTCAGCTGTTCTTCTCTCACTGCCAAGCGCAAGAACATACCTTAATCAATAATATATATCCCTAATTGTTCCACTTTCACCACTGATACACCAAATTATATTTTCCTATGTAAATTGCTGAATATTTACGAGACGTCTGTACGCGGAAAGGTAGAGGGAGGAAAGGGCGATGGGGTGATGCAGTACGTGTCATGGTGGTGGCTCCCGGCAGCAGCCAGGCGGGGCCTCCCCAGCGCCTTGTTCAGATTCATCCAGCTGCCAATTATGTGAATATTGGTGTCGCTCCTGCATTTTTTGACGTTATTCTTTGCTACTATCTCCTCATAAAATTTTAATCAGGGAGAGCAGTCGACATATCTTCATTACACCTCATCGATGCAGATTATAAACTAAAAATATACTTAGAATCGACAGAGGAAAAAGTTATAAAAAATGAGAAATGGATATTAACAAGATAATTAAAGTGAGGACATATATTTGAAATGACTTTCAAATAACTAAAAAGGTAAGGACATTTTTAATTTGCTTAGTTAACCTAACTTATGGTATTGTCCATCAGTATTTTTTTTAATAAACCAAAGTAGGTGAGATGGAATGTGAATTTAATAGATTGATAAAGCTGAAGGAAAATTGTATGCAAATTGAACTGTGTAAAATGAACGTAATGTAAATTGAACTGTGTAGTGAAATGAACGTAATGATAATGTTCAGTTCAGTACTGAACGTCCCTAGTTTAATCTGTGGTAAATACAGACATTGAACAAGTACCCAGGTACCCCCCGGTTCACCTAGTAATAAGTAGGTGCTTTATTTTATTCATCAGGAAACAGTACAAGTGTTTCCTGACACAGGTCCTCATTACATGACCATATTTAATTCCTCACCTGGGTGTTAGTAAGCTGTCTTGTTTACCTTCCTGGGACTAAGTAAGTAAGTAAGTAAGTAAGTTTATTCAGGTATACACAAATACAGTTACATAGAATTATCATACATAGCAGCATATATGTAGAGAACCTGGGATAACCCAAAAAAGTCAGATAGTGACTTATTTCCTTGGGGACTAAGGGTCACAATAGTAAGTAGTTTATTCAGGTTATTAACTTACATAGTTACATAGATTATCTACTAGCAGACTTTAAATATGTAGTAGAACCTGGGATAACCAAACGAAATGTATTGGCTTATTCATAGGGCATTGTGTATTCTTGCTATAATACATAGGTAATATTTAGGATCACAGATTTAGTTTTAGTTATAACAGGTATGTACAACGGAAATGCAATGTTGTATACAATGAGAGATGTGTATATTTCAATCTTAATTTTAGGGATCAAGTTTTTTTTGTTAACTACAGGAGGGCAGGTGAAATGCAACTTTATTGACCAGCGTGAAGATAGGTTTTACACGATGCCTTTAGTTGTGTATTAGTTTTAAGTCATAACTCCGTGTCCCGTCTCTAGCTGACCTCCAGGGGTCCGATCATACCTGCTCCTGAAGCTGTGTACAGTGTTCACCTGCACCGCCTCTCCACCATTGTGTTCCACTATCTCCCGGGCGTCTCTTATTGCTCGTCTGTGTCTGCTAGGCTGTTCTTGTAGTCTCTCCTCATAGCTATTTCTTTCGGTTCTGGTACCAGTCTCGTTTATTTATTTATTTATTTTATGTCTTTGCAAACAGTACATTGAGATTTTGTATTTACAATAGTGGGTTGCAATGCAAAGAGAGCCTCTATTATGCCTAGACATTATGGGCCAACTTAACATTATTGGCTTCCAGACTACTTAACACTAAGGATTATATCATAGTTGTAAAGTAGGATAGTAATTATTTCATAGTTGTACAGTAGATTATTAATTGTAAGTGAATCAAAATTTGTACAAGACAAAAGATATATTCATATATTAAAAAATGCTTTTTGGATCTTTTAGTAAATTTAGTTTATGATCTGTAAGATAAACGCAGTGTAAAACAAGGGTGCTGTATGCAGTATTACTGTGTTGTGTCAGATATATGCTGGTGTAATATTGTTCGTACATGGTATTATTATTATTATTATTATATTTCTATTTTTATTGGTAAAAGTAGACGACAGCTCATAGCGGATTTCTGCCATTAACTATAGTTTGAATTGTACAGTATTAGGTAGGTTTTAGATATTATTTTGCTGTCCCGGTGGAAAAACAAACTTAACGAAGCTTGCTTAGCTCATACCAACTTAAAATTACGTAGTGTGACTTAACCTTACTCTGCCATTGGTGTTTTAGAGTCGTGTCACGCCAGGCGCGTGACGCGACTCGATACTTAATTTGAACTGAGCAAACGCTGTTTTTGCTAATAGTGTATCTCCTAAAATAACAGTTTACATAGGAATTGCTTGTTTATTCCATGTGTTTATATTATAAAATGTAAACTAATGCCCAAATTCCGTCATAAATATGGCATAATAATAATAAATTATTATTATTATACATAGATATTATTTTACATAGATAATAATTATTATTTGTTTACAGTTAACTAAGATGTGTTATCCTACTTCAACTCATTTTAGAGCAGAGGGTGAACGTGTGTGGGGAAGTGAACGTACAGTACCTGTGTGTGTGTATACTCGCCTGTATGAGGCAGCAGGGGTCAAATCTCAGCTCCTGGCCCTGCCTTTCAGCTTTCTACTTGCCAGATTCATTCCTTTCCGGCCTCGTGGGTCCTATCGTACCTATTCTGTATGGATTCTGCCTCCACATCTTCACCGAGATCATTCCACTCCCCGACCACCCTTAGACTGAAAAAATACTTCATGACACCCCTTTTCTACCTCAAATTTCCCCCCTGAGTATTTTGTAGTTGTTTTCACTCTAGTTCTATTTCCAAGTCTTTAAATGTGTGTACTCACCTAATTGGGGTTGCGGGGGTCAAGACTCACTCCTGGCCCCGCCTCTTCACTGATCGCATGTCCTCTCGCTTCCGAGTTTTGTCTACCTCGTCTTAAACCCTATTTTGGTTCCTCCGCCACTCGTCACTTTAGGCTTTCCATTTCCTACGCTCTATAGAAAAAAAACTTCCTAACACCCTGTGACTCGTTGAGTTTTCAGCTTCCATTTGTGACCCCTTGTTTCTATGCCCCCCTTCTCTGGAACATCCTTCTCTGTCCCCTTTTATTCCCTGCAGTATCTTGTATTCGTTATCGTCTACCCGCCCCTTTCTTCCTCCAGTGTCGTCAGTCCGATTTCCCCTTTAAACCCTTTTATTGTGGACATTCCCCGTCCGGAACACCTTTTTTGCAAACCTTTGTCTTTCTCTAACTTCTTGACGTGCTTGACCCGGTGTGGGTTTTCCCAAAATGGTGCTGCATACTCCAGTAAGGGCCTGCGTCAGATGTACAGTCTGAAAAAAGATTCTTTTAAGGTATCGGAACGCTATTTTCAGTTTCCAGGCGCCCGAGCTGCAGCAGTTCTGGTTGAGGGCTCCGGAGACGTGCTCGGGTTACGGTTGTACTCACCCAGTTTGTACTCACCATTGAGGTTTCGGGGGCGATCCGGCTCCTGGCCCGCCTCTTCCTGATCGTACTGGCACCTCCCCGAGCCGGAGCTTTATTACCTCTGTTTAAAACTTTTGGATCCTGCCTCCACAAAAGCTTCCCAAAATATTCCACTAGACTACTTGTGGCTGAAGAAATACCATTTTTCTGGGACCTTTAGGTTTCTAAACCTGTTTCCCTGGGCCAGAGGGGGAGAACATGATTAATACACCCGGAAAAACCTAGAGGGACAACCGAACTTGGGACACGAAAAAACACTCCTACGAAAGCAAAAAACTTTGGGAGACGATGCCCACCCCCCCAAAGAAAACAGGGGGCACTAGCACGTTTTAAAACCCTACAATAATTCAGGGGCCCCAGAGTTCAACTGCCCCCCGCACACATAAGGGGGATTCCAACAAACCCCCTGCAGTCTTCAAGCTGGCACTGGACAAACACCCAAAGTCATTTCCCGATCACCGGGCTGGGCTCGTACTTTGGTTTTCGTGCACCGCAGCAACACCGGTTGACAGGGGTGTCCACCGGGGGCCTGGGCCAGACCGGGCCGCCCGGGGGCGTTGACCCCCGAAACTCCTCCAAAGGGCTCCCGGTAAATCCCGTGAATTAAAATGGTCTTCACTTCCAAGTGCCCCCTGTTCCCCGTTCCAATCCTGGAACATCCTGTCTTTGTCCACCTTGTCATTCCCTTCAGTATTTTGTATTCATTTTCATGCCCCCCCATCTCTCCTGTCCTCCAGTGCTCAGGTTGATTTCCCTTAAAACCTTCCTCGAGGACATACCTCTTAGCTTTGGGACATCTTGTTTTAAACCTTTTTCCTTTCTTTTTCTTTACGTGCTTGGCTAGGTGTGGGTTCCAAACTGGTGCCGCATACTCCAATATGGGCCTAACGTACATGGTGTACAGGTCCTGAATGATTCCTTATTAAGATGTCGGAATGCTGTTCTGAGGTTTGCTAGGCGCCCATATGCTGCAGCAGTTATTTGGTTGATGTGCGCTTCAGATGTGCCTGGTGTATACTCACCCCAAGATCTTTTTCCTGAGTGAGGTTTGTAGTCTCTAAACCCCCTAGACTGTACCCCGCCCTGCGGCCTTCTTTGCCCTTCCCCAATCTTCATGACTTTGCACTTGGTGGGATTGAACTCCAGGAGCCAATTGCTGGACCAGGTCTGCAGCCTGTCCAGATCCCTTTGTAGTTCTGCCTGGTCTTCGTTCGAGTGAATTCTTCTCATCAACTTCACGTCATCTGCAAACGGGGACACCTCAGAGTCTATTCCTTCCGTAAATTGTCGTTCACAAAAAACCAGAAACAGCACTGGTCCTGGGAAACTGACCCCTGCGGGACCCCGCTGTCACAGGTGCCCACTCTGACAACCTCGCCACGAAACCATGACTCGCTGCTGTCTTCCTGACAAGTATTCCCTGATCCATTGTAGTCCCTTCCCTGTTATCCCTGCTTGGTCCTCCAGTTTTTGCACCAATCTCTTGTGTGGAACTGTGTCAAACGCCTTCTTGCAGTCCAAGAAAATGCAATCCACCCACCCCTCTCTCTCTTGTCTTACTGCTGTCACCATGTCATAGAACTCCAGTAGGTTTGTGACACAGGATTTCCCGTCCCTGAAACCATGTTGGCTGCTGTTGATGAGATCGTTCCTTTCTAGGTGTTCCACCACTCTTCTCCTGATAATCTTCTCCATGATTTTGCATACTATACATGTCAGTGACATGTATAGTATACTGGCCTCGTATGGGCCAGTAGGCCTTCTGCAGTGTTCCTACATTCTTATGTTCTTATGTTCTTATGTCTGTAGTTTAATGCTTCATGTCTGTCTCCTTTTTTAAAGATTGGGACTACATTTGCTGTCTTCCATGCCTCAGGCAATCTCCCTGTTTCGATAGATGTATTGAATATTGTTGTTAGGGGTACACATTATTTGCCTCTGCTCCCTCTCTCAATACCCATGGGGAGATGTTACTGGGCCCCATTGCCTTTGAGGTATCTAGCTCACTCAGAAGCCTCTTCACTTCTTCCTCGGTTGTGTGCACTGTGTCCAGCACTTGGTGTGCCCCACCTCTCCGTCTTTCTGGAGTCCCTTCTGTCTCCTCTGTGAACACTTCTTTGAATCTCTTGTTGAGTTCTTCACATACTTCACGGTCATTTCTTGTTGTCTCTCCTCCTTCCTTCCTTAGCCTGATTACCTGGGCCTTGACTGTTTTTTCCCCCTGAAGTGGCTGTACAACAGTTTTGGGTCAGATTTGGCTTTCGCTGCTATGTCATTTTCATATTGTCTTTGGGCCTCCCTTCTTATCTGTGCATATTCGTTTCTGGCTCTACGACTGTTCTCCTTATTCTCCTGGGTCCTTTGCCTTCTATATTTCTTCCATTCCCTAGCACACTTGGTTTTTGCCTCCCTGCACCTTTGGGTAAACCATGGGCTCATCCTGGCTTTTTCATTATTCCTGTTACCCCTTGGGTACAAACCTCTCCTCAGCCTCCTTGCATTTTGTTGCTACATATTCCATCAAACTCATTAAACTGGCTTCCCTGCCAGTTCTCTGTCCCCCTGAACCCCGTTCAGGGGTTCCTCATTCCTGTGTAGTCCCCTTTCTTGTAGTTTGGCTTCATTCGTCCTGGCCTTCCTGCTTCTCCCTCCACTTGTAGCTCTACTGTGTATCGAAGCTTAAAACCACATGGTCACTGGCCCCAAGGGGTCTTTCATATGTGATGTGTGTGTGTTGTGTGTGTGTGTGTTGTGTGTGTTGTACTCACTTATTGTACTCACCTATTTGTGGTTGCAGGGGTCGAGTCACAGCTCCTGGCCCCGCCTCTTCGCTGATTGCTACTAGGTCCCTCTCTCTCCCGCCCCATGAGCTCTATCATAACCTCGCCTAAAACTATGTATGGGTTTCCCGCCTCCACTACATCACTTTCTAGGCTATTCCAAGGCCTGACTACTCTATGACTGAAGAAATACTTCCTAACATCCCTTTGATTCATCTGAGTCTTCAACTTCCAATTGTGACCTCCCTTTTGTCTGTGTCCCATCTCTGGAACATCCGTTTTTTGTCCACCTCGTCTATTCCGCGCAGTATTTTTATATGTCGTTTATCATGTCTCCCCTGACCCTCCTGTCCTCCAGTGTCGTCAGGCCGTTTCCCTCAACCTTTCTTCATAGGACAATCCCCCTAGCTTGGGACTAGTCTTGTTGCAAAAACCCTTTTTACTTTCTCTAATTTCTTGACGTGCTTGACTAGGTGTGGATTCCAAAAATGGTGCTGCACTCCAGTATGGCCTGACGTAGTGGTATACAGAGTCTTAAACAATCCTTATGAGGTATCGGAACGCTATCCGTAGGTTTGCCAGGCGCCCGTATGCTGCAGCAGTTATCTGATTGATGTGCGCCTCAGGAGATATGCTCGGTGTTATACTCAACCCCAGATCTTTTCCTTGATGAGGGTTTTCAGTCTTTGGCCATCTAAACTATATTGGTGTCTGCGGTCTTCTTTGCCCTTCCCCAATCTTCATGACTTTGCATTTGGCAGGGTTAAATTCAAGGAGCCAGTTGCGGACCAGGCTTGTAGCCTGTCCAGGTCTCTTTGTATCCTGTCTGTCCTCGTCTGATTTGATTCTTCTCATTAACTTCACATCATCTGCAAACAAGGACACTTCTGAGTCTATCCCTTCCCTTATGTCGTTCACATATACCAAGAACAGCACAGGTCCTAGGACTGACCCCTGTGGAACCCCGCTTGTCACAGGCGCCCACTCTGAAAACCTCGTCGCGTACCATGACTCGTTGTTGCCTCCCTGTCAGATATTCTCTGATCCATTGCAGTGCCTTTCCTGTTATGTGTGCCTGGTCCTCTAGCTTTTGCAGTAACCTCTTGTGAGGAACTGTGTCGAAGGCCTTCTTGCAGTCCAAAAATATGCAGTCGATCCACCCCTCTCTCTCTTGTCTTACTTCTGTCACCTTGTCATAAAACTCTAGTAGGTTTGTGACACAGGATTTTTCTTCCCTGAAACCGTGCTGGTTGTCAATTATACACTTGTTTCTTTCCAGGTGCCCCACCACTCTCCTCCTGATGATGATCTCCATGACCTTGCATACTATACACGTTAGTGATACAGGTCTGTAGTTTAGTGCCTCATGTCTGTCTCCCTTTTTAAAAATTGGGACTACATTTTTCCATTTTCCACACCTCAGGGTGTTGCCCAGTTTCAAATGATGTGTTGAAGATCTTTGTTAATGGCTCACACAATATCTCTGCTCCCTCTTTAAGGACCCATGGAGAGATGTTGTCTGGTCCCACCGCCTTTGAGGTGTCAAGTTCGCATAGCAGCTTCTTCACCTCCTCCTTGGTTATATGTACCTCATCCAGCACTTGCTGGTGTGCCCCCTGTTCTGATTTCTTGGAGTCCTCTGGTTTCACTGTAAATACTTCTTTAAATTTGTGTTGAGCTCCTGACAAACCTCTCGGTCGTTTCTTGTGAATTCCCCATCACCCTTCCTCAGTCTGATTAAACCCGGTCCTTGACTGTTGTTTTCCCCCCTGATGTGGCTGTACAACAGCTTCGGGTCAGTCTTTACTTTTGATGCTATGTCATTTTCATATTGTCTCTGAGCCTCCCTTCTTATCTGTGCATATTCGTTTCTGGCTCTTCGGCTGATTTCTTTATTTTCCTGAGTTCTCTGTCTTCTGTACCTTTTCCATTCTCTAGTACACCTAGTTTTTTGCCTCCCTACACCTTTGGGTGAACCAAGGACTCGTTATGTTCTTACCATTATTTGTTTCCCTTGGGAACAAACCTCTCCTCTGCCTCCTTGCATTTTGTTGCTACAAAAGTCCATCATTTCTTGTACTGGTTTTCCTGTCAGTTCCCTCTCCCACTGAATGTCTTGAAGGAAGTTCCTCATGCCTGAGTAGTGTGTGTGTGTGTGTGTGTGTGTGTGTGTTGTGTGTGTGTGTGTGTGTGTGTGTGTGTGTGTGTGTGTGTGTGTGTGTGTACTTACCTAGTTGTGGTTGCAGGATCGATTTACATCTCCTGGCCCTGCCTCTTCGCTGGCCGCTACCAGGTCACTTCCCGCTCCATGAGCTTTATCATACCTCTTCTTAAAGCTATGTATGGATCCTGCCTCCACTACATCACTTTGTGTTTGTGTGTGTGTGTGTGTGTGTGTGTGTGTGTGTGTGTGTGTGTGTGTGTGTGTGTTGTGTGTGTGTGTGTTCGTGTGTGTGCGCGCGTGCGTGCGTGTGTGTGAACGTGTTCGCGGGAGTAAGCGTGTCGCTGGTCGCTATTAGGTTCACCCCTGACTTCGTACCTCTTCTTAAAGCTATGTATGACTCCTGTCTCTACCACTTCATTCTGTGAGCGTGTGGGGAGGGATCATGGTTCTGGTGGGTGCTATAAGTGATGACGAAATTTTTATAACTTCATCCTTATTCAAAACATCTTTATTAAATATGGCATTTGTTTTCGCATGCACTTTTTTTAAGCGTTGGCTTTTGCACGATGTAAACGGCGAGAAAAATTATACATTATAGATTAGTCACACATAATATAAATCGGCATATACTTGCGTATAATTAAAACTAGTAATTAATAGTAAACAAGCAGCTTACGTCTGGCAGCGGGAAACTATTGGCCCGGTGGCCTGGTGGCTAAAGCTCCCGCTTCACACACGGAGGGCTCGGGTTCGATTCCCGGCGGGTGGAAACATTTCGACACGTTTCCTTACACCTGTTGTCTTGTTCACCTAGCAGCAAATAGGTACCTGGGTGTTAGTCGACTGGTGTGGGTCGCATCGTGGGGGACAAGATTAAGGACCCCAATGGAAATAAGTTAGACAGTCCTCGATGACGCACTGACTTTCTTGGGTTATCCTGGGTGGCTAACCCAGGATAACCCGAACGAAATTTTATCTTATCTCTTATCTTATCTATGACACATTGGAAACTGGTTTTACCTCCCCATTCTTGGAACGAACCTAACTGCACTCTGGAGCTAATGACCCCTACATGTTTAGTGCTTGTCTTTATTAAAATATGAACATTGGGAAGGTGAAAGAATACCGGTGACGGAGTACAGACTACTAAGATAGAGGTTTCCTGGAGTTTACCTGGAGTTTACCTGGAGAGAGTTTCGGGGGTCAACGCCCCCGCGGCCCGGTCTGTGACCAGGCCTCCTGGTGGATCAAGCTTGAAACAAAAAAAAGTAAGTCAAACATCGTTGGAGGAGCATATCAACATTGTCCGTGAACTTTCAGCAGGCTTTTGAACGACTTTCAGAAACTTCAAACCCTATGTCAGAAAATACTTCAGACTGCTGCCCCTTAAGGGTTTAGCGCTTAGTTATGATACTAATTGAGACCAAAAAATGTTTTACCAAATATTTCTTATTTTTTTTTTATATTTCATTAAAACTATCATGACATTTTTTAGCAGAGTCACTTGTTTGCACAGAACTGCTAAATGCCTCAAATGATGTAGTGGAAGTTTTAGCAGTAAAGGTCGAGAACCAAAACCTAGTCATTGTGATAGTCTACAAGCCTCCGGATGCAACATCCCAGCAATTCCAGGAACAGCTGTTAAAAATTGACCACTGTCTGGAAAACCTTCCAGCTCCTGCACCCAACATCTTGCTCCTGGGGGATTTCAACTTAAGGCACCTAAAATGGAGGAATATAGCAAATAATATTGTTGCAGTAATAACACCAGGAGGCGCTCTGATGAAAACTCACACTCACGCGAGCTTTTAAATCTCTGCACAAAATTCAATTTAAACAGCAAATAATAGAGCCTACTAGACTGGAGAATACACTAGACCTCATCTTCACTAACAATGATGATCTGATAAGAAATATCACCATATCAAAAACAATATACTCAGATCACAACATAATTGAGGTTCAGTCATGTATGCGCGGAGCCCCAGACCGACATAATGAGATTAGTCACGAGGGAGCATTCACCAAATTCAACTTCAATAACAAAAACATAAAGTGGGACCAAGTAAACCAAGTCCTAACCGATATAAGCTGGGAAGATATACTAAGCAACACAGACCCCAACTTATGCTAGAACAGATTAACTCGGTAGCACTCGATGTATGCACAAGGCTTATTCCTCTAAGAAAAAGGAGGAGTAGATGTAAAACAGAAAGAGACAGGCGCTCCCTTTACAGGCGACGGAAAAGAATAACAGAGCGGCTAAAAGAGGTCAATATATCTGAAATGCGTAGGGAGACACTGGTCAGAGAAATAGCAAGCATCGAACTTAAGCTAAAAGAATCCTTTAGGAGTCAGGAATCGCGGGAAGAACTAAAAGCCATAAATGAAATCGAAAGAAACCCAAAGTATTTCTTCTCCTATGCCAAATCAAAATCGAGAACAACGTCCAGTATTGGGCCCCTACTTAAACAAGATGGGTCCTACACAGATGACAACAAGGAAATGAGTGAGCTACTCAAGTCCCAATATGACTCAGTTTTTAGCAAGCCGCTAACCAGACTGAGAGTCGAAGATCAAAATGAATTTTTTATGAGAGAGCCACAAAATTTGATTAACACAAGCCTATCCGATGTTATCCTGACGCCAAATGACTTCGAACAGGCGATAAATGACATGCCCATGCACTCTGCCCCAGGGCCAGACTCATGGAACTCTGTGTTCATCAAGAACTGCAAGAAGCCCCTATCACGAGCCTTTTCCATCCTATGGAGAGGGAAGCATGGACACGGGGGTCGTCCCACAGTTACTAAAAACAACAGACATAGCCCCACTCCACAAAGGGGGCAGTAAAGCAACAGCAAAGAACTACAGACCAATAGCACTAACATCCCATATCATAAAAATCTTTGAAAGGGTCCAAAGAAGCAAGATCACCACGCATCTAGAAACCCATCAGTTACACAACCCAGGGCAACATGGGTTTAGAACAGGTCGCTCCTGTCTGTCTCAACTATTGGACCACTACGACAAGGTCCTAAATGCACTAGAAGACAAAAAGAATGCAGATGTAATATATACAGACTTTGCAAAAGCCTTCGACAAGTGTGACCATGGCGTAATAGCGCACAAAATGCGTGCTAAGGAATAACAGGAAAGTCGGTCGATGGATCTATAATTTCCTCACTAACAGAACACAGAGAGTAGTCGTCAACAGAGTAAAGTCCGAGGCAGCTACGGTGAAAAGCTCTGTTCCACAAGGCACAGTACTCGCTCCCATCTTGTTCCTCATCCTTATATCCGACATAGACAAGGATGTCAGCCACAGCACCGTGTCTTCCTTTGCAGATGACACCCGAATCTGCATGACAGTGTCTTCCATTGCAGACACTGCAAAGCTCCAGGCAGACATCAACCAAATCTTTCAGTGGGCTGCAGAAAACAATATGAAGTTCAACGATGAGAAATTTCAATTACTCAGATATGGTAAACATGAGGAAATTAAATCTTCATCAGAGTACAAAACAAATCTGGCCACAAAATAGAGCGAAACACCAACGTCAAAGACCTGGGAGTGATCATGTCGGAGGATCTCACCTTCAAGGACCATAACATTGTATCAATCGCATCTGCTAGAAAAATGACAGGATGGATAATGAGAACCTTCAAAACTAGGGAGGCCAAGCCCATGATGACACTCTTCAGGTCACTTGTTCTATCTAGGCTGGAATATTGCTGCACACTAACAGCACCTTTCAAGGCAGGTGAAATTGCCGACCTAGAAAATGTACAGAGAACTTTCCGGCGCGCATAACGGAGATAAAACACCTCAATTATGGGAGCGCTTGAGGTTCCTAAACCTGTATTCCCTGGAACGCAGGAGGGAGAGATACATGATTATATACACCTGGAAAATCCTAGAGGGACTAGTACCGAACTTGCACACGAAAATCACCCACTACGAAAGCAAAAGACTTGGCAGACGATGCACCATCCCCCCAATGAAAAGCAGGGGTGTCACTAGCACGTTAAGAGACCATACAATAAGTGTCAGGGGCCCGAGACTGTTCAACTGCCTCCCAGCACACATAAGGGGGATTACCAACAGACCCCTGGCAGTCTTCAAGCTGGCACTGGACAAGCACCTAAAGTCAGTTCCGGATCAGCCGGGCTGTGGCTCGTATGTTGGTTTGCGTGCAGCCAGCAGCAACAGCCTGGTTGATCAGGTATCATGTGGGAGTTCGATACGTGGATTAGGGTAGAAATACTCACGTAGGCTGTTATACGTATATTGGCGATATGTGGAGAGAGACCTTCCAGCCGTTACCTATCTCCTTGCTACCACTCGTTATACTGGCTCGCCGGCTGCCCAGTACCCAGTGGGTCTTTGAATACTGCTGAGGTCAGCACAATATGAAAGACCGTGACTCAAGAGACGGTTGATCGTTGAGTCAGACGGTACTGGTAACTGGTTACTACTACTGAGACTGGTAACTGGTTACTACTACTGAGAGCTCGGCGACGCTAACGTATGTCGTCCCGACATACAACTAATACAAACTAGAGATGGTAGGTATACGGCTTGGGCTGATTCTATACAATGTCAAAGTACACAACATTAAACATTAAAAATACATAAGTAGAACAATGGAATGAAAGCTTACGTAACTGAAACTGTAATGCAATACAAGGTATA
Source organism: Cherax quadricarinatus (assembly GCF_026875155.1). Taxonomy (NCBI): domain Eukaryota; kingdom Metazoa; phylum Arthropoda; class Malacostraca; order Decapoda; family Parastacidae; genus Cherax; species Cherax quadricarinatus. Next base: position 4,457,316 of record NC_069491.1, read on the forward strand.
CGATAGTACAACTTAAAACTCAACAATTGAACAACGAACTCTACGTTGAGAATACAAGTGATAAAAAAAAAATTTTTTGATCGATCGATCTGTATTCGTGTGATCTACGGATTCTGAGGAAGGAATATATACAAAGAAAGAGTGTTTAACAGAAAGGCAGATTCGGTGCACGCAAATCTAGACTGTTAACTCTCAGAATGCGGAGAGAACATGAACACAAAAAAAAAATTCTTGAATACTGATAAGTTGATACTGTAATTATCTATACAGGTTATTTACATTTAACCCCAACTCTGCTAGGGTGTGATTGACATATGCAGAATGGGTATCATCTCTGGGAGGATCAAAATCTGTAGCATTGGCTAACTCATGCTGTATTTGAGGCAAATCTGAATTGGAAGTTACAATTGATACTTGAGGATTTCTCAATACCTGTCGTGTACGTAGGGAATAACGACATTCAGGTTGATCATCTGACTGAGTATCAGAGGAAGAGAGTACAGGATCAGGAGGATTGTCAGTGTCTGTCACATTAGGCTGGGTTGGAACATCATTATCATCACATACTAACTTCATATGATCCAAATGCGATTCTTTATACTGACCAGTACTAATCTCTCTAACCTTATACTTATTACCAGTGATATGTTCAACTACGCGATAAGGACCAACAAACTTTTGATCAAGCTTTGGCATTGCAGACGATTTGTTAAAGTTAGTCAGCATAACTCTCGAACCTACTTTGATTTTTGATGGCTTTACTCGAGTATTTGCGACTCTTGTAAATTCAGCTGTTGATTTATGAAGTGTTTCACGGATTCTTCTAAAAACACTTTGAGCTAAGCTGGTACGAGTTGCTACGAAATCATCAGGGTTGTAATTTGGTTTCGGATTAGAATACAACAACTCATAAGGCAAACGTTTATCTACACCATACAATGCATAATGTGGAGTGTCACCTATAGAAACATTGTAAGCAGAATTTATAGCACACTGTACATCAGGTATAACTTCATCCCAAGTTTCACTATTGGGATTGATAGTGGCTCTCAAGACATCAAGTACTTTCTTATTGGTTCGTTCCGCTAACCCATTGCTGGCAGGATGATGAGGAACAATGGTGGATTTAGAGATCTTGTACAAGGTACACAAATTTTCAAGAATTTCATTACAGAATTCACCTCCATTATCAGTTACTAGGGACTTAGGGGTGGTATGCCTGCAGATAATGCGTTCTTTAAACGCTTTAGCTACTGTCTCGGCAGTCTTATCTGCAATAGGAACTAACTCGCAATATCTGGTGAAATGGTCTACCATAACACACAGATGTTTGTTACCTTGGAGGGAAACATCGGAAATTAGTTAACAAATCTAGCGCAACTCTTTCCCAAGGTTCGCTAGTAGTTGGATACACTTGGATTGGATTAGGACCATTAGCATTGCCTTTATGTTGCATGCAGACACTCATTTCCTAACATACTCAGAATATCATTGCCATTCGAGGCCAAGTATTTCCAATCTGGCTTTTTTACTGAACGATCCCATACCAGGGTGTGCAACACCGGGTAAATCGTGAACTAGCTGTAAGGCTACATTCACTAGTGCTGTGGAATTACAACTGGTATACTCTTCTGCTAGGAGTACCCAACTCGGCTGTTCGATACAGTAATTCTTGGTTCATGAGAAAGTCACTAATGGGTGCTGGTGGCTTCACAGTCAGAATAAGATCTTCCTGGAGCAGGAATCGAATCACACCAGACCACATGGACTGTTCTTTTTGAGCATTCTTTACATCTTCAGCACTAAATGGAGGGTCTGCAGTTACTATACTAACATGTCGCGATAAAGCATCTGCGACTACATTTGACTTGCCAGGTAAATGCTCAAAGGTGGGATTGAACTCTTGGATAGTCAAGGTCCATCTAGCTAACCTTCCAGTAGGTTGTTTGTTCTGGAATAAGGGTATCAGTGGAGCATGATCTGTCAAGACATGAACAGAGTACTGATAAATAATGTCTCGGAAGTGCTTTAAAGACCAACTATTGCTAAAGCTTCTTGCTCAGTTACTGTATAATTACGTTCAGCCTTCGTAAGGACTCGGCTAGCAAATGCAACTGCGTTGTACTTGCCATCGGTCTTCTGAGCTAGTACGGCACCTATGCCAATTGAACTAGCATCAGTTGTCAGATAGAAAGGCTTAAAAAAAATCGGGAAAATTTAAAAATTGGAGCAGATGTTAGTTTTTTCTTTTAGATTTTGGAATGCTCTTTCTTGACGGAAGGTCCAAAAAAAAAGGGGCCATCTTCTTAAGCAACTCAGTTAGAGGAGCAGCTTTTGGAAGAAAAATTGGCAATGAAAGATCTATAAAAACCTGCTAAGCCCACAAAGGATCTTACGGCATCAGCAGTTTTGGGAGTTGGAAAAATTTAGTACTGCAGTTACTTTACTTTGGTCAGTCGTAACCCTTAGGAGTGACTACGTGACCAAGAAACTTAATTTCTGATCTGAAAAATTGACATTTTGACAGTTTGATCTTTAAATTGGCTTCTTCAAGCTTACCAAAGTACTACATCAAGTCTTTTCAAGTGTGTACCCACGTCTTTAGACATGACGATTACGTCATCTAAGTACACCATAAGTTGCATTACCTATGGACCTCTAAAGATATTAGTCATGAGCCTTGAGAACGTGATAGGGGAAGATCGTAATCCAAATGCCATTCGGAGATAGTGAAAAATGACCTGTAGGAGTGGAGAATGCAGTTAGTTCTTGGCTGTCCTCGTGAAGAGGGACTTGCCAAAACCCTTTAACAAATCTAGGGTTGAAAAGACTTGTTATCTCCAATATTACGTAAAAGATTAACCCAGTACAGGGAGTGGAAAGCGATCTGGAATGGTTTTTTTTTTTGCGTTTTAACTTCCTTAAAGTCAATTACTGGACGCCAAGTACCCATCCTCTTTGGGTATAGTATCAAGGGTGCATTCCAAGGGGGGATTGCTAGGTGCAATAACTCCATCATCAAGCATTTGATTGATCAATTCTTCTGCGCCCGCAAATTGAATGAGGCATTCTGTACGCAGGTATGTGGGATGGGTCTAGTACCCGGTTCAAGTGGAATACGATGGGACAATAAGTTCGTTATACCCATCTTCTCACCTGGTAAAGCAATGGCTTTACGACGTTTGTTCAACAGAGTCAACAAACGCTTGACTTCATCTGGGAAGTCAGTGGAAGCTAAGTCTTTCTCCTCAACTGGTGGAACAGATTGATCCAGTGCAGTCGTTGAGTCAGACGGTACTGGTAACTGGTTACTACTACTGAGACTGGTAACTGGTTACTACTACTGAGACAGGCTCTGATCCACCAGGAGGCCTGGTCTCAGACCGGGCCGCGGGGGCGTTGACCCCCGGAACTCTCTCCAGGTAAACTCCAGGTATGAAAAGTACCATAAAATCTAAGAGATTAGGTCCGCCCACAGGATGGGTATGGGGTGCATAATAAACATATTAAACTAACTAAACTCGCTGGGACTGAATTCAAGTAGTCATTTGTCTGACCATCCCAGTACTCTGAGCTTTGCTAAGATCTCTCCAACACATTTGTCATCAAGGAAAGATCCTAGACTTACGAAAGAGGCAAAGCAAATGCGATAGTAATTATGGACAAGGTAGATTATAGGGGAAAAATGATCATCATATTAGAAGACTGGGGAACGTGCCTCTTAAGGACCCCAATGGAAATACAGTCCACGATGACACGCTGACTTTCTTGAGTTATCCTGGATGGCTAACCCTCCTAACTTAAAAATTCTGAAGATACCAGAATAATAATAATGTGTTGTTTCAACACTTGCCTGCAGGTATGTAGACAACACCTTACGTGTCCCATTTGTAATTTTTTTTTTTTTGGTTGTTTCCTAACACATTTTACCTTCTCTACCTGTCACATACCCGTGACCGGTTTTGAGGGGTTGTCTAAACCCTCGCAGCCTGGCTTTCCTGTTGATTGCCTGTTCAACCAGGCTGTTGCTATTGCGGCTCGCTGGCCCACATAGCCATCACAGCCTGGTTGATCTGGCACTTGGTGGAGATACTAATCCAGTCCTCTTAGACTTCTCAACATTTGTTTCGGTAGTATCTCTGATAACTGCTGGTAACAGGTTGAATAGTGGGAATAAGACACATGCACAATAAAGACATTTATTGCAAGATACTTTTCGCCACTGGTGGATTTTTTGAAAAATTCACCAGTAGCCACACGTCTCCTTCAGTATGTCTTAATTGTATGTGTGTCTTGTTCCCACCATATATTAGCTTTAATATACATGTACATTAAATAGTCTTGGGCCACAAATTTGACAGTTCTTTTACTGTGCCTATTATTATTATTATTATTCTAGTTAAATTAAGAGCTAAACGCGTAGGGGTCATACAGCGCTGGTTATTGCGCCTATGGCATCCCTGCTTTTAAAACTCAGGGTTTACTTTATTTACACTTACCTATACCTCTCTCCAGTAAGTTATGGTAGTGTATAGATTTGGGGCTTGGTTCCTCGAGTGCAATATCTTCCTTGTATGTATCAGACATTTCTTGAGGCGTCTTGCCTCCATATTCACTCTCTTTTGGCTTTCCTTCACATTCACCCTGCATCTTTTCTCACCTTCCTTGCGAAGTTCAGACAATTCATATTTGACCCTCCCCACTTTCGTGTGCAAAAGCTCAATTGACTGCCACAGCTTTAATGCTCACTCCTGAACACCTCCAGTCTAATTATCATGCTATTGCAGTGTATAATAATGGTTCTAAATCTCCCAGTGGTGTCAGGTACACAGTTGCTTTTCCTGAAAAAATCTAAGATCATTTACTATAATCGGCCAATATTTTCACAGCAGAGTTCTCTAATTCTCGCTTCTGTCATGCACATTGCCACTATGTCTGCCTCGTCATTTGTAGTGTTTCGGACTTGCAAAGTGCTTTACAAGTTATCCAGAAATTCGACTCGTCCCGTCCCATCCTCCTCCATTTACAGCTTTAGTTATGTCACATTTCTAGTACATACAAAAAGTTTTTTGTAGGGTTTCTGGGCGCGCCGATGTTCTGGGCACTGAACAAGTAAGCTCAGCCGCTTGGTCAGCTGTTTATGATTGATTTCCCACATATGTATTCCTTTCTCAGACTATTTTGTTCAGTGCTCTGGCAACTCTGCAACTGGTGGTGACAGCGTTGGTAGACCCCTGGCTGTCTTCAAGAGGGAGCTCGACAGGCACTTAGTACCTGACCAGCCAGGTTGTAGCTCGTACATCGGTTTATGTGCGGCTAGCAGTAACAACCTGGTTGATCAGGCCTTGATCTACCACGAGGTCTGGTCACGGACTGGGCCGTGGGGGCGTTGACACCCCCGAACCCCCTTCCAGGTATAACCACATTTAGGATTTTGGCCATCTCACCTCTGTCATGTTTGAGACCACAGGCTTACCCACACTCCTCTCACTGATGAATACCACATAGAGAAACGATAAACACTTTTGCTAGGACTGTCAGGGCGCACTATTCCACCATATTGACTTGCCATATTTTCCACATTCCAGATTTCCACATGGTAAGTCAATATGGCATCAAGTCGAGGTTTAAGAACCTCAAATTGGCGCCTCTATCAGCAGGCATGCAGGATCCTGACTTGATCTAACTGACCTTGCTGAAAGTCCCAACTGTGGACCCATGCTATTTTAACAGACTAACCTGTTGCACTAACAATGATTTCTGTTTTCCTCTTGCATTGGCTTCCACCCATCATAACTCCTACCCTCGAACACACCCATCACTTACCCCCGGCCCATCGCTCACCCCCCCCCCATCGCTCACCCCCCCCCCCATCGCTCACCCCCCCCCCATCGCTCACCCCCCCGCCCATCGCTCACCCCCCCATCGCTCACCCCCCCCCATCGCTCACCCCCACCCGCTCACATCCCGCCCATCACTCACCACCTGTGGAAAATACTGTATATTTTCCGAAAATACAGTGTATTTCGTATGTAAATTGATGGAATATATTGTAGGTAATAAAAATTAATTTGTAAATAAATAAAGAACCAGCGAAATTGGCGAGTGTGGCTGGGGAAAGATGCCATTGTTTTGAACTGAGTGAATTAACGTTAATTGAAATCGGAAGAATTTTCGTCGCTCTAGAGGTTATATTGTGTTTAAAACCTCTCAAATAGGAGCTGAAATTGTTGGATTTGCAGTCCTGCATAACGTGAGCATTAGGCGAGTGGACAGGAAAGTCAGGGAACCCCAGCTAAGTCATGTCTATGTTTATGTTGAAATTCTGGCCAGTATTTTCTTCATATTTTAGGCAGGGGTTTGTGTATGACACACCAAGTAATCTCCAGACAGGTAATTCCTTCAGTGTCTCATCATAATAATATTCATAGTAATAAATTAGGCACGTCTAATTTATCTCATCTTAGTGCCTTCTCAACTCAGTGACTGGTATGGATGCAAATCTTGGGGCCTTTTTGGTTCCACATGGGCTGCAAACCAGATTTTTCTAACACACATATGTTTAAAATTCAGAAGCAAGTTAAAGACCTACTATACCACAGAGACAGGAGAGATGCTGGCAAGGCCTGAAATATAGCAAGGTAAAGACATTACCACAAAGCTAACAGGGTGCATGAATCATTCTGGGCAGCTGATTGTTAAGAGGTGAGATCCAAATGTATCTCAGGCATCACATATATCTATTAATGATTTCAGGGATCATCACCCCAACAGTCAAGTCTTGGATTAGGACTTGCATTTTGAATATATATATATATGTATATATATATATATAACACACAGTCTCTCAAGCTCCTCTCTAGTCTCTATATAACTTTGTTAGCCTATTTATTATCATTACTGTTAGTTGTATCTGTCTGTACTGCCTAGTTGTACTCACCTAGTTGAGGTTGCAGGGGTTCGAGTCCAAGCTCCTGGCCCCGCCTCTTCACTGGTCGCTACACTTGCTTACACTTGATATGTTAAGACTAAAATAATTAAAATATCCTGCTTTCACTGCAGAATATTATTAGTACAGTACCAGTAACTGCATTATCTTGGAGTCTAGATGTGTATGTGTGTGGGGGGGGGGGGGGAAGTGTTATGGAGCTATACTGTATACTGGTAGGTGATTGCACTCTTATCACATTTCACTTTGCAGGGAGGCTTGGATGAGTGTTATTCTGAGGAAATGTGTGCTATGCATTCCTATGATATCAAGAACTGTGGTTATGACACCCGGTGCAAGATGTCCGTTGGTGGAGGGTGTGGAAATGACAGCGGTGGTCCCCTGCAAATTAACACAGCAGGAAGATATGGAAGTAAGCTATGTTGTGACACACACTCCTTGGCCACTGTCACTCCTAACAATTATCAAGCAGCTCCTTCCACAATTACAAAGAGTACCTTAGGAGATGGTTGCTATGATGTCACTCTAAATGATGGCACTAGTGGTACTTACGTTAAAACAAGTTTGCAAGACATCACTGCAGACTCATCTGCAACACCTATTCGCCCTACTGAGTGCTCTTTTAGTGGAAATAAAGATAAACTTGTCCATAAGATTCCTACTAATGAGGTCATAGGACATGGAACAACAGATCTGAGTAAAGTTGAGCCTCGGAGTGAGGGAGCAGAGATGGTGGGGGGTGCAGGTATGATGAGGGCAGGTGGACGACACCACTTGGTTGACATTCATGGATTGGCAGTATTCTTGCGGCAGTCTACCCGGTGTTTGTCATGTCGAGCCTCCCGCTGCCTTTACATCACTGGCACCATCTCTGCCCACCTGGCAGCTGTCACACAGGTATGTAATAACATGCACTTACTATAGCAATAAGCAAATATTTCTGGTAAATTTCTCCAAAGCTGTATTTTATTACACAAGTAACACGCACTTAGAAGAGAGGAGCTTACAATGACGTTTTGGTCCGACTTGGATCGAACTTGTAAATGCTCCAAGTCAGTCTGAAATGTCGTCGTAAGTTCCTCTCTTCTATGTGCAGGTTATTTGTGTATTGTTCCAGTCACGGTATTGTGCCTTTTTTTGTTGTATGTATTTTAATATATTGTGATTTTTCATAAGATTAAAAAAGTTTGTGAGTACAGGATATATTGCAGAGTAGTTGATAATGAGCTGGAAGTTAAGTTCTAGTTGTTTATCTAATATGTTTTTCATAATAGATTTGCTCTATTCTTTCACCAGGTGAAAATAACCTGTCAAAAGTGCCACTATACTACATCGCAGGCCCTTTCCCGGCCTGCTGCTGCTTCAGACGAGCCGGGTTCACCTCACCCCACCTCTCTGCAGCCTACCCCACCCTCAGACAGTCAAAGTCCCCTCCAACCCACTCCATCTAATGACTTGCATCCCTCATTGTCGTATATAGCAACCATTCACCAGAATTCATTCAAGAAACCCACAGAAAAGCAAGTACCTCCTGTAGCACTCCCTCCTACCTCCAAAGCAAATGGAACAACCAACCAGCAAGCTTTACAAAATGGACCATCCAACAAACTGCTGTCTTTGTTGTCTCTGCCTCCCTTGCAACCTTTGGAGGAAGTGTGTGTGAAGGAGGAAACACCATCATCACCCCAGATCACCAGCTCCTTCCACACTGTACAGACATCAGCCACACTTGCAGATGCTCATAAATTTCTCCCTTGCCATGAGAGGTGTGACATAACACACAGCTGCAGTCACTCTGCCTCACCTCCACCCTGCCTAGATCTTCACAATAGTGAGTTTTTGCTATATTAAACTTTGTGTGTTATTTCATGATTAAATGACTACCCAACTTTTTTTCATGCTATATTAGTACTAGTAGTGATATGTAAATATGGAGAAATATACAGTATACAACATCTGTACCATAGTATAGTAAAACAATTGAAAATGCTCTTTTTACCATTGCAAATGTCCCTCACTTTGTGATAAATGTGTTCCAAGCCCATGGCACATACAATATATAAGAATTGAATAAAAGGAAAGCAAATTGACATGTGAAAATAGAGGGAGATGTTGCAAGACCTTGACTGTACTACTGTCTCCTTTCTAGTACATTATTAGGATAATACATATTGTACATTATATTCAAATGAGTAAGGTGCTTTCACCATCAAACATCACCAATGCAATAAATGTAGAGATAGAAGAGCCATTTAGAGTGGGCCTGGAGGCATGTGAAGACTTCAAGAATTGCTTAGTCATTCAACACCTATTTGTAGGCACTGTAGGCCAGTGTTTATATGATGTTTGAACTTGAGACTTCTTCAGGCTAGGGTCATTGTGTCTAACTGTGGAAGTCTCTCAGCTTGTGCAAAACAATTCTGCCAGCTTCTTTGTAGGTTCTCCATATTAAGAAGCACTTTCAGTTCCTCTTCCTGATCAGCAGATGTAGTAGTACTGCACTATAATCTTCGTCAGGTTAGCTACATTTTTTCTCTATTATAAAAATCGATAAGCTCCATGTTATCTTCTTCCTCATGGTTCAAGAAACATTCTCTTACCATTTTCTGTTGCAGTTAAACAACTTGTTGAATAATTGTGAACAATTTGGGTAAGCCCTTGAAGTTTATAATTCAGCCTCTCCAAAGAAATTTTTATGCACTGTTCAAGGTGGAGGACTTTATTTGATCCTCTGAAGTCTTGATGTTATTGAGGGCATCTTCACAGTGTAATCCTTCCACTATCATTATGCAAATTGCTTTCAAATGCATAAGAGTGCATTTATTTCACACACAAATTACTGGTAGAATGGGGGATCATTGCATAAAAGTGAATTCACATATATTCATCATAGACAGAGATTACTGTGTGTTGGCATTTGCAGCATAATAACTACTGTTAGGATAAATAAATACAGTTCAAACTTATAGCTTATAGTGTATAGTTTTATTTTTTCTCTTTAACCCTGCTTTTTATATATGTGTATGTGTGTGTGTGTGTGTATATATAAAATATATATATATATATATATATATATATATATATATATATAATATATATATATATATATATATATGTACACATGTATGTATGTATATATATATATATATATATATATATATATATATATATATATATATATATATAAGACGTAGTAGGTTGGTAGACAGCAACCACCCAGGGAAGTACTACCGTCCTGCCAGATGACTGTGAAACAAAAACCTGTAACTGTTTTGCATGATGGTAGGATTGCTGGTTTCTTTTTCTGTCTCATAAACACGCTAAGATAACAGGGATATCTTGCTACTCCTACTTACACTTTGGTCACACTTCACAGACACGCACATGCATATATATATATACATACATCTAGGTTTTTCTCCTTTTTCTAAATAGCTCTTGTTCTTTTTTATTTCTTCTATTGTCCATGGGGAAGATGGAAAAGAATCTTTCCTCCGTAAGCCATGCGTGTCGTATGAGGCGACTAAAATGCCGGGAGCAATGGGCTAGTAACCCCTTCTCCTGTATACAATTACTAAAAAAGAGAAGAAGAAAAACTTTATAAAACTGGGTTGCTTAAATGTGCGTGGATGTAGTGCGGATGACAAGAAACAGATGATTGCTGATGTTATGAATGAAAAGAAGTTGGATGTCCTGGCCCTAAGCGAAACAAAGCTGAAGGGGGTAGGAGAGTTTCAGTGGGGGAAATAAATGGGATTAAATCTGGAGTATCTGAGAGAGTTAGAGCAAAGGAAGGGGTAGCAGTAATGTTAAATGATCAGTTATGGAAGGAGAAAAGAGAATATGAATGTGTAAATTCAAGAATTATGTGGATTAAAGTAAAGGTTGGATGCGAGAAGTGGGTCATAATAAGCGTGTATGCACCTGGAGAAGAGAGGAATGCAGAGGAGAGAGAGAGATTTTGGGAGATGTTAAGTGAATGTATAGGAGCCTTTGAACCAAGTGAGAGAGTAATTGTGGTAGGGGACTTGAATGCTAAGTAGGAGAAACTTTTAGAGAGGGTGTGGTAGGTAAGTTTGGGGTGCCAGGTGTAAATGATAATGGGAGCCCTTTGATTGAACTTTGTATAGAAAGGGGTTTAGTTATAGGTAATACATATTTTAAGAAAAAGAGGATAAATAAGTATACACGATATGATGTAGGGCGAAATGACAGTAGTTTGTTGGATTATGTATTGGTAGATAAAAGACTGTTGAGTAGACTTCAGGATGTACATGTTTATAGAGGGGCCACAGATATATCAGATCACTTTCTAGTTGTAGCTACACTGAGAGTAAAAGGTAGATGGGATACAAGGAGAATAGAAGCATCAGGGAAGAGAGAGGTGAAGGTTTATAAACTAAAGAGGAGGCAGTTAGGGTAAGATAATAAACAGCTATTGGAGGATAGATGGGCTAATGAGAGCATAGGCAATGGGGTCGAAGAGGTATGGGGTAGGTTTAAAAATGTAGTGTTAGAGTGTTCAGCAGAAGTTTGTGGTTACAGGAAAGTGGGTGCAGGAGGGAAGAGGAGCGATTGGTGGAATGATGATGTAAAGAGAGTAGTAAGGGGAAAAAGTTAGCATATGAGAAGTTTTTACAAAGTAGAAGTGATGCAAGGAGGGAAGAGTATATGGAGAAAAAGAGAGAAGTTAAGAGAGTGGTGAAGCAATGTAAAAAGAGAGCAAATGAGAGAGTGGGGGAGATGTTATCAACAAATTTTGTTGAAAATAAGAAAAAGTTTTGGAGTGAGATTAACAAGTTAAGAAAGCCTAGAGAACAAATGGATTTGTCAGTTAAAAATAGGAGAGGAGAGTTATTAAATGGAGAGTTAGAGGTATTGGGAAGATGGAAGGAATATTTTGAGGAATTGTTAAATGTGATGAAGATAGGGAAGCTGTGATTTCGTGTATAGGGCAAGGAGGAATAACATCTTGTAGGAGTGAGGAAGAGCCAGTTGTGAGTGTGGGGGAAGTTCGTGAGGCAGTAGGTAAAATGAAAGGGGGTAAGGCAGCCGGGATTGATGGGATAAAGATAGAAATGTTAAAAGCAGGTGGGGATATAGTTTTGGAGTGGTTGGTGCAATTATTTAATAAATGTATGGAAGAGGGTAAGGTACCTAGGGATTGGCAGAGAGCATGCATAGTTCCTTTGTATAAAGGCAAAGGGGATAAAAGAGAGTGCAAAAATTATAGGGGGATAGTCTGTTGAGTGTACCTGGTAAAGTGTATGGTAGAGTTATAATTGAAAGAATTAAGAGTAAGACGGAGAATAGGATAGCAGATGAACAAGGAGGCTTTAGGAAAGGTAGGGGGTGTGTGGACCAGGTGTTTACAGTGAAACATATAAGTGAACAGTATTTAGATAAGGCTAAAGAGGTCTTTGTGGCATTTATGGATTTGGAAAAGGCGTATGACAGGGTGGATAGGGGGGCAATGTGGCAGATGTTGCAAGTGTATGTGTAGGAGGTAGGTTACTGAAAGCAGTGAAGAGTTTTTACGAGGATAGTGAGGCTCAAGTTAGAGTATGTAGGAAAGAGGGAAATTTTTTCCCAGTAAAAGTAGGCCTTAGACAAGGATGTGTGATGTCACCGTGGTTGTTTAATATATTTATAGATGGGGTTGTAAGAGAAGTAAATGCGAGGGTCTTGGCAAGAGGCGTGGAGTTAAAAGATAAAGAATCACACACAAAGTGGGGTTGTCACAGCTGCTCTTTGCTGATGACACTGTGCTCTTGGGAGATTCTGAAGAGAAGTTGCAGAGATTGGTGGATGAATTTGGTAGGGTGTGCAAAAGAAGAAAATTAAAGGTAAAATACGGAAAGAGTAAGGTTATGAGGATAACAAAAGATTAGGTGATGAAAGATTGAATATCAGATTGGAGGGAGAGAGTATGGAGGAGGTGAACGTATTCAGATATTTGGAGTGGACGTGTCAGCGGATGGGTCTATGAAAGATGAGGTGAATCATAGAATTGATGAGGAAAAAGAGTGAGTGGTGCACTTAGGAGTCTGTGGAGACAAAGAACTTTGTCCTTGGAGGCAAAGAGGGGAATGTATGAGAGTATAGTTTTACCAACGCTCTTATATGGGTGTGAAGCGTGGGTGATGAATGTTGCAGCGAGGAGAAGGCTGGAGGCAGTGGAGATGTCATGTCTGAGGGCAATGTGTGGTGTGAATATAATGCAGAGAATTCGTAGTTTGGAAGTTAGGAGGAGGTGCGGGATTACCAAAACTGTTGTCCAGAGGGCTGAGGAAGGGTTGTTGAGGTGGTTCGGACATGTAGAGAGAATGGAGCGAAACAGAATGACTTCAAGAGTGTATCAGTCTGTAGTGGAAGGAAGGCGGGGTAGGGGTCGGCCTAGGAAGGGTTGGAGGGAGGGGGTAAAGGAGGTTTTGTGTGCGAGGGGCTTGGACTTCCAGCAGGCATGCGTGAGCGTGTTTGATAGGAGTGAATGGGAGACAAATGGTTTTTAATACTTGAACGTGCTGTTGGAGTGTGAGCAAAGTAACATTTATGAAGGGATTCAGGGAAACCGGCAGGCCGGACTTGAGTCCTGGAGATGGGAAGTACAGTGCCTGCACTCTGAAGGAGGGGGGGTTAATGTTGCAGTTTAAAAACTGTAGTGTAAAGCACCCTTCTGGCAAGACAGTGATGGAGTGAATGATGGTGAAAGTTTTTCTTTTTCGGGCCACCCTGCCTTGGTGGGAATCGGCCGGTGTGATAATAAAAAAAAAAAATATATATATATATATATATATATATATATATATATATATATATATATATATATATATATATATATATATATATATATATATATGCAAAACAACCACTCTGAAAAAATAGAGAAATTCCAAGCGCTTTCGTGACTACTCACATTATCAAGGAACTATGAAAGTAAGGCATCCAAGGAAGCTATATAAGGGGTCTGGCCGGCACCTCACTATCAGATCCCACAACGGTTAAACACGTGACGCGCGGCGAGCCAACTTGGATAGGTCCTTGGATGCCTTACTTTCATAGTTCCTTGATAATGTGAGTAGTCATGAAAGCGCTTGGAATTTCTCTATTTTTTCAGAGTGGTTGTTTTGCATATTCTGAAATCACCTGTTTACTGTGATCTTATTGCATATATATACGTATATATATATATATTATCACACTGGCCGATTCCCACCAAGGCAGGGTGGCCCGAAAAAGAAAAACTTTCACCATCATTCACTCCATCACTGTCTTGCCAGAAGGGTGCTTTACACTACAGTTTTTAAACTGCAACATTAACACCCCTCCTTCAGAGTGCAGGCACTGTACTTCCCATCTCCAGGACTCGAAGTCCAGCCTGCCGGTTTCCCTGAACCCCTTCATAAATGTTACTTTGCTCACACTCCAACAGCACGTCAAGTATTAAAAACCATTTGTCTCATTCACTCCTATCAAACACGCTCACGCATGCCTGCTGGAAGTCCAAGCCCCTCGCACACAAAACCTCCTTTACCCCCTCTCTCCAACCTTTCCTAGGCCGACCCCTACCCCGCCTTCCTTCCACTACAGACTGATACACTCTTGAAGTCATTCTGTTTCGCTCCATTCTCTCTACATGTCCGAACCACCTCAACAACCCTTCCTCAGCCCTCTGGACAACAGTTTTGGTAATCCCGCACCTCCTCCTAACTTCCAAACTACGAATTCTCTGCATTATATTCACACCACACATTGCCCTCAGATATGACATCTCCACTGCCTCCAGCCTTCTCCTCGCTGCAACATTCATCACCCATGCTTCACACCCATATATATATATGCACAAAACAACCACTCTGAAAGAAGAGAGAAATTCCAAGTGCTTTTGTGACTACTCACATTATCAAGGAACTATGAAAGTAAAGCATCCAAGGAAGGTATATAAGGGGTCTGGCCAACACCTCACTATCAGATCCCACAACGGTTAAACACCTGACGCGCGCCGGCCCAACTGGACAGGTCCTTTGCACAACTCACGAACAAACTATTCTACCCAAGAAAATTTTAAAAATTATTATTTGTCCAGTGTATTATTAAATTCTTCCCAAATTCTATTAATTTAAATGGATCTAATTTATATTTAAAACCCAAAGGAAATATTCATATTATTGTCAAAACTGCTTTTTATGAAACAAGATTCAATTATATTCCTGTCGACCATGGACTTGCTTGATACTACTTTCTCAACTTTTTGAAAATCAATTGGATGGTTAAAATCTCTTACATGAATAAATAGAGCATTGGAATCTTGTCCAGTTCTAATGCTATATTTATGTTGTTTTAATCTTAGTTCAATATTTTTACCAGTTTGACCGTAATAAACTTTATCGCAAATTTTACAAGGAATCTTATAGACACATCCATCAGCATTTTGGGGGGAATTCTTTATCAAAAGTTTTTTTTTACTGTATCAAGATTTTTGAATACAACTTTAATATTAAAAGTCTTAAGAAGAGAAGGCATATCAACCAAGTTTTCATGGTAAGGGAGAACAAACATATTTTTAGTTGAATAAGGCTGGTTGTCCCTTTTTGGATTGTAAAAAGTATTTCTAGCAACTTTAAAAGATTTATTAATTACATTTCTTGGGTATTTTAAAACATTACCTATTTCATAAATTTTGGATATTTCCTCATCTATGAAATCAGGACTACAAATTCGTAAAGCTCTCAAAAACATTGATGAGAAAACAGACATACCCCTCTGGGTTTTCTTCTATTTTCTTTCTAGTTCTTGTTCTTGTTTATTTCCTCTTAATCTCCATGGGGGAGTGGAACAGAATTCTTCCTCCATAAACCATGCGTGTCGTAGGAGGCGACTAAAATGCCGGAAGCAAGGGGCTAGTAACCCCTTCTCCTGTATATATTACTAAATTTGAAAGGAGAAACTTTCGTTTTTCCTTTTGGGCCACCCCATCTCGGTGGGATACAGCTGGTACGTTGAAAGAAAGAAGAGATATATATCCTAGGTAGTAGGTTGGTAGACAGCAACCGCCCAGGGAGGTACTACCGTCCTGCCAAGCCACTATGCCACAGGGATGGTGAAATTCACTCTTAGCATCCAAGCACAAAGCGATATAGACAATACTTCAGAGGAACTTGGCTTACTTCTTACTGCGTGGCTTACTTCTCTCTCTCAGCTGGGTTAGAAGCTGGGTTGGCTGACTGGCTTACCCCACGAGAATGGCTGACTGGAAGACGTGTAATGATGCACACAGCACGGAGGAGCAGGTGGATGACAGGAGACAGGCTGGAAGATAGGCTGACTGGCGTTCACTTCCACAGTCTGGCTTACTGACTGGCTTAATTGCAAAATCCGGGTCAACCCCTCGGAGATTGAAGCAATTAGCACACGAACTAAGCCAGGAAGCTTGAAACGGCTGCAACAGGCTTGCAGGCTGGAGGTGGTGAGTGAGGGGAGTGAGTAGCTGGAGTGGGTGAGACAGTTCACCTTTGACCCGCCGGCTACTCACAAACAGTCTTCTAACGTCCTGAATTACCCATAAAAACTTAAATCCACGCTCCACACCGGTGCCACCATTTATCATGTGGGAGTTCGAACACGTGGATTGGGTAAAAATACTCACGTAGGCTGGAAGTACGTATATTGTAACTGAAGTATGTGGAAGGGCGCCACAGCCGATCCTGCCTCTCTCGCTCACTCTCGTATGACTGACTGGCCGCCCACAGTACCCATATGTGAGGGGGTCTTTGAATACTGCTGTGGTCAGCACAATATGAATACAGACAGTGACTCAGGCAGAGACGGTTGGTAGTGAGTCAACTACTGGTACACTGGTTACTGGTAACTGGTTACTACTACTGAGAAAGTGAGTGTAAAACGTAAACCTGTAATTGTTTTACATGATGGTAGGATTGGTGGTGTCCATTTTTCTGTCTCATAGACATGCAAGATTTCAGGTACATCTTTCTACTACTACTTACACATAGGTCACACTACACATACATGTACAAGCATATATATATATGCTTGGGTTTTCTTCTATTTTCTTACTAGTTCTTGTTCTTGTTTATTTCCTGTTATCTCCATGGGGAATTGGAACAGAATTCTTCCTCCGTAAGCCATGCGTGTTGTAAGAGGCAACTAAAATGCCGGGAGCAAGGGGCTAGTAACCCCTTCTGTATAAATTACTAAATTTAAAAAGAGAAACTTTTGTTTTTCTTTTTGGGCCACCCTGCCTCGGTGGGATACGGCCGGTTTGTTGAAAAAAAAAATATATATATATTTATTTATTTATTTTCTTTTTCAGAAATAATTCCCCTGAACCCCTCCAATGAAATAAGGGTGACCAAGGGGCTTCCAGAGAGTCAAAATTCTACAACAACACACTCGTCGGACCACCTTCATACACCACAAGCAGATAGTTCCTTGCCTCAGGTATCTTCTTTATCTTCCTCAAGTTCTGATGCTTATTCATCTGCCCCAGCTACCCCTTCTTGTACTTCATCATTATTTCCAAATTCTGGCCCCTCATTACTTAAGTTGCTGTCTTCCACAATGTTATCACCTCCATTACCATACACATTACCCCTTTATTCAGCTCTATTTCAGCACAGTCTTGCACCTGACCCTCTGCTGGAAACATATGAAATAAAGAGGAAAGTAGAAAAAGGCTTGGAGGAATCTTTACGCCTGGTGAGACACATGATCCAACAGGGATCCTCCTCTCAGTCTTCAGTCACAGCATCACTAAGAGAAGCAAAACTGACAGGAAACAAGGAAGATGTACAAGAGAATTCTCAAAATCTGTCCATACCCGCACTTGCAGATTACAAAGATTTTAAGAATTTCAATCAAATGTCCAGCAACTTCAGTTTACAATCAACAGAAGTGGATAATTTAGATACACATAATTTTTCCAAGAGATGTAATGAAAAATATCTCCATGAAGACAATAGTAAATCAGCACATGACAAATGTTTCTTTAAGAACTTCATTGGTAATAGAAGTAAGCATACAAAAAAGAGCAGACCAAAAAGACGATCAAAGCTTAAAGGCACTGGAAAAAAGCGATCTCATAAGGAAGATCATGAACATGGTGAAAGAAAACGAATGAAATCATGCAAAAAGCATAAGGATAACAACACACAATCTTTTCCTTCCACAAAAGAGGAGGGCAAGGACTCGGTAGATATTTTGCGCAAATCTCTACCTGTAATTCATGTTCGTCTTGTTGGCTCCGAGTTCAATATTCAAAATGAAGGAAGGGAATACAGTGTTACCATACCTGGCGACTGCACTTCACTTGATAAGAGGAAAGAATGCAAACAAGTTTCTGTTGATAAATATGGCCTCAAAAATGAAAAGTCAGGAGAGATGATTGAATCACGGGTAAATTTATCACCTAACCAAGCAACAGAATGCACTCATGACAGAACAGTGCACAGATGCAAATCAAAAATTCATAATGTGTCTGATGTGAGTACCTCTTCCTGTTGCAGTAGTTCAGAGCTCTCCAGTCAGTGTAAACAAGAACCTTTAAATTTTAATTGTAAGTGTAACTTATTAACAGTGGGAAGCCTAGGACAGTCTTACACTGCAAAACCATTACAGGATGGATGCTGCAGTAGAAGACAGCAAAAGAAAGAGTCAAGTTCTTCTGGGGTTCAGACACTGGATGCTAAAGCTGGACTTAGAGAATTAGCAAATTTCCTTGATAGAAGCACCAGCAAAGAAAATGAAGCTGGAAACTTTGATATATCTAATGAAATTATCGATAACTTAGAAAGAAACATTAAGGTTGTAATGCGTAAAAACTCCATGAAGATGGCCATACAATCTTTACTCAAGAAAGATGCACAAAGAAAACCCAAAGTTCAGTTATATAGGGAGCCAAAAATTGCAGGAGAGAATGAGGTAGAAGTCCATGCAGACTTGCATGATATGGAAAGAGAAGTGAGAGGTTGCTGTTTCCAGGAAGATGGCAACAGCATGTCCTGGAGATTTCATGATCTTCTGTCCAGTGACACTGGCTCCAGTTCCGACTCCGACACAAGTGATGGGCAACTCGTTATTGATACAGATGGCTAAAATACACAAATAACCCGCACATAAAAGAGAGAAGCTTACGACGACGTTTCGGTCTGACTTGGACCATTGACAAAGTCACACTGTATCGTTCACACGGTATTGTGCCTTTTTTGTTATTGATGGCTAAAATGTCTCTTAAGTAATTCTGAGTGTGTGTGTGTGTGTGTGTGTGTGTGTGTCAAATATTGTGAGTAGATTATAATTGGTATATCTTTAAAATTGAACAATAAACTACATGTGAATAAACGATTTAGCATAGGTATGCACCATAGTAAAATCTGTAGTGAAGGCTTTGTTACACATCAGTGCTAGTCATATTTGGGTGTGATATTTCTTCTTAGGTACATATAAATATCTCTTTAAAAGAGTAGAATGAAAAGAAGTGTTTTATCTGCAAGCTTGATATTTACTTTTTGATCATCTTGTATAATAAAGAAACTTAAATGTAAGTTAACAGTTGTCATTTGTGACAAAAGACAATGAGTAGCTTAGGAGCATCAGTTTGTAGTAGTACACACATGTAGTTCTTCAAAAAAGTGAGGATAACGTATTGTATATTGCTGCTTCACCTATTAATATTCTGGGCAAGGCCAACAACCAAGAGAAGGTATGCACAATCAGTGGAAATCCATTTAGTGCATGTTTAGCAATTTGGCCTGACCATAATGCTTTTTGAGGTTTCTTTTTTTAAAAAGCTGGACTTAAATACTGTATATTGCATTTTTTTTATCTGGTCATGCCCCCTCTGTGAGTGGCATCTTCCATGTTGGAAAGTAGCTAGAATGTTTATTACTAACCTAACACTCCTGTACTTACTGTTGCACACAATAATATTTGGATGACTTTCATTCAGTCATATGAGCAAGTCACTTTCCATCCATTGTCTCCAGTATCAAAGGTGCAACAATACAAGGTTAGTCATTCATAAAATGTAGGTTTGACTGTCTTCAAAGATGTTGGTGAATAGATCTTGAGCCATGAAATTGAAGCTACTCTTTTCTTCAGCAGATCAAACTTGAATACCTCCTCTTCCCACGTGCTGTGTGACTCCCATGGGATCAGTAACATACACAGTATAATATTAATAGGACCCCACCAGACGTAAGTCTGACCTATTTTTGGGTTATCCTTGTAGGTAATTTACACATGTCATTATGTATGAAAATTGTACTTATGTGTACCTGTACCTAAATAAACTTACTTAGGTTTGACTTTTGGCAATAGCCAGGCTTCTTGAGGTGTAATTGATTGTAAGCTTAAGTAAAGCTGTTCAGGGTGATTATTATTATACTCATGGGGAAATGCTGAACTTGTAGGGGTCATATAGCATCCAGGAGTGGGAGGTAATCTGCTATGATTACTGGAAGGGGATGCTAGCTCCATTTCCATAAATCAAGAGCCCTTCACCAGTAAGGCACTCTTCCCTCCTTCAGGGGACTTAGTGATAACTTTGCCAAACAAGTTAACATTCATTTAGAATGTTTAGTAAGTTTATGTCAAGTATATTGTATTGAATTTTGCATGATTGATGGTACAAGTACTGGTGATGCATGCACAATACTTTTATTAGTATAGATGTTGGTACTCTTGCTGTTTGTTGATAATGCTTGTATATGGAAATAAATGGTATAAAATACCGACACAAGGGAAATATGAACACACATGCAGTATAATGTGATCCTTTATCGACAACGTTTTGCCCACACAGTGGGCTTTTTCAAGTCACAGACAGATCTACCTGGGGTGGAAGGTATGCGAGTATTTATAGTCAGGTTCAGAATGCTGGGTCAGGTGGAGAATGCTGCATGTGATGATCTGTAACCCCACTCAGTAGATCATCACATGCAGCATTCTCCACCTGACCCAGCATTGTGAACCTGGCTATAAATACTCGCGTACCTTCCACCCCAGGTAGATCTGTCTGTGACTTGAAAAAGCCCACTGTGTGGGTGAAACGTTGTCAATAAAGGATCACATTATACTGCATATGTGTGTATATTTTCACTGCTTGTATATAATGATTCCGATGAGCCACTTGGGTATTACTGCCAGAGCCAGTTTAAGATTTTGTAGGCCACTGGGCTACAGGTACTGTAAGGTGCCCCCAGTGAAATTTTCAAAAGGAAAAAAATTAACCACAACAGTTCATTATATATGTGCTGTAATAACATACTATAATTATAAACTTTATAGGTAGTAGGTTGGTAGACAGCAACTGCCCAGGGAGGTACTACTGTCCTGCCAGGTGAGTGTAAAACTGAAGCCTATAATTGTTTTACACGATGGTAGGATTGCTGGTGTCTTTTTGTTTTCTGTCTCATACACATGCAAGATTACAGGTATGTCTTGCTACTTCTACTTACACTTAGGTCACACTACACATACATGTACAAGCATATATATACACACCCCTTTGGGTTTTCTTCTATTTTCTTTCTAGTTCTTGTTCTTGTTTATTTCCACTTACCTCCATGGGGAAATGGAACAGAATTCTTCCTCCATAAGCCATGCGTGTTGTAAGAGGCGACTAAAATGCCGGGAGCAAGGAGCTAGTAACCCCTTCTCCTGTATATATTACTAAATGTAAAAGGAGAAACTTTTGTTTTTCCTTTTGGGCCACCCCGCCTCGGTGGGATACAGCCAGTGTGTTGAAAGAAAGAAAGAATTATAAACTTACAGCAGTAACTGTGAATGCTTTTCACTTAATCTCTGGAGGTCCTCCAGTTGGCAGAGGCCCCTGGGCTGCAGCCCATGAAGCCCATGCCTTAATCCAGCCCTGATTACTGCCTATAAGATTTGCTCTGAACCACTGGTTTTACATGTTTCTTAAGTCTATTGTTTGTGTCCATTCTCACATCGAACCCTATTTGGAAAAGGCGTCTTCTGTTTGTAGCCCAATATTGGTGGCTGTTGAGTCAGTTGAGAAGCATAAAGCAGGCTGTATTCATATTAGACCCATTTCTTCCTCTACATTAGAGAAATATATTAGTCATACCCATTGTTAGGTCTTGTAGAAAATGAAGGCTTTGGAAAAAGTGCCTTCATAATATAATTGGGGATTCCACACTGCTTGAGATATACGAGGACAAAACATAACCATAGTTTACAGTTAGTAGTAGATATCATTATGTAAACAGAACCCAGGTGCTAAAGTTGTCAAGCTCTTCTAAGACACAGACAACTCACTGGCAAGAGGATTTGTTTTTAGACTTCGTAAGATAGCTCGGTATAGCATTATCAGTATACAGTGGACCCTCGACCAACGATGGCATCGATTAACGATAAATCTGACTAGCGATACATTTTAACGCAAAAATTTTGCCTCGACTAGCGCTTAAAAACCCGACCAGTGCTATTCGTTCCGTACCATACGCGTCCACTTTGGCCTGAGCGCGCCTCACTTGTCCCTTTGGTGCCAGTGTTTACAAGCCAGCCAGCCACCGCGGTCGCTTCCAAACATACAACTGGAACATTTCATATTATCACAGCCTTTTTAGTGATTGCACCTGCAAAATAAGTCACCATGGGCCCCAAGAAAGCTTCTAGTGCCGACCCTACAGCAAAAAGGGTGAGAATTACTATGGAGATGAAGAAAGAGATCATTGATAAATATGAAAGTGGAGTGCGTATCTCTGAGCTGGTCAGGTTGTATAATAAACACCAATCAACCATTGCTACTATTGTGGGCAAGAAAACGGCAATCAAGGAAGCTGTTCTTGCCAAAGGTGCAACTATGTTTTCGAAACTGAGATCGCAAGTGATAGAAGATGTTGAGAGACTTTTATTGGTGTGGATAAACGAGAAACAGATAGCAGGAGACAGCATCTCTCAAGCGATCATATGTGAAAAGGCTAGGAAGTTGCATGACGATTTAATTAGCAAAATGCCAGCAACTAGTGATGTGAGTGAATTTAAGGCCAGCAAAGGTTGGTTTGAGAGATTTAAGAAGCGTAGTGGAATTCATAGTGTGATAAGGCATGGTGAGGCTGCCAGTTCGGACCACAAATCAGCTGAAAAATATGTGCAGGACTTCAAGGAGTACATAGACAGTGAAGGACTGAAACCTGAACAAGTGTTTAATTGTGACGAAACATGCCTGTTTTGGAAGAAAATGCCAAGCAGGACGTACATTACTCAGGAGGAAAAGGCACTCCCAGGACATAAGCCTATGAAAGACAGGCTTACTCTGTTGATGTGTGCCAATGCTAGTGGTGATTGCAAAGTGAAGCCTTTATTGGTGTATCACTCTGAAACTCCCAGAGTGTTCAGGAAAAACAATGTCCTCAAGGCTAATTTGTGTGTGCTATGGAGGGCAAACAGTAAGGCATGGGTCACTAGGGACTTTTTCTATGACTGGTTACATCATGCATTTGCCCCCAATGTGAAAAATTACCTAATTGAAAAGAAATTAGACCTTAAGTGCCTCCTGGTATTAGACAATGCTCCTGGTCATCCTTCAGACTTGGCAGAGCGACTTTCTAGGGACATGAGCTTCATTAAGGTGAAGTTTTTGCCTCCTAATACCACTCCTCTCCTGCAGCCCATGGACCAACAGGTTATTTCCAACTTCAAGAAACTGTACACAAAAGCTATGTTTGAAAGGTGCTTTGTAGTGACCTCAGAAACTCAACTGACTCTAAGAGAGTTTTGGAAAGATCATTTTACATCCTCAATTGTGTAAACATTATAGGTAAGGCTTGGGAGGAAGTGACTAAGAGGACATTGAACTCTGCTTGGAAAAAACTGTGGCCAGAATGTGTAGACAAAAGGGATTTTGAAGGGTTTGAGACTAACCCTGAGAATCCTGTGCCAGTTGAGGAATCCATTGTGGCATTGGGGAAGTCCTTGGGGTTGGAGGTTAGTGGGGAGGATGTGGAAGAGTTGGTGGTGGAGGACAGTGAAGAACTAACCACTGATGAGCTGCTAGATCATCTTCAACAGCAAGAGGGCACACCCGAGGAAACTGCTTCGGAGGAGGGGAGAGAGAAATTGAAGAAGTTGCCTACTTCTAAGATAAAGGAAATGTGTGCAAAGTGGCTTGAAGTGCAAACCTTTTTTGATGAAAATCACCCTGACACAGCTACTGCAAGCCGTGCTGGTGACTATTACACTGACACTGTTGTGAACCACTTTAGGAAAGTCATAAAGGAACGAGAGGTACAGGCCTCTATGGACAGATATGTTGTGCGACAGAAGTCCAGTGACTCTGAAGCTGGTCCTAGTGGCATTAAAAGAACAAGGGAAGTAACCCCAGAAAAAGACTTGCTGCCTCAAGTGCTAATGGAAGAGGATTCCCCTTCTAAACACTAACACCTCTCCCCTCCTCCCATCCCATCAATCATCACCAGATCTTCAATAAAGGTAAGTGTCATGTAACTGTGCATGTAATCTTCAGTTTGTGTGTATTAAAATTAATATTTCATGTGGTAAAATTTTTTTTTTTTCAATACTTTTGGGTGTCTTGCACGGATTAATTTGATTTCCATTATTTCTTATGGGGAAAATTAACTTGACTAACGATAATTCTGACTAACAATGAGCTCTCAGGAACGGATTAATATCGCTGGTCGAGGGTCCACTGTATAAGCTATTCTAAGTATCAGGGCTGGTAGGATGCATATACAGTATACGAACCTAACCACAATATTATTATTTATGTGAAGTGCTGAACTTACATGAATCATTTAGTGCTGGAGTGGTGGAGGAGCTAGTTTAATATCTTTATTATGCACCCCATACCCATCCTGTGGGCAGTAGTCAAAAGATTACAAAGGTACATAATGGGTCCAGTGATTGGACCCCAAAGTTATGATGGCTGAACTAGTTACAAAGGTAATGAACTCCAGGTAGATCTGGTCACAATCATGGCAAGTTAGAGGTAATGAATCAGCCTCACTCCTATACATGGTTACAGTCATGAACAAATTACACCTGGTCACAATTGTAATGAGTTATAAATACAAATATGTATTAAGTGGGTCATACACCCACACGAGGGTGCACGCACAGACACATGCACACGAGCGTACGAATATATGCATACACCCAAGCACGCATGCACGCGCACACATACACACACATACACACACATACACACACATACACATACACACACATACACACACATACACATACACATACATACACACACATACACACAACACACACACACACACACACACACACACACACACACACACACACACCACACACACACACACACACACACACACATACACACACACACACACACACACACCACACACCACACACACACACACACCACACACACACACCACACACACACACCACACACACAGTTTAGTTTAATATCTTTATTATGCACCCATACCCATCTGTGGGCAGTAGTCAAAAGATTACAAAGGTACATAATGGGTCCAGTGACTGGACCCAAAGTTATGATAGCTGAACTAGTTACAAAGGTAATGAACTCCAGGTAGATTGGTCACAATCATGGCAAGTTACAGAGGTAATGAATCAGCCTCACTCCTATACATGGTTACAGTCATGAACAAATTACACCTGGTCACAATTGTAATGAGTTATAAATACAAATATGTATTAAGTGGGTCATACACCCACACGAGGGTGCACGCACAGACACATGCACAAGAGCGTACGAATATATGCATACACCCAAGCACGCATGCACGCGCACACATACACACACATATTTATTTATTTATTTATTTATTTAGTAATTTAAGCATACAAACAGAGGTACAAAAAATACAGGTAAGAGCAGCATGCCAAAGCCACTTATATGCATAGCATTACGGGCTGGCTTAAAATTAACTTAAGATTAACTAAGCAATGATGAAATCAGTGATAAAACATTATTGTAAACAGATAACTATAAAGCACAAATGAGTATTACAAAGACAGGTCATATGGTTGCTTGCATTGCTGTACATTCAGTCGAATGGAGTATTCTGTTAGGTAGTGTATTTAAAAAAATAATAAAGTAAGATTGGGTCCTAGGTTTAACATTTGTGTGATATAATTGTGAGTAACATATAGGATATACAATTTATAAGGTTTAGTTATTCAGTATTTATTTGGTTTTGAGTGAGTAAGTGATCTTTGAGAAGAGACTTGATTTTATAAACAGGTAGTGTTTCTTTTATATTTACAGGTAATGAATTCCAGATTTTAGAGCCTTTTATGTGCATTGAGTTTTTGCATAGCATGAGATGGACACGAGGAACATCAAAGAGTGATCTGTGCCTTGTGTTATGGTCATGTGTTCTGTTGAGGTTGGCAAGGAGATGTTTGAGGGGAGGGTTAATATCAGAGTTAAGTGTTCTATGTATGTAATAGGTGCAATAATAAGTATGGATGTTTTGTATGGTGAGTAGGTTGAGTGTTTTGAATATTGGTGGAGTGTGTTGCCTGTAGTGAGAATTTGTTATCATTCTAACTGCAGCCTTTTGTTGGGTAATTAGTGGTCTGAGATGGTTAATTGTTGTTGAGCCCCATGCACAAATTCCATAGGTGAGATAGGGGTAAATAAGAGTGTGATAAAGGGCCAGGAGGGCTGACTGTGGAACATAGTACCGTATCTTCGATAGTATGCTACAGTCTTGGAGATTTTCTTAGAAATTTGTTGTATATGTGTATGAAATTTGAGTCTATTATCGAGGTGGATTCCTAGGAATTTTCCCTCTGTTAGCTTTGTAATAGGTGATCCGTTTATTGTTATGTTAAGAGGTACATCTGTAGCTCTGTTACCAAACTGAATGAAGTAGGTTTTGTCAATGTTAGTGTAAGTTTGTTAGTCCTCATCCAGGTAGATATTTTCTGTAATTCGGTGTTTACAGTATTGGCTAGCGTGACTGGGCTCGGGTGAGAGAAGACGTATGTAGTGTCATCTGCAAAAAGTGTGGGTTTGAGTAATTGCGAAGCATTTGGTAGGTCATTTATGTTTTAGGAGAAAGAGAAGAGGGGCCAAGGACACTTCCCTGTGGGACCCAACTGTAATTGGTTGTGCGGAAGAGCTTGCCCCATTTGCGTACACATATTGGCTTCTGTTGCTGAGGTAAGACTTGAGGTAGTTGAGGGAGTGCCATCTAATACCATAGTGTGACAATTTTACGTGGAGCAAGTCATGGTCAACTGTATCAAAAGCTTTACATGCACACACACACACACACACACACACACACACACACACACACACCACACACACACACACACACACACACACACACACACACCACACACACACACATACACACACACACACACATACACATACACATACATACACACACATACACACACATACACACACACACACACACACACACACACACACACACAACACACACACACACACACACACACACACACACACACACACACAGGGGTGGGTTGATTGCATCTTCTTGGACTGCAAGAAGGCCTTTGACAGTTCCTCACAAGAGATTAGTGCAGAAGCTAGAGCATCAGGCGCATATAACAGGAAGGGCACTGCAATGGATCAGAGAATACCTGACAGGGAGGCAACAACGAGTCATGGTACGTAATGATGTATCACAGTGGGCACCTGTGACGAGCGGGGGTCCCACAGGGGTCGGTCCTAGGACCAGTGCTATTTTTGGTATATGTGAACGACATGACGGAAGGGTTAGACTCAGAAGTGTCCCTGTTTGCAGATGATGTGAAGTTAATGAGGAGAATTAAATCTGATGAGGACCAGGCAGGACTTCAAAGAGACCTGGACAGACTGGACACCTGGTCCAGCAAATGGCTTCTCGAATTTAATCCTGCCAAATGCAAAGTCATGAGGATAGGGGAAGGGCACAGAAGACCGCAGACAGAGTATAGGCTAGGTGGCCAAAGACTGCAAACTCACTCAAGGAGAAAGATCTTGGGGTGAGTATAACACCGAGCATGTCTCCGGAAGCACACATCAATCAGATAACTGCTGCAGCATATGGGCGCCTGGCAAACCTGAGAACAGCATTCCGACACCTTAGTAAGGAATCATTCAAGACACTGTACACCGTGTATGTCAGGCCCATACTGGAGTATGCAGCACCTGTTTGGAACCCGCACTTGATAAAGCACGTCAAGAAACTAGAGAAAGTACAAAGGTTTGCAACAAGGTTAGTTCCAGAGCTAAGGGGAATGTCCTATGAAGAAAGATTAAGGGAAATCGGCCTGACGACACTGGAGGACAGGAGGGTCAGGGGAGACATGATAACGACATATAAAATACTGCGTGGAATAGACAAGGTGGACAAGGACAGGATGTTCCAGGGAGGGGACACAGAAACAAGAGGCCACAATTGGAAGTTGAAGACACAAATGAGTCAGAGAGATAGTAGGAAGTATTTCTTCAGTCATAGAGTTGTAAGGCAGTGGAATAGCTAGAAAATGACGTAGTGGAGGCAGGAACCATACACAGTTTTAAGACGAGGTTTGATAAAGCTCATGGAGCGGGGAGAGAGAGGGTCTAGTAGCAACCGGTGAAGAGGCGGGGCCAGGAGCTAGGACTCGACCCTGCAACCACAAATAGGTGAGTACAAATAGGTGAGTACACACACACACACACACCACACACATACACACACATACACACACACATACACACACACATACACACACACATACACACACACATACACACACACATACACCACACACATACACACACACACATAAAACACACACCCCAATACACACACACATACACACACACATACACACACACATACACATACACACACATACACACACATACACACAACACACACACACACACACACACACACACACACACACACAAAACACACACACACACACACACACACACACACACAGGTAAGGAGGGAGGCCCAGCGACAGTATGAAAATGACATAGCATCGAGAATCAAGACTGACCCGAAATGTTGTATAGCCACATCAGGAGGAAGACAACAGTCAAAGACCAGGTGATCAGATTAAGGACAGAAGGTGGAGAACTCACAAGAAATGATCAGGAGGTATGTGAGGAGCTGAACAGGAGATTCAAGGAAGTTTTTACAGTAGAGACAGGAAGGGCTGTGGGAAGACAGAACAGAAGGGAACATCAAGAGGGAATATACCAACAAGTGTTGGATGACATACGAACAACTGAGGAGGAGGTGAAGAAGCTCTTAAGTGACCTTGACACCTCAAAGGCGATGGGACCGGACAACATCTCCCCATGGGTCCTTAGAGAAGGAGCAGAGATGCTGTGTGTGCCTCTAACCACAATCTTCAACACATCCCTTGAAACTGGGCAACTACCTGAGAAATGGAAGACAGCTAATGTAGTCCCCATATTTAAGAAAGGAAACAGAACGAGGCACTAAACTACAGACCTGTGTCTCTGACATGTATCGTGTGCAAGGTCATGGAGAAGATTATCAGGAGGAGAGTGGTCGAACACCTGGAAAGGAACAAGATTATAAATGAAAACCAGCAGGGGTTCATGGAAGGCAAATCTTGTATCACAAACCTCCTGGAGTTTTATGACAAGGTAACAGAAGTAAGACACGAGAGAGAGGGTTGGGTAGATTGCGTTTTCCTAGACTGCAGGAAGGCCTTTGACACAGTTCCCCACAAGAGATTAGTGCAGAAGCTGGAGGATCAGGCACACGTAAAAGGAAGGGCACTGCAATGGATAAGGGAATACCTGACAGGGAGGCAGCAACGAGCCCATGGTACGTGAAGAGGTATCACAGTGGGCGCCTGTTACGAGCGGGGTCCCACAGGGGTCAGTTCTAGGACCAGTGCTATTTTTGATATATGTGAACGACATGATGGAAGGAATAGACTCTGAAGTGTCCCTGTTCGCAGATGACGTGAAGCTGATGAGAAGAATTAAATCGGACGAGGATGAGGCAGGACTGCAAAAGAGACCTGGAGAGGCTGGACATGTGGTCCAGTAACTGGCTTCTCGAATTCAATCCAGCCAAATGCAAAGTCATGAAGATTGGGGAGGGGCAAAGAAGACCGCAGACAGAGTATAGGCTAGGTGGACAAAGACTACAGACCTCACTCAGGGAGAAAGACCTTGGGGTGACCATAACACCGAGCACATCACCGGAGGCACACATCAACCAAATAACCGCTGCAGCATACGGGCGCCTGGCAAACCTGAGAATAGCGTTCCGATACCTTAATAAGGAATCGTTCAAGACACTGTTACACTGTGTATGTTAGGCCCATACTGGAGTATGCAGCACCAGTCTGGAACCCACACCTGGTCAAGCACGTCAAGAAGTTAGAGAAAGTACAAAGGTTTGCAACAAGGCTAGTCCCAGAGCTCAAGGGAATGTCGTACGAGGAAAGGTTAAGGGAAATCGGACTGACGACACTGGAGGACAGAAGGGTCAGGGGAGACATGATAACGACATACAAGATACTGCGGGGAATAGACAAGGTGGACAGAGATAGGATGTTCCAGAGAGGGGACACAGGGACAAGGGGTCACAACTGGAAGCTGAAGACTCAGACGAGTCACAGGGACGTTAGGAAGTATTTCTTCAGTCATAGAGTTGTCGAAGTGGAATAGCCTAGCAACGTGAAAGTAGTGGTAGGCAGGAACCAACATCATTTTAAGAAGGTATGACAAGCTTCAGAAGCAGAGAGAGAGAGGAATCAGTAGCGATCAGTGAAAGGCGGCAGGACTGAGTCTCGACCCCTGCAACCACAATTAGGAGTACAATTAGGTGAGTACACACACAGAATCAAAGGGGTTTTTATTTTTTTTTGTGTAGGAAGTATTTTCAGTATAGAGTAGTCAACCGGGGAATAGCCTAGAAGGACGTAGTGGAGGCGGGAAACCATACATAGTTTTTAAGGCGAGGTATGATAAGCTCATGGGGCAGGGAGAGAATGAACTAGTACCAATCAGGAATGAGCGGCCCAACGTCAAAGTATCGAAGATTGGGTGAAGGGCAAAGAAGACCGCAGTCACAATATAGTTTAGATGGCCAAAGCACTGCAAACCTCACTCGAGAAAAAGTCTGCGTAAACGCATAACACCGGCAATCTCTGAGCGCACATCAATCAGATAACTGCTGCACATAGGGCGCTGGCAAACCTCCGATTACCTCCCGAACCTTTAGTACGATTCTTAACTCTGCCATCCATTTCACACAGGACCATAACTCTATGAAGCACCCTCTGGTCCCCCTAGTCAGCCTAAATGTTAGAGAATGCAAGGTCAAAACCTTCCCAGTCCCAAGCTTGGGAATTGCTCCTCCTAATAAAGTTAGCGAAATCGCCATGACACACCACAGGCCCTCAGGCCGGAGGGTCAGGGGGATGATACGACATAAATACTGCGGATGTCCGACTGGGCAATACCGCATGTCCAGAATGGACACAGTCACAAGAGGTCAAATTGGATTGAAGACTAGATTATACATGCCCTTTTAGGAATATTTCTTCGTCTAGAGACTCCAAGCCATGGAATACCTTGAAATGTGATTCTATGATTCAGGACCTACAAATTTTAAGGCGATATGATAGAGCCATGGGGCAGGGAATAGAGACGTAAGCAATCAGCAAACCGGTCCAAGCTGTATTCAATCCTACACACCAAATTAGGTGATTACAAATACCTGATTCCTACACATTCACCATACATATCAAATGTTTTAAACCCATTCAAATTCATCATACCACTTTCAACCCTTTAGAATATCTCCAAAGAGACAGTGCACAGGCAGGGAACCATACATACCTTTTAAGGCAAGGTATATAAGCTCTTTAGCCACGGCTTTAAGAGACCCTAGCATATCTAGCGAACACCGGGCAGGTACTATAACTCGAAACCCCGGGGCACCACAATCTGCTAAGGCCACACTACACCCAAAAAAAACCCTCTCCCCCACACTAACTTAGCCCCACTCATCCTCGTACAAACACTTCACCCAAACTACCACACACACACATGCAACACTGACACATTGCCCACACCACCACCCACACACTTCCACACATCATAAATCACATGAACCTCTTTATTTAGCTAAAATATTTCACTTAATGTGTCTTCATGTAACACTTGGATCAAACACCTTACCTTTCTTGAAATCCTGAGTGTTGTCTCTAATTCCTAAATTTTATCACACTCAGTACTTTAATGATTGCAACTTGTGACCAATAGTACATCTCAAAATTTACATTTCGTTCCGTACTAATTTCTGGCACTGGTCTTTTCCCCTTCCTTGATACTTGTAACCAGCATGCCGGGGCTGTGAATCCCTAGGTACCTTATCCTCTTGCATACATTTATTAAATAATTGAAACCAAACCACTCCAAAACTATTCCCCACCTGCTTTTAACATTTCTACTTTATCCCATCAATCCCGGCTGCCTTACCCCCTTTCATTTTACCTACTGCCTCACGAACTTCCCCACACTCACAACTGGCTCTTCCTCACTCCTACAAGATGTTATTCCTCCTTGCCCTATACACGAAATCACAGCTTCCCTATCTTCATCAACATTTAACAATTCCTCAAAATTTTCCCTTCCATCTTCCCAATACCTCTAACTCTCCATTTAATAACTCTCCTCTCCTATTTTTAAACTGACAAATCCATTTGTTCTCTAGGCTTTCTTAACTTGTTAATCTCACTCCAAAACTTTTTCTTATTTTCAACAAAATTTGTTGATAACATCTCACCCACTCTCTCATTTGCTCTCTTTTACATTGCTTCACCACTCTTTTAAAACTTCTCTCTTTTTCTCCATATACTTTTCCCCTCCTTGCATCACTTCTACTTTGTAAAAACTTCTCATATGCTAACTTTTTCTCCCTTACTACTCTCTTTACATCATCATTCCACCAATCGCTCCTCTTCCCTCCTGCACCCACTTTCCTGTAACCACAAACTTCTGCTGAACACTCTAACACTACATTTTTAAACCTACCCCATACCTCTTCGACCCCATTGCCTATGCTCTCATTTGCCCATCTATCCTCCAATAGCTGTTTATATCTTACCCTAACTGCCTCCTCTTTTAGTTTATAAACCTTCACCTCTCTCTTTCCCCGATGCTTCTATTCTCCTTGTATCCCATCTACTTTTACTCTCAGTGTAGCTACAACTAGAAAGTGATCTGATATATCTGTGCCCCTCTATAAACATGTACATCCTGAAGTCTACTCAACAGTCTTTTATCTACCAATACATAATCCAACAAACTACTGTCATTTCGCCCTACATCAAATCGTGTATACTTATTTATCCTCTTTTTCTTAAAATATGTATTACCTATAACTAAACCCCTTTCTATACAAAGTTCAATCAAAGGGCTCCCATTATCATTTACACCTGGCACCCCAAACTTACCTACCACACCCTCTCTAAAAGTTTCTCCTACTTTAGCATTCAAGTCCCCTACCACAATTACTCTCTCACTTGGTTCAAAGGCTCCTATACATTCACTTAACATCTCCCAAAATCTCTCTCCTCCTCTGCATTCCTCTCTTCTCCAGGTGCATACACGCTTATTATGACCCACTTCTCGCATCCAACCTTTACTTTAATCCACATAATTCTTGAATTTACACATTCATATTCTCTTTTCCTCCTTCCATAACTGATCATTTAACATTACTGCTACCCCTTCCTTTGCTCTAACTCTCTCAGATACTCCAGATTTAATCCCATTTATTTCCCCCCACTGAAACTCTCCTACCCCCTTCAGTTTTTGTTTCGCTTAGGGCCAGGACATCCAACTTCTTTTCATTCATAACATCAGCAATCATCTGTTTCTTGTCATCCGCACTACATCCACGCACATTTAAGCAACCCAGTTTTTATAAAGTTTTTCTTCTTCTCTTTTTAGTAATTGTATACAGGAGAAGGGGTTACTAGCCCATTGCTCCCGGCATTTTAGTCGCCTCATACGACACGCATGGCTTACGGAGGAAAGATTCTTTTCCACTTCCCCATGGACAATAGAAGAAATAAAAAAGAACAAGAGCTATTTAGAAAAAGGAGAAAAACCTAGATGTATGTATATATATATATATGCATGTGCGTGTCTGTGAAGTGTGACCAAAGTGTAAGTAGGAGTAGCAAGATATCCCTGTTATCTTAGCGTGTTTATGAGACAGAAAAAGAAACCAGCAATCCTACCATCATGCAAAACAGTTACAGGTTTTTGTTTCACAGTCATCTGGCAGGACGGTAGTACTTCCCTGGGTGGTTGCTGTCGTTTATGTAAATTGTGAACAAAAACGGGCCCAACACTGACCCCTGAGGAACACCGCTTGTGACATGTCCCCATTCTGATTTCTCCCCATTTATGCAAACTCTCTGCTGCCTATTTGTCAGCCATGCCTCTACCCAGGAAAAAATTTCTCCTCCTATTCCGTGTGCCTTAAGTTTCCTCAATAGCCTCTGATGTGGAACTCTATCGAAAGCTTTACTGAAGTCCATATACACAATATCATATTCATTACCATGATCTACCTCCTTAAACACCTTTGTGAAAAATGTTAGTAAATTCGTAAGACAGGAACGCCCCTTTGTAAAACCGTGTTGAGATTTATTAATCAATCTGTGCCTATCAGTGAGATCGCTACGAATTACTTAGGCAATTATTGATTCCATAAATTTTTTCCCACTATGGAGGTAAGGCTTATTGGTCTATAGTTCGAAGCCAAGGACCTGTCACCTGCCTTGTAAATAGGTATTACATTTGCCATTTTCCACTCACCAGGCACTATGCCAGTTTGTAGTGATATGTTAAAAAGATTAACCAAAGGTTTAACACCCTTGCAAACAGTTCATCAGGGCCTGGGGATTTGTTAGGTTTTAGTTACTCTATTTGTCTGAGGACCATGTCACTAGTTACTGCAATCGTGCATATTTTATTATCGTCCTGTTCTACATAATCTATTATTTCAGGAATATCGCTAGTATTTTCCTGGGTGAAAACTGAGAGGAAGTAGGTATTAAGAATTTCACACACATCCTTTCACTGTCAGTGATCTGACCAGAGTTACTCTTATGTGGACCAATCTTGTCCTTAATCTTACTTCTCTATACCTGAAAGAACCCTTTTGGGCTAGTCTTTGAATCCCTTGCGACCTTAGCCTCATAATCCCTTTTTGCTTTTCTTATTCCTTTCTTTATTTCTCTCTCTAATTGAATATATTGATTTCTTAACTGCCCATCCCCTCTTTTGATACACCTATATATGCCTCTCTTTTGACCAATGAGATGTTTCAATCTGTTGTTCAACCATTTGGGATCATTTTTGTTAGATCTAATTTCCCTACTCGGAACAAAAGTTGTCTGGGCAGCTAGAACTATGCTCTGAAAAACGTCATATTGGCAACCAAGATCACCTACCTGACCCATAGTCAGGACATCCCAATTTAGGCCACCCAGGTAATTTTTCAGTCCCATGAAGTCCGCCAAGCAAAAATCTGGACTGAGATTTGATTGCAGTTATCTGGGTGATTCCATGATATATTGAAACTAAGTGATTTGTGATCACTTTCCCCAAACTCATCATTAACCTCAAGATTATTAATTAGTGACTCTTTGTTGGCAAGAACCAAGTCAAGCAGAGTGTTTCCTCTAGTTGGTTCCGTCACAACCTGCTCTAAAAGCAATCCTGAACCATATCAAGAAAGTCACTAGACTCAAGATTTCCTGTCATATTGTTCCAATCAATTTGTCTGAAGTTAAAATCTCCCATTATCACAACATTTTCATATCTAGATGACTTATGAATTTCGTCCCATAATGGCTTACTGCACTCCCTATCAAGGTTTGGGGGCCTATAAATCACACCCAGAATTAATTTGTCACGACCCTTGAGAAACTGTAGCCAAACAGATTCTGTGTTTGATGTTTCTCATCTTATATCATGTCTAAGACAACAATTTAAATTTTCTCTTGACATACATCGCCACTCCACCACCCTTCTTGTTGACCTTATCAGTGTGGAATAGTTTATAACCCTGTATGTTGCATTCAGAAGGCATTTCTCTATCAGGTTGAACCAGGTCTCTGTTATACCAATAATATCTATATTACCTACACTTGCAAGTAATCTTAGCTCATCTGTCTTATTTCTTAGACTCCTACTATTTGTATAGTAAACCTTGAGGGAGCTAGTCACTTGTTGCCCTCTGCTATCTCTCTTTGTTTGTTGATCAGTTGATTTGCCATTACTAGCAAGTTTATTTTGAATATTGTCTTTTAAACATATCCCTGAGGTATCCCGGTAATAACTGGTGTTTTTAACCCTAATACTGCAGCCTGATTGTTTCCCACAAACACCCATACCTCTATAATCTATCACTATAAATTCCTAGACAAGTCATCATTTACCCCCTCAATCGAATTGGCTAATGCAACCACTCCATCCCCAGAGAGATGAACCCCATCCCTTGCATACATATCACGTTTGCCAAAGAATAGGTCCCAGTTATCAATGAATGGGATTACAAGTTCCTTGCAGTACCTGTCTAGCCAGCAATTTATACCACTTGCCCTAGACATCCATTCATTGCCCACTCCCTTTCTAGGCAAGATGCTACATATGACTGGGATCCCTCCCTTAGACCTAACTACTTCTATGGCTGACCTGTACTTATTGAGCAGCTCCTGTCTCCTGCCCTTCCCAATGTCATTATCCCCAGCACTAAGACAGATAATGGGCTTGTTCCCATTACCTAACATAATATTATCCTGGTATACAATACAGTGAAACCCCGAGTTTTGGCCGCCCTGAGTATCGGCCGCTTCAAATTTTGACTGTTTTTTCGGCTAAATTTTATCCCGAGTTTTGGCCATTGCCCCATGTTTTGGCCAGCGTACTAGACCTATCTGCCTGCGCACCTCCCCGCGCAGGCATTGTGAGACAGTCTAGCTTTGTTTATCATTGAGTGAACATTACCCTGCAGGCTCATCCGAACATTTCACAATAAATTCATTGTGTTTAGTGCTTGTTTATTGATTGTGACTGTGAAATAAGCCACCATGGGCCCGAAGAAACTTCATAGTGGCAGTGAGGCAGTGGTTGAGGCAGTGGTGAAGGCAGTGGTTGAGGAAATAAAAAGTCCTCCCTCTCTCCTCCTCCCTATCTTGCAGATCCCAACAAGAGTCTTCAATAAATGTACATAAATGTGATTTAAATGTTTATTTATGTATTGTATTACTCATGTAATACTACATGTACATGTATGTTTTAAGTACTGTATGTATGTTAAACTATAGTTATTCTTTAAAAAATGTATTTTTTTGTGAATATTTTTGTGGGTCTGGAACAGATTAATTGTATTTACATTATTTCTTATGGGATATATTGCTTCGACTTTCGGCCGTTTCGAGTTTATGCCTTGCTCCTGGAACAGATTGTGGCCGAAACTCAGGGTTCCACTGTACTTAAATTCTTGAGGTCTGGATTAAAGTCAGCTTTCCACCGTATATGCAGGTGTGAGATACACTGCAGCCTCTCCTCGCTTAGCGCTGTACTTGTTTACTGATGACTCGGGCTTACGATGGGGTCTCTGATTTCCTCTATTTGTTTATTACAATATACAATACACTACTGTATAAACATTTAAAAATACAGTGGAACCTTTACTTACGAGTGCATCCACATGTGAGTTTTTCCAGATACTAGCAGCTGCTCGGTCGATTTTTTGCTTCTAGACGAGAGCAAAATTTCCAGATGCAAGCAGGCC
Source organism: Cherax quadricarinatus (assembly GCF_026875155.1). Lineage (NCBI taxonomy): Eukaryota > Metazoa > Arthropoda > Malacostraca > Decapoda > Parastacidae > Cherax > Cherax quadricarinatus. The sequence goes on from NC_069491.1 coordinate 4,495,098, forward strand.
TCAAGGGAGGTTAATTGACGCTGGTGAGGGGGTTCTTGCTCTTGATCTAGGGAATTGGATCTAGGTTGTTTGTTGGACTATCTTATTGAAACTTGGGCAATGTATGATGAAAAGATGCTTCTTAACATACACCAAATGAAAGAAAGAAATCACACCATAAATAACGGAGTTCACTTCTCAGCCATTAGCCTCCCCTTAGCGGTATATTTTCGTATGGTTTTTATGGTTTTATTCTCATTGTATTTGGTCTCATGTGATAGAATGGGAGATATACTACAAAAATAAATATGATTTTAATTGGTTTCACAGTGAATTGTACCTTGAAATTGAGCTCAAAATAGCAGAAATGTTCGATTCTTTGGCGACATCAGTAGTAGATATCATGAGGTAGCAGTGGCAGACAACATGATGTAGCAGTGGCAGACAACATGAAGCAGCAGTGGCAGACATCATGAGGTAGCAGTGGCAGACAACATGAAGCAGCAGTGGTAGACAACATGAAGCAGCAGTAGCAGACAACATGAGCTAGCAGTGTCAGACAACATGAAGCAGCAGTGACAGACAACATGAAGCAGCAGTAACAGACAACATGAAGTAGCAGTGACAGACAACATGAAGCAGCAGTGGCAGACATCATGAGGTAGCAGTGGCAGACATGAAGCAGCAGTGGCAAAGTGTAGCATTAAGAGTGTAGCAATTAAGTGAAGCATTAAGAGTGTAGCACTTATAAGTCACTCGGTCTGACTTTTCTGGGTTATCCTAGGTTCTCTACACATGTAATCAGGAGCAGGAATGGCCACTATGGTGGCCCTATAAACCCCAACAACAGTGGCTGCTTTCACCACCACTAGCCACAAACGTAATGACATGTATTGTATTCATTCTAGTGTATATATCATGTTTCTATATTGTTAATATTGTTTATTATGTCATATTACATGAATTGTGACAGATAAATAAGATGTAGAGTTGATATTAGGAAATCATTAAAGTACAGTGGACCCCCGGTTAACGAACTTTTTTCATTCCAGTAGTATGTTCAGGTGCCAGTACTGACCGAATTTTTTCCCATAAGGAATATTGTGAAGTAGATTAGTCCATTTCAGACCCCCAAACATACACGTACAAACGCACTTACATAAATACACTTACATAATTGGTCGCATTTGGAGGTGATCGTTAAGCGGGGGTCCACTGTACTTTCTCGAGTCTTGAATTCCATTTCAGTTAATTTAAATGAGGAAAATTGACTCTGCAAACGAGCAAATCCAGTTGCGAGCAAGGTCATGGAACGGATTAAACTCGTAAGTAGAGGTTCCACTGTATATTAAAAATGTTATAAATGGTGCAAAGGTGACAATAAAACAATATCAAAGATGGTTGATACAAACCCACTACGTACCATTTTAGTATGCTCCTTGCTTAGCGACGAAATCATTTACCGACATGGTCTTAGGACTGGAACTCCATCATTAAGTGAGGAGAGGCTGTAAATGGTACACAGTATATGCCTTCTAAAAGTTGAAGTATTAATGCATTTGCTTCCAGAATTAAGGTCACAATTGTACTTAAATATATCTTTCAGTTATGCTGTAAATACTTTCTGCTGTACACACACATGCATGCATGCATGCATAGACACATGCACACACATATATATACATACATATCGATCCATCCATCCATCTTGGGGTGAGCATCATGCCGAACACATCTCCTGAGGCTCATATCAACCAAATGACTGCTGCAGCATATGAGAGCCTGGCAAGCCTGAGAATAGTGATTCGACATCTAAGTAAGGAGTCATTCATGACACTGTACACTATGTACATCAGGGCCCATATTGGTGTATGCATCACCAATATGGAACCTACACCTGGTCAAACACGTGTAGAAATTAGAGAAAGTGCAGAGGTTTGCAACAAGACTAGTCCTGGAGCTGAGGGTTTGTCCTATGAGAAGAGGTTAAGGGAACTAAACCTGACAACACTGGAGGATAGGAGGGATGGGGAACACATGATAGTGACATATAAAATGCTGAGAGAATTGACAAAGTGGATATAGACTGTTTCAGAGATGTGGCACAGCAACAAGGGGTCACAGCTGGAAGTTGAAAACTCGGATGAGTCAGAGGGATGTTAGGAAGTACTTATTCAGTCATAAGAGTTGTCAGGAAATGAAACAGTTTGGAGAGTGATGTAGTGGAGGCAGGATCCATACATAACTTTAAGAAGAGGTATGATAAAGCTCATGGGGCAGGGAGAGTGGACCTAGTAGTGACTAGTGAAGAGGCAGGGATAGGAGTTATGACTCGATCCCTGCAACCACAATTAGGTGAGTATGTACACACACACAACCTACCTCTCGGTGTATATACTGTATACAAACCTTTCAGAGTATATACACCAAGACATTCCTATTTCTCAATGTACTGTATATACTTGTATATAGTCTCTTGAGTGAAAGTCATAATTGTTCTGGTAAAGTAATAAATACTTTAGGCTTTTTGACTGCCAGGATTTAAAAGTTCCTGTATTGTGTGTTTTAGCCTTCTTATACATTAATCGCTAAAAGCATTCAGGATTACAGGAAACTATACCAAGTCATCCTCTTTTCCCAGGTCTACGTACCTGGAAAGATAGGATGTCCATATATATAGAGGTAGACGGATAACACAGACTGAGATGTACATCTACAAGTTACATGTGAACCCGAGATAGCTCATAGTAATCGCTATAGTAACTGTAATAACTTAAGTACCTTTATAACACTGTACTGCATGCTTAAGAGGAACTATGAGAAATAACAACAGTATATAATATTGTGTATCACTGACTATAGAAGGGTGAATGTTTAGATATCTCTTCCATAGCCAGACTAACTGGAGCAACTCCAAAATATGTATTGCTTAGTTTATATACATTTTGTATATTTTAAGACTTATTTTTTTGAGTTAAAGTATTCCTGATATTAGTCTACTTGGGGTTGCAGCCTTAATAAAAACCCTCATGCAATTGATAGTTTTAAACCTTACAAATTAATTGTATTGTTATATATGATTAGTATTTGTATTGACTGATTTGTTAGAATCCTAGATAATTTTTCTTGTGTGTTGGATGACAAAGATATGCTGTAACTGGCATGCTCAGTAGATTTAGATCCAGAATATTTTATGCTAGGGGAATACAGGTCTCCCTCAACATTCGCGAGGGTTAGGGGATCAAGAGCCTCGCGAATGTTGAAAAACCGTGAATGTTTGGTGCCCCAATATATTGTAGGGAAATATATTACAATACTGCTTCCTTAACTTGTTGAACCATGAATAATCATAAAATACATGAAAACGTCGTAAATTGTACTAAATATATACATGTTATGCTTTAATAACGTATGTTATTTAATAACCTGTATGTTAGTCGCATCCTGGGGGACAAGATTAAGGACCCCAATGGAAATAAGTTAGACAGTCCTCGATGACGCACTGACTTTCTTGGGTTATCCTGGGTGGCTAACCCTCCGGGGTTAAAAATCCGAACGAAATCTTATCTTGACTCCACCACTGCCGCCACCAATGCGAGTCCCTACTACCCTCCCACCGACCCCCGCAATTGGCAGCCAGCCCTCCCACCACTCAGTGTGGTGAGTGTTTTGTTTGTTCATTATTTGCTATTAAACTACAGTATAAATAATGTAAACCCATTCATGACTGCATATTGGAATGGCTATTCGGACAGGTATTAGACGGTGACATCATGTGTTTACTCTTGAACACTGCAAAGAATCGAACATTTCTGCTATTGCTAATAATAACAATAGTAATAATAATAATAATAATTATTATAATAATAATAATAATAATAATAAATACGATTAATGTTTTTCACTGATTTCATCATTGCTTAGTTAATCTTAAGTTAATTTTAAGCCAGCCCGTAATGCTATGCATAGTATAAGTGGCTTTGGCATGCTGCTCTTATCTGTATTTTTTTTGTACCTCTGTAAGTGTGCTCAAATTATAAATAAATAAATAAATAAATAAATAAATAAAATTGAAGAAGGAAATTGTACAAAAATACGAGGGAGTGGTAAGTGGTTGACACATCGTCAGTGTGACTTTGTTTATGCTGGAGTGAACATTAGTCTCCGTGCTCTTCCAAACATTTCACAATAATTCAGCAGTTGAGGCAGTGGTATTTAATAACACATATGTTATAAATAATAATAGTACATGTTATTATTAATAACATGTATTATTATTAACATGTATGTATTTAATAACATGTTATAAATAATAATAGTACATATTATTAATAACATGTATTATTATTAACATGTATGTTATTAAATACCATTGCCTCAATCACTGCCTCTACCACTCCAGTCACACTCAATCTACAAGCACCAAACACAATGAATTATTGTGAAATGTTTGGAAGAGCACGGAGACTAATGTTCACTCCAGCATAAACAAAGCCACACTGACGATGTGTCAACCACTCCCTCGTATTTTTGTACAATTTCCTTCTTCAATTATATCATATTTATTATTATTATTATTATTATTATTACTATTGTTATTATTAGCTGTAGCAGAAATGTTTAATTCTTTGCAGTGTTCAAGAGTAAACACATGATGTCACCGTCTAATACCTGTCCGAATTGCCATTCCAATATGCAGTCATGAATGGTTTACATTATTTATACTGTAGTTTAATAGCAAATAATGAACAAACAAAACACTCACCACACTGAGTGGTGGGAGGGCTGGCTGCCAATTGCGGGGGTCGGTGGGAGGGTAGTAGGGACTCGCATTGGTGGCGGGAAACTTAAATATGATTTGGTGGCTGGGAATTTGGCGGTTGGGAATTCGCGAATGTGTGAAGCCCGTGAAAGTTGAAAACGTGAATGTTGAGGGAGACCTGTACATACTTGGTGAATTGGTTCTTTACAGGGGTCCCTTGGTGCTGGTGAGGGGATTTTGAGTAAAGGAATTAGACCTGGTCTTTCCTTCTTGGACTGAACCTGGTTTACCTATCTTTCCTCAGGAGCTATATAGCCCCTACGAGTTTAGTGCTTCTCCCTAAACATAATATTTACTGAATTAGGGTTCTTCCAAAAATCATAGAAAATTAAATAAGATTTGGTTATCTTTGAATGCATTGCCTGGGCTTTTGAGGTGGATTTTCTCTTGATATTTTATAAAGGATATTAGTAAAGAATCAAAAAGGCACAATAATGTGACTGGAACAATACACAAATATGTAACTCGCTTCTCTCTCCTGTGTGCAGGTTGTGTAAGGATATTAGTAATTAATATACTACACTTACTAGTTACAATAATGATATGCTGTAGCTTATTCTTGTGCTGTTATACTCTGTAGGGTTCAGTAAGCCTGCAGCTTATCAAGGGTAACTCAGCCAAAGACAAAGTGGCATCCAGGTAGTTACTCGTCCAGATAACTGTCAGACCCAGTGGTGTTTATTATCAAAGAAAGCGCTAAACCGACAATGGTCATGCAGCACCAGTGGTGTTTAACCTCACATTATATAATATTCATAGGGAGCTGCATGACCCTTGTCGGTTTAGTGCTTTATTTGATTATAATAATAATCATGGGGGAAGTGACAAATGCATGAGTCACATTACAGCTGAGGAATGGGAGGTAACTAGGTTTGATTCAGGAGGGAAGTAGATTCAGTTTCTTGGATTGAGAACTCTTCACCAAAACAAGGTAACTTCTACAGCACCATCATCATTGGCATGTTGTGTTTAGTTACATCTCATGGGTACATATTATGTTCACAAAATGTTAAACCTGTATGATCTAGGTTAGATACATCAACCTCCAGATAGCAGCATGATGTTATGGGTGAAAATAATCTTAAATGACAGTGTTTACATGATCTGATACATTCCAAAGAATAGTTCCAAGTTTTATCTCATGTTTGTATTGTAAATTATTTGTCATGTAGTATATATATGTATTGTGTAGTTGTACTGTCTTAATACTTTTTTTTTACAAGTGGTTTCTCTTCAAATTATAAAAGTTTATATACTCTTGTTGCTGCTAAATGACTATTTGTCCAAGAAATTAGTTACCCTCCACTTATTGTGATCAAACCTGATCCTTCCTATTCCCCCGGCATTGGGAAATGGGATCTATTACAATATAGTATCAAATTTATCACTAACTACACTGTTACCTACAAAGAGCAGCCACAACAAAAACATTGTATGTAGAATGGTGTATCATTGTTTTCATCTTGAAGTGAATAATTAGCATTGTATTTCATTATTCTATCTACTGTATGCAATAGACATTACATCATTTATCAGTATATTATAGTAACCACTTTTATTTTAAGCAGGGAATTTTTAAACACACAGGGATTCAAATAGCAGCTGGGGAAAGGGAGGCATTCAGTTTTGATCTGGGGAAAGATATGATGCAAGTTCCTTGGATCAAGAGCCTCTCACTGGTATAGTATCCATTTTTTATGGCATACAAAATGTGGTCTTGGATATGGTAATCAGGTTTTCAAATCTCCACTCTGGGTGACAGAATGCAGCAACTGCGGCCTGGTCATGGACCGGGCCGCGGGGGCGTTGATCCCCGGAATAACCTCCAGGTAACCTCCAGGTAGTAGTCTGTCAAGAAGTGGAAGCATAGTACAAGCAGCAATTTTTTTTTTTTTTATTGGGGGGGGACCAGAGTTCAAATTATGACTTCCGCAGTTGGAGAGACTTTCGAATGCAAGCAAATTGAGAATTATTCCAATATAGTAAATGAATTGTATATCAGTAAGACTTGCAAGTTTCACACTCCACCACAGATCACATTTTCACTAACACAATTGAAATTTCTTTCCCAAATCAATTTGGAAACTACTGTAATGTGCGAAAAATACACACACACACACACACACACAAAAAAAAAAAAAAAAAAAAAAAAAAAGGCTCAGCCCTAAAAACACTGGTATACGGATTTCTGAGAGCTCAGGAAAGTTGACTGCTGATTTAGAGAGAGAGAGGAGACTGCAAGAGAGAGTGAGAGACTGAGACTCTCAATACAGCATAAAGTTTTGTAGTCCTAGAAACCAACAATGATGAGACCTCCCACATCATTTTATAATACTACTGCATGTTTTTTTGTAATTAATTTCTCGACTGTTTTCATGTTTACTTTGGTATAGGTACGAGTTCCTATATGTTAGGGCACAATTTGATAATTAATGTGGCTTATTTTTACCAGTATTGACAGCAAGTGATGGTGGTGGTAGCTGATACTGCCTGTCATGTATTTGTATAGTTATTGCACAAGGCAACATCAACCCTCTACATGCACTTATATCAGCAAGCAAAAACAACCATTAGTACAAGTTATGGAAATGTGGCATATTTTTATTAATGTTGGCAGGCAGTGTTATTGCCTGCTACATGTTTGTACAGGGTCAGGTCAATCCTACACACACACACACACCACCACACACACACACACACACACAACCACACACACACACCACACACCACACTCACACCACACCACATCACACCACAACACACACACACACACACACACACAGAGCTAAGAGGTATGTCCTACGAGGAGAGGTTAAGGGAAATCAACCTGACGACACTGGAGGACAGGAGAGATAGGGGGGACATGATAACGACATACAAAATACTGAGAGGAATTGACAAGGTGGACAAAGACAGGATGTTCCAGAGATTGGACACAGTAACAAGGGGACACAGTTGGAAGCTGAAGACACAGATGAATCACAGGGATGTTAGGAAGTATTTCTTCAGCCACAGAGTAGTCAGTAAGTGGAATAGTTTGGGAAGCGATGTAGTGGAGGCAGGATCCATACATAGCTTTAAGCAAGGTATGATAAAGCTCACGGCTCAGGGAGAGCGACCTAGTAGCGATCAGTGAAGAGGCGGGGCCAGGAGCTCGGACTCGACCCCGCAACCTCAACTAGGTGAGTACACACAGTAACAACACCACACAACAAACACACACACACACCACACACACACACACCCCACAACAATAGAGAAAAAAGCGGACAATGACCCAGCTCGAAAATTTTCGGAGAATAGGGGGTTTGTAAAAAAAAGAACCCGGCCAGTGAAAGTGACCTTCAAGGCAGAAGCGACTCGGACCCGGATCCTGCAGGAGAAAGCACGATTAAGGGACATGCCGGCATACAGGAAGGTGTATCTCGACCGCGACAGAACACAAGAAGAAAGGCAGAAACTGAGAGAGATGGTACAAAGGCGAAAGGAGGAAAGAGAGGGGATGGAGAAGACAGACAGGAGATCCCAGACCCAGGAAGAAGATCAAATACAGCCTCCCTCACAACTTCCTATAGAAGCCTCCCAACCAGGTCAACCCCAGTGCAACCAAACACTAAACCAAAACACCCATGCCACATCCAATGCCCCCACCCACTACATTACAAACTCCACCTCCACAGCAACAACCCATAGTTCCTTACCAGGTCTCCCACTTCCCCAACCCCAATATACCTCCCAGACCACAGTCTTAGAAAAGAAGTTGAAGGTGTGGTATACAAATGCAGATGGAATAACAAACAAGTATGAGGAGTGGCACGAAAGAATCAAAGAGACATCGCCAGACATAATAGCACTCACAGAAACAAAACTCGCCAGAATAATAACAGATTCAATCTTTCCATCCGGATACCAAATCCTCAGGAAAGACAGAGGGAGGAGAGGGGGAGGAGGAGTTGCACTGCTCATTAAAAACCAGTGGGATTTTGAGAAAATGGAAGGAATGGATGGCACGGGCGAAAGGGACTACTTAGTAGGAACAATCCAGTCTGAGGGACATAAGGTGATAATTGCAGTAATGTACAACCCACCACAGAACTGCAGGAGGCCAAGAGAAGAATACGATGAGAGCAACAGAGCAATGATCGACACACTAGCCGAGGTGGCCAGGAGAGCACACATGGGGGAAGCAAAGTTACTAGTTATGGGTGATTTCAATCACAAGGAGGTTGACTGGGAAAACCTGGAGCCCCATGGGGGTCCCGAAACATGGAGAGCCAAGATGATGGATGTGGTACTGGAAAACCTCATGCATCAACATGTTAGAGACACTACCAGAGAGAGAGGAGAGGATGAACCAGCAAGGCTGGACCTTGTATTCACCATGAGTAGTTCGGACATCGAGGGTATCATGTATGAAAGGCCCCTGGGAGCTAGTGATCATGTGGTTCTGTGCTTCGACTACATAGTTGAGCTCCAAGTGGAGAGAGTAGCAGGAATAGGCTGGGAAAAACCAAACTACAAAACGGGGAAGTACTCAGGCATGAGGAACTTCCTTCAAGACATTGAGTGGGAGAGGGAACTGACAGGAAAACCAGTACAAGAAATGATGGACTATGTAGCAACAAAATGCAAGGAGGCAGAGGAGAGGTTTGTTCCCAAGGGAAACAGAAATAATGGGAAGAACAGAAAGAGTCCTTGGTTCACCCAAAGGTGTAGGAAGGCAAAAACTAGGTGTACTAGAGAATGGAAAAGGTACAGAAGACAGAGAACTCAGGAAAATAAAGAAATCAGCCGAAGAGCCAGAAACGAATATGCACAGATAAGAAGGGAGGCTCAGAGACAATATGAAAATGACATAGCATCAAAAGTAAAGACTGACCCGAAGCTGTTGTACAGCCACATCAGGAGGAAAACAACAGTCAAGGACCAGGTAATCAGACTGAGGAAGGGTGATGGGGAATTCACAAGAAATGACCAAGAGGTATGTCAGGAGCTCAACACAAGATTTAAAGAGGTATTTACAGTGGAAACCAGTAGGACTCCAGGAAATCAGAACAGGGGGGCACACCAGCAAGTGCTGGATGAGGTACATATAACCAAGGAGGAGGTGAAGAAGCTGCTATGCGAACTTGACACCTCAAAGGCGGTGGGACCAGACAACATCTCTCCATGGGTCCTTAAAGAGGGAGCAGAGATATTGTGTGAGCCATTAACAAAGATCTTCAACACATCATTTGAAACTGGGCAACTCCCTGAGGTATGGAAAATGGCAAATGTAGTCCCAATTTTTAAAAGGGAGACAGACATGAGGCACTAAACTACAGACCTGTATCACTAACGTGTATAGTATGCAAGGTCATGGAGAAGATCATCAGGAGGAGAGTGGTGGGGCACCTGGAAAGAAACAAGTGTATAATTGACAACCAGCACGGTTTCAGGGAAGGAAAATCCTGTGTCACAAACCTACTAGAGTTTTATGACAAGGTGACAGAAGTATGACAAGAGAGAGAGGGGTGGATTGACTGCATATTTTTGGACTGCAAGAAGGCCTTGGACACAGTTCCTCACAAGAGGTTACTGCAAAAGCTAGAGGATCAGGCACACATAACAGGAAAGGCACTGCAATGGATCAGAGAATACCTGACAGGGAGGCAACGAGTTATGGTACGCGACGAGGTGTCAGAGTGGGCGCCTGTGACAAGCGGGGTTCCACAGGGGTCAGTCCTAGGACCTGTGCTGTTCTTGGTATATGTGAACGACATAACGGAAGGGATAGACTCAGAAGTGTCCTTGTTTGCAGATGATGCGAAGTTAATGAGAAGAATCAAATCGGATGAGGATCAGGCAGGACTACAAAGAGACCTGGACAGGCTACAAGCCTGGTCCAGCAACTGGCTCCTTGAATTTAACCCTGCCAAATGCAAAGTCGTGAAGATTGGGGAAGGGCAAAGAAGACCGCAGACACAATATAGTTTAGATGGCCAAAGACTGCAAACCTCACTCATGGAAAAAGATCTGGGGGTGAGTATAACACCGAGCATATCTCCTGAGGCGCACATCAATCAGATAACTGCTGCAGCATACGGGTGCCTGGCAAACCTACGGATAGCGTTCCGATACCTCAGTAAGGATTCGTTTAAGACTCTGTATACCATTTACGTCAGGCCCATACTGGAGTATGCAGCACCTGTTTGGAATCCACACCTAGTCAAGCACGTCAAGAAATTAGAGAAAGTGCAAAGGTTTGCAACAAGACTAGTCCCAGAGCTACGGGGATTGTCCTACGAAGAAAGGTTGAGGGTAATCGGCCTGACGACACTGGAGGACAGGAGGGTCAGGGGAGACATGATAACGACATAAAATACTGCGCGGAATAGACAGGGTGGACAAAGACGGGATGTTCCAGAGAGGGGACACAGACACAAGAGGTCACAATTGGAAGTTGAAGACTCAGATGAATCAAAGGGATGTTAGGAAGTATTTCTTCAGTCATAGAGTAGTCAGGCCATGGAATAGCCTAGAAAGTGATGTAGTGGAGGCGGGAACCATACATAGTTTTAAGGTGAGGTATGATAGAGCTCATGGGGCAGGGAGAGAGAGGACCTAGTAGCAATCAGCGAAGAGGCGGGGCCAGGAGCTGTGACTCGACCCCTGCAACAACAAATAGGTGAGTACACACACACACACACACACACACACACACACACACACACACACACACACACAGAAGATCAAATACAGCCTCCCTCACAACTTCCTATAGAAGCCTCCCAACCAGGTCAACCCCAGTGCAACCAAGCACTCTAAACCAAAACACCCATGCCACATCCATTGCCCCCACCCACTGCATTACAAACTCCACCCCCACAGCAACCACCCATAGTTCCTTATCAGGTCTCCCACTTCCCCAACCCCAATACACCTCCTAGACCACAGTCTTAGAGAAAAGTTGAAGGTGTGGTATACAAATGCAGATGGAATAACAAATAAGTATGAGGAGTGGCACGAAAGAATCAAGGAGACATCCCCAGACATAATAGCACTCACAGAAACAAAACTCACCAGAATAATAACAGATTCAATCTTTCCATCCAGATATCAAATCCTCAGGGAAGACAGAGGGAGGAGAGGGGGAGGAGGAGTTGCACTGCTCATTAAAAACCAGTGGGGTTTTGAGAAAACGGAAGGAATGGATGGCACGGGCGAAATTGACTACTTAGTAGGAACAATCCTAAGATGATAATTGCAGTAATGTACAACCCACCACAGAATTGCAGGAGGCCAAGAGAAGACTACGATGAGAGCAACAGAGCAATGGTCGACACACTAGCCGAGGTGGCCAGGAGGGCATACATGGGGGGAGCAAAGTTACTAGTTATGGGTGATTTCAATCACAAGGAGATTGACTGGGAAAACCTGGAGCCCCATGAGGGTCCCGAAACATGGAGAGCCAAGATGATGGATGTGGTACTGGAAAACCTCATGCATCAACATGTTAGAGACACTACCAGAGAGAGAGAAGGAGAGGATGAACCAGCAAGACTGGACCTTGTATTCACCTTGAGCAGTTCGGACATCGAGGATATCATTTATGAAAGGCCCCTGGGAGCTAGTGATCATGTGGTTCTGTGCATCGACTACATAGTTGAGCTCCAAGTGGAGAGAGTAGCAGGAATAGGGTGGGAAAAACCAAACTACAAAAGGGGGAACTACTCAGGCATGAGGAACTTCCTTCAAGACATTCAGTGGGAGAGGGAACTGACAGGAAAACCAGTACAAGAAATGATGGACTATGTGGCAACAAAATGTAAGGAGGCAGAGGAGAGGTTTGTTCCCAAGGGAAACAGAAATAATGGGAAGAACAGAACGATTCCTTGGTTCACCCAAAGGTGTAGGGAGGCAAAAATTAGGTGTACTAGAGAATGGAAAAGGTACAGAAGACAGAGAACTCAGGAAAATAAAGAGATTAGCCGAAGAGCCAGAAACGAATATGCACAGATAAGAAGGGAGGCTCAGCGACAATATGAAAATGACATAGCATCGAAAGTCAAGACTGACCCGAAGCTGTTGTACAGCCACATCAGGAGGAAAACAACAGTCAAGGACCAGGTAATCAGACTGAGGAAGGGTGATGGGGAATTCACAAGAAACGACCGAGAGGTATGTCAGGAGCTCAACATAAGATTTAAAGAAGTATTTACAGTGGAAACCAGTAGGATTCCAGGAAATCAGAACGGGGGTACACCAGCAAGTGCTGGATGAGGTACATATAACCAAGGAGGAGGTGAAGAAGCTGCTATGCGAACTTGACACCTCAAAGGTGGTGGGACCAGACAACATCTCTCCGTGGGTCCTTAAAGAGGGAGCAGAGATATTGTGTGTGCCATTAACAAAGATCTTCAACACATCATTTGAAACTGGGCAACTCCCTGAGGTATGGAAGATGGCAAATGTAGTCCCAATTTTTAAAAAGGGAGACAGACATGAGGCACTAAACTACAGACCTGTATCACTAACGTGTATAGTATGCAAGGTCATGGAGGAGAGTGGTGGAGCACCTGGAAAGAAACAAGTATATAATTGACAACCAGCACGGTTTCAGGGAAGGAAAATCCTGTGTCACAAACCTATTGGAGTTTTATGAGAAGGTGACAGAAGAGAGAGAGGGGTGGATCGACTGCATTTTTTTGGACTGCAAGAGGTTACTGCAAAAGCTAGAGGGTCAGGCACACATAACAGGAAAGGCACTGCAATGGATCAGAGAATACCTGACAGGGAGGCAACAACGAGTCATGGTACGTGACGAGGTGTCAGAGTGGGCGCCTGTGACAAGCGGGGTTCCACAGGGGTCAGTCCTAGGACCTGTGCTGTTCTTGGTATATGTGAACGACATGACGGAAGGGATAGACTCAGAAGTGTCCTTGTTTGCAGATGATGTGAAGTTAATGAGAAGAATCGGATCGGATGAGGATCAGGCAGGACTACAAAGTGACCTGGACAGGCTACAAGTCTGGTCCAGCAACTGGCTCCTTGAGTTTAACCCTGCCAAGTGCAAAGTCATGAAGATTGGGGAAGGGCAAAGAAGACCGCAGACACAGTATAGTTTAGATGGCCAAAGACTGCAAACCTCACTCAAGGAAAACGATCTGGGGGTGAGTATAACACCGAGCATATCTCCTGAGGCGCACATCAATCAGATAACTGCTGCAGCATACGGGCGCCTGGCAAACCTACGGATAGCGTTCCTATAGCTCAGTAAGGATTTGTTCAAGACTCTGTATACCATTTACGTCAGGCCCATACTGGAGTATGCAGCACCAGTTTGGAATCCACACCTAGTCAAGCACGTCAAGAAATTAGAGAAAGTGCAAAGGTTTGCAACAAGACTAGTCCCAGAGCTACGGGGATTGTCCTATGAAGACACGTTGAGGGAAATCGGCCTGACGACACTGGAGGACAGGAGGGTCAGGGGAGACATGATAAAGACATATAAAATACTGCGTGGAATAAACAAGGTGGACAAAGACGGGATGTTCCAGAGAAGGGACACAGACACAAGAGGTCACAATTGGAAGTTGAAGACTCAGATGAGTCAAAGGGATGTTAGGAAGTATTTCTTCAGTCATAGAGTAGTCAGGCCGTGGAATGGCCTAGAAAGTGACGTAGTGGAGGCGGGAACCATACATAGTTTTAAGGCGAGGTATGATCAAGCTCATGGGGCAGGGAGAGAGGACCTAGTAGCAATCAGCGAAGAGGCGGGGCCAGGAGCTATGACTCGACCCCTGCAACCACAAATAGGTGAGTACACACACACACACACACACACACACGTACGTATGTACGTACACGTGCGCGCACGCCAACAATAACAACATGAGAACATAAAAACAATAAGAACTTGCCTACTAGGCAGGTCCTCAACCCCAACCCATCTCACTCTTATATTTGTGCAACCTATTTTTTAGAACTTCCCAAGCTGTTTACCTTAAAAGTAGGTTTGACAAATATATGAGTGGGATGGCTTGGGTTTGAGAGAAATCTGCCTAGAATGTGCCAACATGTAATAAATATAGTGTAAGGAATGAAAAATCTAATTTTAACAAATTAAGAAATTATTAAAAACTTACTAGCTTGTATGGTGTCAAGAATGTAACTATTTCCCCAAATATTGTTCACTTCACATATCATATTACTGATAGTTCTGATTTTTAGGAGCACAACCTGCTTAGGTCACCCTGCCTCGGTAGAAGATGGCCAGGGTGTTAAAAAAAAAAAAAATGCTCAAAATGCAATAGTCTGTGGTAGATAAAATCTGCATCACAAATTAAACTTTCAGAGGCCAGAGAATGTAAACATATTGTACTGAAGGAGTAGTTGAAAATATAGTTAGCATGACTTTGCAGTCTTCACAGAATGGATGATCACATAATCCTACAGGTAGTAAGATACTGGAGTGAAACCTTATTTATGTTTTGTCCAGGACTGGACTTGAAAAAGTGTACAAAAACACAGATACACAGTCTTATAAGGCAAAGAAGCACCCTGAGGTTAAGATAGGTAGAGGTCACAAAGGAGGTAAAAAGACAATTAAAAAATATTCATATTTTAGGTGGCGATGTGAGGGAAGGCATGGTGGCAGGTCTATAGGAAATATTTTTATTATATAAACAATGTACGTGTGTAATACAACCTACCAGTGTGTACTCTTTCTTGTTTTGTTTGATGGTGTCGAATAAATGTGTATCGGCTGCTGCGGCTGCTTCGGGAATCTTGCCTCTGGTTTTATTGATGTAACTGTTTTCTGTTCCATAATTCATGATGTATGAGTGTAGACTATGGTGAATGACTCATGCATTGTTTTGTCCATCCTGTCAGCATATTTGTGTGCCTGCTGGTGAGTCTGAAGGTTACACTTTTTCACCAATGTATACCTTAGATTCCCCACACACAACACTATAAACCCTTGCAGCAGTAGAACACTTTGGTATGTGAGATCTGGTGATATCTCGATAGTTTTGCTGGTTACAAAAGCAGTGGCCATGTTGGCTGTACAGAAAATAGGGGTGATAATGGAGTTGAATTGTGCTATGGGGAAAATAAGGTGATGATTAGTGGTATGGACGAATAAGGCTTTCCTTTCACAGAATTGGAAATAAGTCTTCTATGTATTTTTTTGTTCATGAAATTCATTATAAATCTTAAGGGCATGGAGGAAAAAATCTATGTTAACCACATTTAGTCTTGGAGTCAAGTCCTCTTTTTTGGTGGATTTTCTATATACCCTGTGAGTGTTCTCTACCTTGATGAGGACTTTGTCAAGTGGTAAAAAAATTATCCTTTTCTTACTTCAGAGTAAGCTGTATTGTGGGTACTAATAAACTGAGTGTGTCCATTATTCCTAGATGATTTAATCTTAAATTTGAGAGAGAGAACTCGGTAGAACCTACCATACAGTGTAATCTGGAGGAAGAAAAGCATGGCGTGTTACTCTTTCTTGATGTCCTCTTCAAGGAAGAGAGAACACTCTCAACAAGTTTATAAAAAAAAAAAAAAAAAAAAAAAAAAATATCCACCAAAAATGATGCACTATTTTCCCCATAATGACCCCAAGACTAAACATGGAATCGTCATAGATTTTTTCTTCCATGCTCTTAGGATGTGTAAGGAATTTCTTTAATGAAATTTCACTGCTCTCATGTTCCCACTATACTACATCCACTCCTGCAACAAAAAGCCTTAATCATCCACACCACTACCAGGGCAAGAGTTACCAATGGAAATAGTATAAAATACTGACATGGTGGTAAAAAAAAAAGACAGGTGCAGTGTAATGTGATCCTTTATTTATAATGTTTCAAGTACTCAGTGGGCTTTATCTGTTTGTGACTTTATAAATCCCATTGCATAGACAAAATATTGTCAATAAAGGATTGTATTATACTACATCTGGTGTCTTTTTCCACTGAATGAGTTGACATTGTCATTTTGTCCTTCCCACAGGACAGGTTGCCTACACTATCACCCTCATCTTCCATAAGACCAACATGAGCATTGCTGCCATTACCAGCAAAGCTATTAAAGACATCTCCAGACCTCATAAATCAAAGAGTACCACTGCTGCAGGGTTTACAGCATTCTGTGTGAAGGACCTCTTTAACCCCTAAACGGTCCAAACATATATATACGTTCTTACCGCTAGCACCCCAAACATATATATACGTTTTATTTTTCCTGCCTCCAAATTTGGCATGATTGGCTTGAGATGCCTGGTCAGCATAGAATAGGTCTTAACACTTGGTGTACACCATATTAAAAAAAATCTGGGACCACTTAGTACCCTGGGGGAGCGCCAGTTAAATTGATTGCCAGCTAGAGCAAACAGTGCAGCAAACACCATGGATTCACTGATGTAATGTCATATTAACACTCCCCTTTTAAGAGGAAAGTGATGTTCACCCCAAGTTTAGGGTCTGTTTATCTGTCTCTGTCTATCTGTTTATCTCTGTCTCTATCTTTTTATCTGTCTCACAGGTACACACAAATACAATTATACATAGTGTAAATTACCTAGGATAACCTAAAAAATCTGAAGTGTTATACTGTGCTTGTAGATATACGAACACATCGCATTACGTTAAATCCGCCATACGAAGCATTTGAACGCAAAAATTTTGCCTTGCCTCATGATAAAAAACTCGCCTTACGTGATTCGTCCGGGACATATCCCACGTGTGGCCTCAGCACCAGTGTTTACAAGCCACCCAGTGCTGTCGCATCTACGCATACATTTGGTACATTTCACATTATCCCAGTGTTTTTAGTAACTGCAAAATAAGTCACCATGGACCCCAAGAAAGCTTCTAGTGCCATCCCTGTGGTAAAAAGGGTGAGAATTAGTGTGGAATTGAAAAAAGAGATTAAGGAAATGTGTGCAAAGTGGGTTGAACTGCAAACCTTTACGGATGAAAATCACCCTGACACAGTTACTGCAAGCGGTATTGGCAACCTGTACAATGACAATGTTATGGCCCATTTTAGGAAAGTCTTAAAGGAATGGGAGGTACAGAGCTCTATGGACAGATTTGTTGTGTGACAGAGGTCGTTACTCTCAAGCTGGTGGTGGTGGCATTAAAAGGAGGAGGGAAGTAACCCCGGAAAAGGACTTAATACCTCAAGTCCTAATGGAAGGGGATTCCCCTTCTAAACAATAACTTCCACACACTCCCCTCCTCCCATCCCATCAATCATCACCAGATCTTCAGTAAAGGTAAGTGTCATGTATTTTATTCTTAGTAGAGTAGTAATTGTGCATGTCTTCTTCAGTTTGTGTGTATTAAAATTAATATTTCATGTGGTAAAAATTTTTTTTTTTTTCATACTTTGGGGTGTCAGGAACAGATTAATTTGATTTCCATTATTTCTTATGGGGAAAATTAATTCGGCTAACGATAATTTCGGCTTACGATGAGCTCTCAGGAATGGATTAATATCGTAAGGTGGGGGTCCACTGTAATGCATAAGAATACCTGTTGGTTCAATGGCTCTCTCTGAGACAGAGAGAGAGAGAGAGACAGAACACAGATAATCAGAGACAGAGATACCAATTCATCAAATGTCACCCCTTATCTCATTTCTGCACCCTTGCTGGCACCCATCAAATTATTTATTTTTATTATCACACTGGCCGATTCCCACCAAGGCAGGGTGGCCCGAAAAAGAAAAACTTTCACCATCATTCACTCCATCACTGTCTTGCCAGAAGGGTGCTTTACACTACAGTTTTTAAACTGCAACATTAACACCCCTCCAGAGTGCAGGCACTGTACTTCCCATCTCCAGGACTCAAGTCCGGCCTGCCGGTTTCCCTGAACCCCTTCATAAATGTTACTTTGCTCACACTCCAACAGCACGTCAAGTATTAAAAACCATTTGTCTCCATTCACTCCTATCAAACACGCTCACGCATGCCTGCTGGAAGTCCAAGCCCCTCGCACACAAAACCTCCTTTACCCCCTCCCTCCAACCTTTCCTAGGCCGACCCCTACCCCGCCTTCCTTATCTTATCACTGCCCTCCCAGATGCTTGTCACTGACACTTGTCTTACACATTGCTTCAAGGGAACTTCTTCCTTCTTCTATACTCCCTTGTATCCAAAACATTGCTGGGACCTATAAATACATTGTACAGTGGACCCTCAGTTAATGATGCCATCGGATAGTGATGAAATCGGATACCGATACATTTTTGCATCAAAATAGTGGCTTGGCTAACGATAAAAACTCAGTTAAGGACATTTGTCCAAAACTTGTCTGCGCAGCCTGAGCCGCCTGGGCCATCGTTTACAAGCCAGTGCGGACAATTCCATGCGTACATGCGATACATTTTGTATTCCATTGTTTTTAGTGCTTGTAACTGCTAAATAAGCCACTGTGGGCCCAAATAAAGCTTCTAGTGCCAGTCATGTGGTAAAGAGGGTAAGAAATACTATTGAATTGAGAGAGATCATCGCAAAATACGAAAGTGGAGTGTGTGTCTCTGAGTTGGGCAGGTTATATAACAAACCCCATTCAACCATTGCTACTATTGTGGCCGAGGAAAAGGCAATCAAGAAAGCTGTTGTTGTGAATGGTGCAAATATGCTTACAAAACAGAGATCGAAAATACTACTCGAAGATGTGGAGAGACTGTTGTTGATGTGGCTTAACGAGAAACAATTATCTGAGAAACAATTAACCCCGAGATGGTTAGCCACCCAGGATAACCCAAGAAAGTCGGTGCGTCATTGAGGACTGTCTAACTTATTTCCATTGGGGTTCTTAATCTTGTCCCCCAGGTTGCGACCCACACCAGTCGACTAACACCCAGGTGAACAGGAAAAAAATGCCTGGAACTAGTGCTCATATTGGTGAATTTAAGGCCAGCAAAGGTTGGTTTGAGAGATTTAAGAATTGTATAGGCATACACAGTGTGATGAGGCATGGCGAAGCTGAAAAATTCCAACCCCAACAAGTGTTCAGTTGTGATGAAACAGGCCTGTACTGGAAGAAAATGCCAAACAGGACCTACATTACTCAGGAGGAAAAGGCACTCCCAGGACACAAACCTGTGAAAAACAGGCTAACTCTCATGTTTTGTTGTTATGCTAGTGGGGATTGTAAAGTGAAGCCTTTACTCATATATCACTGAAAATTCCAGTGTGTTCAAGAAAAACAGTGTCTCATCACTCATCACTGCTCTTCAATAAAGGTAAGTGTCATTTTAGTATTTATTTATGTATTTATTCTGCATGTCTCACTGTTTTCTGTGTAGGGAAATGTATATTTCATGTAAAAAAAATATTTTTTTTTAATACTTTTGGGTGTCTGGAATGGATTAACCCTTTCAGGGTCCAGAGGCCAAATTTCAAAGTGCGCACCAGGGTCCAAGAATTTAAAAAAAAATTTTTGTTACTCTTTCTTATGAAATGGTAGATAATCTTTTTCTGAGGTAATAAAACAAAAAGTACGAAATTTGATGGAAAATTGACGAAATTATGCTCTCACGAATTTTGAGGTGTCAGCGATATTTATGAATCGGTGATTTTGCCAACTTTGACTCCCATTTTAGGCCAATTACATTATTCCAGTTGGCCAAATTCTTAGCTATTTCACTAGTATTACTTCTATTCTATCGATTGAGCACAAGAAATCGCCAAGTCAACTGTTTCAACTACAGAATAAAGTGATCGGAAATTGGTAATTTGGCTAATTTAACACAAAGTTCAAAATATTCCAATTTCAAAATAGGATCCAGAATAAACAATGTAGGTATTCCTGGCACTAAACTAACATTTCCTCTGTTCATTAGTTATGTTTTGAGGCTTTACAAATGAATTCCATTTTGATTTTATATTCATATAATGAATTTTTATTCAAATAAAAAAATTAGGAGATTTACTGTTATGCAATATTGTAATAATTGTATAAATATCATCACCACATTTGTGAATGTATATTAGACCCACCTGCTGGCGTGTATTAGACGTGTGAGGTCGTTTGTTTACTCTTGAACATCGGCAAAAATTTAACTTTTCCGCTACTTTGAGCTCAGTTTCAAGCCATTTCCAGTGCTAAAACCAATCAAAATCATCTCTATTTCTGTAAGATGTCTTCCATTCTATCAAATGAGACCAAGAAATCGCAAATACAACTATAAAAAACATCCGAAAAAACACTGCAAAGTCGCTGTTTTAATAAAAAATCACGGTCTCGGTTGTTTTTCTCTCATACACTGTGTGCTGCAGGATTTGTTTTATGTGGTGCACACATACCAAATATCTCTCATATCTAGGCCCAAATTTACCACTCACAGTTATCAGAGTGAGCTGAGCTCATGGTGTAGATCTATGGTTTGGACCCTGAACGTAAAGCCGTAGATCTACGGCATGGACCCTGAAAGGGTTAGTTGGATTTCCATTATTTCTTATAGGGAAAATTAATTTGGATAAAGATAAAATCGGTTAAGAACAAGCTCTCTGGAATGGATTAATATCGTTAACTGAGGGTCCACTGTATGTATTCCTAAACAATAGTAAATGACCAAGACAGGTGTAAATGTCCACCTGTCAATGTGTTTGTGACAATTTGAGTACAATTTCAGTACCTAATATTAGTGTCAAAACAAAGATTGGTTATGAAATGACAGGAACTACAATAAATTGTAATTATCAGAACTTAAAAATTATATAAAATATAAAAATGAGAGAAAAAGGTGTATCGGCAACACTTCTACAAGCGGCAGGACTTGATGTTGCCTTCAGTTGAGCATTAAATGCAGCCTCATATCTCAGTAAGTACTGACCCTAATTTTTTATTTTAATCCTATAACACTTAGAAAATATTTATCTTTATTTCAATGAAAAAAAAAAAAAGTTTTTTTATTTTTCAAAATATTCGGGGCACTGGGTGAGAGAACGTATATATGTATTTGGACCATTTAGGGGTTAAGGGGGCTCCTTGCAGTGGTAACAAGGCTATCGGTCTGAGGAATTGGACCTCTGGGTCTTCTTCCTCCAACCGAACCTAATTACCCTCCAATCCTCCCTTCCCTACCCTCCCCATATTCCCCTTTTTTCCCCTTTCCTCCCCTCTTCCCCACCCTCCCCTTGTTTCCCATCCTGTTTGTAGCCTCTGGGGTCCTCCCCTCTGGCATTACAGTTTCTAAGTAGGAGGTGGCGTGCCCGGGTTCGTCCCACTCTGTGAGGTCCCTCGGGGGTGGTGTGGTTTGCTGTAGAATCTGAATTATCTGAAATGCCCTGCTCCCTTTCCAGATTTCTGGGAAGAAGGTGGGGCGCCTTCATGTAATGGGTGTATTTCTGGAAGCTGCCTGTCAGTTTGGGAGGTGGCGGCCGAAGGGGGTATGCTTTGTGGCGGGTTTCTGACCTCCCTTTACTTTGTCTGCGAGGTAGCTTGGTAGATGTGAGGCGCTGCTTTACCAGCATGAAAGGTAAGGGTTCACCACTGGAGGGCTCGAGGCCCTCTCGGATGAGGGGGATGTTTTCGGTCCCTCCATGCCTCCTAGCGACTGTCCCTCTGCTGTCCCCTTTTTTTTTTCTTTCCCTCTTTCTTTTTTTCTTAAAATAACAAGAAAGGAGATATCACAGAAAATGCACCTATTATTATGGAGTCTGTCCAGTGAAACCCTTCCTCCTCCCAGGCCCCATTTTGATCCCACACCCTGTTCTGACCCGGCTTCGTTGTTGGTCCATTCTCTCGACTCTTCTCATATCCCTGTACCTTCTGCTGGTGACGCTTCGTCACCTGCTTCAGTGCCACCCGTTTCTGTTCATTTCGCTACTTCTAGCATGCCTTTCACAATGTGTCCAGCTTCCCTGAATACAGTGCGATGGTTTTCGGATTGCCCGCCTACCTCGGGTCAGACTGCCCGGGGTACTACTAAACATCCAAGAAAACCTACTGATGACCGCTCAAAAATGACCTACACGACACTCACTACCTTTGCATACCAGGCTAACGAGTGCGCAATGGACAAAATTCTTTTCTTTACAAATGACGTCTCAAACAGATTATTTGTCTGATCAAGGAATTGGTAAAACTTTTAAGGCATGTTGGCCAAAATATATCTTTCCATGCTCTTCGAAGCGGTGCGCATGTCATAACTGTACAGAATTCAGAGTAAGGTCATGCTCTCTCCCACATCACTTCCACAGATAACATACCAGTCACCATTCGTAAGGATCAGAGGATCTCACCTTCAAGGACCATAACATTGTATCAATCGCAGCTGCTAGAAAAATTACAAGATGGATAATGAGAACCTTCAAAACTAGGGATGCCAAGCCCATGATGAATCTCTTCAGGTCACTTGTTCTATCTAGGCTGGAATGTTGCTGCACACTAACAGCACTTTTCAAGGCAGGTGAAATTGCTGACCTAGAAAATGTACAGAGAACCTTCACGGCGCGCATAACGGAGATAAAACACCTCAATTACTGGGAGTGCTTAAAGTTCCTGAACCTGTATTCCCTGGAATGCAGGCGAGAGAGATACATGATTATATACACCTGGAAAATCCTAGAGGGACTAGTACTGAACTTGCACACGAAAATCACTCACAACGAAAGCAAAAGACTTGGCAGACAATACAACATCCCCCCAATGAAAAGCAGGGGTGTCACTAGCACGTTAAGAGACCATACAATAAGTGTCAGGGGCCCGAGACTGTTCAACTGCCTCCCAGCATACATAAGGGGGATTACCAATAGACCCCTGGCAGTCTTCAAGCTGGCACTGGACAAGCACCTAAAGTCGGTACCTGACCAGCCGGGCTGTGGCTCGTATGTTGGTTTGCGTGCAGCCAGCAGTAACAGCCTGGCTGATCAGGCTCTGATCCACCAGGAGGCCTGTTCACAGACCGGGCCGCGGGGGCATTGACCCCTGGAACTCTTTCCAGGTAAACGCTACTCTTAATTCTTGCAGTGGTACTGTGGTCTTACCGCACACCATTGTACAGAGTGATTTTTTGTCTTGCGGCGATGATATTTTAAACCAATTAGTCCTTCAAAACCTCTCTATTCTAAAGGTAGATACATCCTGCCTGCTCATGGGCGAAGGCGCTTTCCTAGTAACATCACTCGTTTACTGCCATGAACTTCTGTCCTCTGTATATTGCGGGCTATCGTTTAGAGGTCTGTCCAGTAATTCCCACCCCCCAACAGTGTCATAATTGCTTGCATTTTGGGCACCCTGCTAAATACTGCAGATCTGCGGCGAAATGCCCGATCTGCGGTGCAGCAGATCTTTCCAATACGTCTTGTAATCTTCCCCCCCTCATCTCAGTTGCAAGGAACCTCATCCTTCCTTTTCCCGCAGGTGCCAGGTCTATCGTAATGAATGAGAGATCCGTTACCTTAAAGAGTGGGAGGACCTTACTTAAACTATGGCAGTCTCTCAGCTCCACCTTCAAGGAAAACTTCCTTGTGTCCTGTATGCTCGAGTAGCCTGCAGACCTCCAACCTCAACAGTCCTCCTACCTCCCAATCCTTCTGTGTCCATGCCTTCCAGAGTCACCCCAGTTTCTAATGCTTTTGCTGTTTTATCCTCTGACACTCCTATCTCCACACCACTTTCTACTTCTACTTCTTCATCTTGCTCACTTACTTCTCAGTCCATTAGACCTTGCAGACCTACACTTTCTTTGCAGCCATCTCCTGTCCAGAATTTATCTTCTACCTCTGAGACTAGTTCTCACCCCCTTTCCAGCTCTCGCACAAAGGTGGAGGTTCACCCTCTCCCTAGTGTAGTACCCTCTTTCCCTGTTTCCCCCCCTCCCCTGTCTTCTTCCAAGTTGTCCTACAACCTCCTCCCTCTCCTGTTACACTGCAGGACTCTTCTCCCCCAGCCAGCACATCTCTCCAGGCTCATACCACCCTCCTCAGACCTCTTTGGTTGCCTCCATAGTTACTCCGACCTTTACTTGCACTGCCTCTCCTGTCTCTGACATCATGGCATCATCGGCTTCCTTATCAACCGAGATGTTAGATGCTATCTCCAGCTATGTTAGCCTAGATGACACCCCCGATGGACACCAACATACGTACCTCCTCCTGTCCCTTCTATTTCATGTCCTATTCAACAATCTGTTCCTCTGCAGTATTCTTTCTTCCTTACATGCTAACCATTGCCCCCACATGTTAACTTTACTATTCCTCAAAGCCCATAGGTTTTATCATTTTCTTGTCATTTTTATTTCTGTACGCAATGTCTTTTTTACAATGGAATATTCGTGGCCTTAGGGGCAATCGAGGAGAACTCCAATTGTTGCTCTCCCAGTTGTCTCCAGTATGTGTTGGGTTGCAAAAGCCCAAAATTCATTCTACTGTCATTTGCCCCGTTTCAGGCTACTTGTTGATACATTCTTCCGATCCTTTACCTGATGAATCATTTAATGAAAGCGATCTTCTTGTACATGTTGATATACCATATCAACAAATTTTTATTCGTTCCCCACTGCATTATACTGTAGCTCGTATTTATTTACTGATGGTTTACAATTTGCTCTCTTTATCTTTCTCCCTCCCATGCATTCTGTATCTCTGATATCGCATTTTTAATTTCATCTCTACCACCGCCCATATTGTTGTTGGGTGATTTTAATGCTCACCATCACCTGTGGGGAGGGTCCCACTGTGACTCTCATGGTGATCAGTTGGAGACCCTTCTCACATCTCATCCTCTTCATGTTTTAAACACAAGTGCTCAAACCCATTTTGACTCTCGTACTCAGTCTCTCTCCTGCATTGATCTTTCTATCTGTTCCTTGCTCATTGCACTTGATTTTGTGTGGTCTGTTCTTCCAGATTTACACGATAGTAATCACTTTCCCATCCTTCTTCTACTACGTATACCAGACTGTTTCGTAGCCCTCGTTGGCAATTTGCTCGAGCAGATTGGGACTTATACTCCTATCTTACTGCCTGTTGTGAGGACCCCCTTTCGTCCTCTACTGATGAACTGGCACACCACTTTTCGACCTTGGTCCTAACTGAGGCGATGTGTTCTGTCCCCCAAACCTCGGGTAGGCATTCTCAGGCATGCATACCATGGTGGTCTCCTACATGCTCCCGTGCAGTGCATTTAAAACGTGCTGCATGGGGCTGTTATTGATATAATTGTACCACAGAGCATCTGTTGGATTTCAACGGGCAAGGGCAGTTGCTCACCCTGTCATCTGTCATGCTAAGCGCACTTGTTGCCGAGACTACGTGTCTACCATTCACTCGTCTTCCCCTATGTGCGCGATTTGGAAAAAGGTGCAGAAATTGTGTGGTAAATACACTCCGGACCCAGCTCCCATTTTGCGGGTTGCCGGAATTGATGTCGCAGAACCCTTAGAAATTAAACCATACCACGGGTGGGGATAAAACCCGTGATCAGAGAGTCTCAGAACTCCAAACTGTCGCGTTAGTCACTGAACCAGTTAGCCACAATAAGATTCGTCCAACTAGGTATATTTCTACACCATAGGAAGGTTAGCATAGGCACCACTGTGACCACAAATGCAAGTTTTTACAGACGAATCAACTAGCGTGGCCGTGACGAACTCTAGCTCAAGTCCCCTCAAAGCCATTAACATGACTCACGAAATCGTAATGACATGATTTGCCTATGCTAACCTTCCTAAGATGTAGAAATATACCTTGTTGGACGAATCTTATTGTGGCTAGCTGGTCCAGTGGCTAATGCGACAGTCTGGAGTTTTGAGACTCTCTGATCGCGGGTTCTATCCCCGCCTGTGGTATGGTTTGTTTGCAATCGTGTCATTACAATTTCGTGAGCCTTAGAAGTTGCCACAGCAATCGGGAACTATCTTGTCCCTATCTCCCAAGGGCTTCACCTCTGTCCCTCATTTCTTGCATCTAAATCTACCAAAGAGCAATTGGCCTTAGATTTCTTCTCCAATGGGTTTTACTCTTCAAGGACTGGAGTCCACGCTTTCCGTTTGCCGACTGTCGGCACTGGCCCTTCATGTTGTTTTATGTCTTTTCAATCTAATTTGGACGCAAGGGGTTCTCTCTCAACACGAGAAATCGCTTATTGTATTACCGTTTCGCAAACCAGGTGCCTCAGGACTTGACACCTCTCTCTATCATCCCATGGCCCTGACTAGTGTGGTCTGCAAGGTGATGGAACAATTGGTGAATGGACGTCTGATGTGGTTCTTAGAGAGACACAATAGCCTTTCCCCTTGCCAATATGGCTTTTGCAAAGGCCACTCTACTGTAGGCCCCTTTCTCCACTTAGATACATATATTTGCAGTGCCTTTGCTAGCAACCACTCTATCCTAGTGGTCTTTTTTGATCTAAAGAAGGCATATGACACCACTTAGAGGTATAACATCTTAGCCCAAGCCCACTCCTTAGGCCTCTGCGGTAATCTACCAAACTTCATCGCTGCTTTCTTGTCCGAGACGTTTTCGGGTCCATATTGGCGCCTTGCTTTCCTCGGACTTTGTACAAGCTGAGGGAGTTCCACAAGGTTGTGTCCTCAGCACTACTCTTTTTCTCTTAGCTATAAATGACCTCCCTTCCGTTCTTCCTTTGCATATTTGGTCGTCACTTTATGTTGATGACTTCGCTATAGCTTACTCGGGTACTGACAGTCAATTAGTAGCAGACTGTCTTCAAGTTGTGATAGACCGAGTCTCCCATTGGACCACTTCTCACGGCTTTAAATTTTCTAGTGCAAAAACCTGGTTCATTACCTTCACTAGATGTCCTCTTATTCCAGATATTCCCTTGTACTTACATGGTTCATGTGTTCCGACGTGATACAGTCAAGTTTCTGGGCCTGCTCTTTGATCGCCGGCTGATCACACATTTCTTCTTTAAAGACAACTTGCCACGTTCGGCTAAATCTCCTTAAAGTTCTCGCTCATCATTCATGGGGAGCAGATCGTTGCACTCTCCTCTGTTTGCACACCACCCTAGTCTTGTCCAAGGTGGAGTATGGTGACCAAATGTATTCTGTGGCCTCTCCCACAACTCTAAGTTAGATCCCATTCATCACCAAGGTCTCCGTCTGTGCCTTGGTGCCTTTCGTTCATCCCCTGTTGAGAACCTCTATGCAGAAGTGAATATTCCATCCTTGTCTGATAGCTGTGATGCTCATTGCCTTCGCTATTATGTTCGATCTCATGACCGTATATAGGATAGTCACTGATGTTCGTATAGACATTCTTTTTGTTCATTGCCCCTACTTACTCCGCCCCTTTTCTCTCTGCCTCCATTCGCTCTTGTCTTCTCTTCAGTTACCACCTTTCTATGTTCATGTAGCATCTCAACTCTTCCCTGACCCCTTGGGAAGTTCCAGCTGTTCGAATCTGTTCTTTCCCACTGCCATGCATGAAAGCCCAACTTCCTACAGAGGCTTCCCGCTCTCTTTTTCTTGACCACTTCCACTCTCATTCTCATGCCATTGCAGTGTACACCGATGGTTCTAAGTCTTCTGACGGTGTTGGATTTGCAGCAGTGTTTCTGGACAGTGTCGTGCGAGGACATTTATTATCCTTGGCTAGTATTTTTACGGCTGAATTGTATGCCATTCTTGTAGCACTTATCTGTATAGCATCTATGCCTGTGTCACCATTTGTGGTCATTTCAGACTCCCTTAGTGCTTTACAGGCTATATGAAAATTTGATACACCTCACCCCCTTGTTCTTTGTATCTAACTTTGGCTATGCTGTATCTCTAGCAAACACAAAGATAGTTTTTTGCTGGATCCCTGGTCATGTTGACGTACAGGGCAATGAACAAGCAGACACTGCTGCGCGGTGAGCAGTACATGACCTCCCAGTGTCATATAGAGGTGTTCCATTCACAGACTACCCACCTTCGCAACAACGTTGGTCTGATTTGTTCCATAACACACTTCATTCTATTAAACCGAGTACAGGTTTCTGGCCGTCATCAGTGTTGGGGTTGGGAGACTACTCTCTCCCATCTTTGCAGCGGCCACACTCGTCTTGCTCATGGGTATCTCATGGAGAGGCACCCTGTTCCTCTCTGTGAGAATTGTCACATTCCAGTATGTTAGCCACATTCTGTTGGACTGTCCACTCTATCACCAAGCAATCAGTATTTACCTCCATCATCTCTGCTCTGCTGCCCTTTCTTTACCTTCTTGCTGATGGACCCTCCTTTAATCAAAACTCTCTCATTGACTTTTTGACTAACTGATTTACTATACAAACTCTGTTGATGATGCCTCTAACACTCTCCTCTGTCCTTTCTTCCTTAATCTCTTGCTACCCTCTATCCCTGTACTATCCACTGCAGTCCATACCCTAATAATCATCCCTCTTCCTCTTTCCACCTATTTTCCCTGCATCTTTCCCTGCCCTACTGTGCAGTATAACCCTCATGGTTTAACGCTTCTTTTGATTATTATAATTGTGTGAAGGAAAAGACGGTGTGATTTTCAAATTCACCTGCAGGAAATCAAGTATGCTTATAGAATGGACAAAAACCAGTAATGCATGTGTTCACAGAAACCTACACTCACACATGGCTTAGCGATTCTTTTTGATTATAATAATAATAATACACTCACACATGGACTATGGAGTAGCACAATTGTCATGAGGATAGCCCCAGAAACAGGCTTCTGAGAATATACAGTATATGCTGTCAGGTCCTATTGTGCATGGTTTGCATGAAATTTCCTATGAACATGCCCCCACACATTGGCACACAGCATACCTTCTGAGTTACTTCCAAGCCTCACCTCAGGTGCTCATTTGTCTTACAAAACCATGTATTTGTACACTATACACTACATTCCTAGAAGAAACATTTTTTAAGGTTTTACTGTATAGTATTTTATTGCCAGTCTCTGCAGAGTAGCTGAGAGCACTCATCAATGCAAACTTGATAATTGTGAGCATTTGTATTATACTTGTGTTGGGAAAATAATATTGTTCCCTTTAAAATGGAAGTGGTGAAATTTTTTTAATAAGTGTTACTAGTGTGGTTCCACTTTCTTGTATTATAATCAGTGCTAAATGTGTGTGTGTGTTTGGGTCGAGGAATGTTATGACCCATCATGTAGTACATTTACTCTTATTCCACAAAAAACTTGCAAAGCAAGTTACTTCTTTGAAAGTTAAGTTTAATGTGAGATGTAACAAGTAAAGAAATATGATTTCTTGACTTTTATTCGTTTACTATATCTACAAGACATGCAGATTCTCTAAGTTTAGTGAGAATAGAAATGACAGTTTGCCAGAAGTACATGACTGTACAATGCTTGAGGCAGTCACTTGATCCCATCCAGTTTCCTATAAAAAGATTTGATCAAAATAATTTTCAAATGCTGTAAGATTTGTTACATTAAAAAATATATCAAATTGTATGCTTACAAATATAACAAAATAAATCAACCACTACAGAATATTTCCAAAAGTATTTGATTTGAGACTGTCATTTGCCCTTCTTGCAATAAAGAATAGGTGAAGTCCCAATATCATTGATTTTTGTGCTGTACATTTGGACCGAGCATACACTTGGTGACCTGCATCTAAAACTTCACTTGTTGATCTACATGTAGATCAATAAGAAAGTAACATTTATAAAAATGCTAAAAAAGAATAAATGCAATTTATTCCAACAATTGTGAGCTTCCTAAGTTAGAATATAACTGCTAGATGTAAAGCATAATTAAAACTGTAATTATACCATGAATCTTTAACAAAACTGAAGAAAATTCATAAATACTTGTTTAATACTTGTGTGACCTGATAATTAATTTCTGTGAAAGTTATTTAACAGTTCATGTAACACAATGGTGAATAATTTTAAACTTCAAAAACTTGTAACAATTAAAATTCATTACTAATTTTAATAAATGAAGGCACATCTAAAAGGACATGTTGAGTGCTGCTAAGGCTATGGTTTGCTTTGTAACTTCTATGAATGTGCATTTACTCGCCTCTAATTACAAAATTGTTTACACTGACTAGACATTTTGGGAGCCAAATAAAGGTAACTGTTATCCAAGGAATTTCTCCACAAGAACATACTGAAATATAAAATCTGTAGAATGTTATCAGCAGTGTTGGTCAGTTCAGAATTTACCTCGACTAGAAATGGAAATCTTGATCTATTGTCTTGTTTGTACTGTAAACAACATGCAGTCAAAATACAAGTTACTATATTCAAATATTAAAAATTTTAATTTCAAAAAGTATCTCAAAATATGTTATACATGTTTAGGACATGAGGCTCAATGCAGTGTATCAGTACCAAAACTTTCACACTGCTTTAGCTGGCAGTGACAATATACACTTTCATACCAACAACAATCCACAATTGTTCTAAAAAGTAAGCTTCTGTCTTAAATTTTAACGTACATCAATTACTAGCACTAAAGACTTAAAAGTGGCAGTGTTCCATAGCAGTCCCCTATATTTCCACACCTCAGTACTGGCAGTAGTCTTACATCTTTCATTACCTTCAAGCTGCTATCATTTTACTCTTATAATAGAGTAGAATTTTGCAGAGCGAAAGATAAGCTCAAAGGCATCCCCGGCAGAGCCCTACCTCACACACGAGTGAGAATAGTAGCTTGAAAATCCAACTTATAAACCAATCTACAAAATCTCAGTTTGTTGATGTCATAGCTGGAGGGATTGTAGCCTGAACTTTGTCATAACCAGTGTAGGAGTGATGTTTACTGCATCATTCACTACCTCGTGACACCTTAGCCAAAGTTACAAAAGTCTAGTAGGTTCTGGCCAGTATGACCAACCTAACTTTCAAACAGTCAAATAACCTCCTGATCATGGTGTATTAGATCACGTGAAGGTCAGCGTCTTCTTCGGCTGATCAGAGCGGCGTCTGGGTGATGCCGACGTGTAACGGCGCGGGCGTGATGAACGTGGTGACCGCGCCAGCCCGCCTGACAAGCTCTGAAATGTTTTCACTAGTGTTATTATTCAGAATATTATTATTATAGTTACTTCACCACATGTTCATATTCTACTATTAAATTTTTTAACACTACACAAAGTTAGGAAAATTTGAGTAATACATGCTGTGCTAAAAAACTTGAATGATCATGCAAAATTACAGCAAATCAGCTAAGAGTGCAGTTTAATAGAGGAAGAGTACAGAGAATGTGCTTCATTATATGTTAAATTAATGAACTGAAAAGTTCTTTCATGCTCTAGATACAGGGCAGATAAACTACTGTATTACACACTATCTTTGACATTCACATAGAATGTTGTAGAGAGTCCATCACAAAATTATGCAGGCTTTAATTACATTATTAGAGAAGTAATTAACTGACTTGCACAAATTATTCATTTTCTTAATAGTTATATACAGTAATAATTCTGTAAGTTCACAATTCAAAATTTACTAATTATAAATAATCTTTCAAGTTGTGTGCACTTCATATGTAGAAGGCAATGTTATATTAGTATAAAAAAACAAAACAGGAAACAGCTGGGCAAGACAAAACAGTAATAAAACACAAGAAAATTGGAATTGTAGTTAGTGTTGGAAAACTAATCTGTTCCAGTTCTCCTAGAGCTTTCTCCTATTTCTATCTCAGTTTTTTTTATTGTAACAATAATAATTATGAATAACAATAATACAAAGTGTTAAACCCATTTATCTTTGTAGAGACTTAACTCCTGTTGGCCAAAAATTTATATACCCTAGGAATATGGTATACAGTATTGATAGTAAAGATGCTCCACTAGTTGCATGATCCCATCCTAATGCTTTATCTTATACTTTAACTATTTCCTATATAGTGTACGATTCTCCATTTAGGTTTTGGCTAGTCTCACCCTATTAGTTTATTATATATATATATATATATATATATAAAAAAAATATATATATAATAATATATATATATATATCTTGGACCCCTGGTTTACGATATTATTTCATTCCAGAAGTATGTTCAGGTGCCAGTACTGACCGAATTTGTTCCCATAAAGAATATTGTGAATTAGATTTGTCCATTTCAGACCCCCAAACATACACATACAAACGCACTTACATAATTGGTCGCATTGGGAGCCGATCGTAAACCGGGGGTCCAGTGTATTATATATAATTTTTTTTTTTTTTCAACAAGTCGGCCGTCTCCCACTGAGGCAGGGTGTCCCAAAAAAGAAAGAAAATCCCCAAAAAGAAAATACTTTCATCATCATTCAACACTTTCACCACACTCGCACTGTTTTTGCAGAGGTGCTCAGAATACAACAGTCTAGAAGCATACACATATAAAGATACACAACATATCCCTCCAAACTGCCAATATCCTAAACCCCTCCTTTAAAGTGCAGGCATTGTACTTCCCATTTCCAGGACTCAAGTCCGACTATATGAAAATAACCGGTTTCCCTGAATCCCTTCACTAAATATTACCCTGCTCACACTCCAACAGATCGTCAGGTCCCAAGTACCATTCGTCTCCATTCACTCCTATCTAACACGCTCATGCACGCTTGCTGGAAGTCCAAGCCCCTTGCCCACAAAACCTCCTTTACCCCCTCTCTCCAACCCTATATAATATATATATATAATATATATATATACATTTATATATAATGGCACTTAACACTCTCCATGAGATTACTCCATCTATATTTTCATATTAAACCAATATAAATTTGTCCGTTTCATGTTTTCCACATTTTTACAACAGGTTTTAGTCTATCTCCAGTTTATCTTAAATCATTTGAAGGGCTGATTAAGCCCTTCAAAGTCTATAGAAAAAATTACTTTTTGTTCTTCCCTATGTCTGTGTACTTTTGTGCCATAATGCATGTACCTATAGGGATACATAAGCATATATAGTTGCTTGCATGTATGCATACAGTATACACTTGTATTCATATGAAAATCCATGCATGGGTGCATAAAGTGTGTTCATGAGAAGAGATCAAAGTCAGGTGTGTAAATTTAACATGCAGTGACCTAAGTTTTTTCAGAATACATTATTTGGGAAAATAATTGCTATTAGATATAATTTCCATTAATCATCTAATACCTTTTGAAGATCCATCTTGTACTTTTTGCTATTTGACATTTTTAAATGCTACTTTAATGCCTGTGAACATCTTTTCACATTAGCAATATCAAGTTTAAAAATTCCGGTGAGTGAGTACTCTGTCAGTTTAACCAGTAAAACTCTTGGTTGTGTCCTGGAACAGAGAAGAACTTTGGGATCTTTGTCATATCAAAGTTCATTGATAAGCTAATAAAAGTAGCAGGTATAATGATACAATATGGAGGCAAGGGCACATGTGCATATGCTTAGGACATCTTATTGGAAATGTTTGTCATGGGACCGTGGTCACTCCATTTGGAGTAACCAAGATTCTAGTTCTGAAGAGGTCCTAGGTGTGTGCACTTGTGTCTTTTCATCTATAACCTCTTAATGTATGACAGTTGAAACTTGCAATGTTTTTTTCTTTGAGGGGTATCAGCAAACTTGGGAACTGTTGTAAATGTTGATACTTTACAGTAAGGTGTATAATTGTTCCAATAATTATGTAAGATTTAAAGCAAAGTTCAAATATATCCAATGAGTTTTTAATTTATATGAATTTGTGCAGTACTAATGCACAATCACTTTTACACATTTGCTATGCTTCCTTAAAATTTTATCCATTGAGCTTTATTTGACCATATTAAATTTTCCCACCATATTTGCCACAAGATTCCCCATCCTCTTTTCTATCCCCCTCTCGACTCCTGTCATTTAAAAAATCAAATTTTTACTATTTCAGTAAAATAAGAATCTGTCGACTATTAACGGTATGTAAAATGCAAGTTACACTTAAATGTAAACTAATACAAAACCATTCTAAGGGGATCTGCCTTGATCCCAGTGAATTTCTTTTAATTAGAGTGCAGTAACAAACCAGTAGGGGGTCATAGAGCACCTGGGGGAACAGGAGGTATTGAGGTTTGATGAAAGAGAACCAGGTCCCATTCCTTGGATTAATAGCTCCTCTCTAGCAACTAGGCAGCTTCTTTGAGTGGTGATGCCAGTGTAGGACTCTTGATCCAAGTACTTTAAACTGCCCTCCCTTTACTTGAACCTGATTGCTTCCCATTCCCTAGGCATTATATGACCCCTATTTATTTAGTGTTTCTCAATAAAAATACTAGTAGTACTGAACAATTAAAAACTACAATGATCATTAATCTGTATATATTTCGACCTTTTCCTGCCTGTCATTATTCCAACATTAACTTTTTTAATTTATCTGTAAATATTGTGCTTTACCATCTTAATTTTTCTAACCTTTTTTTCATTCACCAAATGGCTGTAATAATTTATATTCAAACAGGACTGCATCTAGTTTAAAGATGAAAATTGACTAAAGCAGATGTATTTTGTCAACATTTTAAGTATTGCTAGTGACAAAATGCGTCTACTCTCATCTTTAAACTGAATAGAAAGCTTTCTGAATCTGAAACTACTGAGCTGTATCTTCAATGTTAGTGAAAGGTTCATAAACCAAAAAATTGAAGTTATCCTCCCTTTTCTCAGATTAAAGCCAATTATCTCCCATGCACTGTATGACCCTTAAAGTTTTAGTTCTTTGCTATATATATATTTATATTTTTACTTGTGACCTTGCTCTTTATTGTGTTGGATCTCTCATGAACATTAATACCCTGTATGTTATTAAGGGAAAAGTTATTGTGTAAAAGTTTAGAGTACAACAGTGACAACCATGTCCCGTTTAATACATTTTGGTCACAGAAGATAAAAGACTATTAGTTACTGGAAACATTACAGTGTAAGGAACCATAGCGCTGTTGTACGTGTGGGGAAGAGGCTGAGGGAGCCAGGGGATGGCGGCGTTGGCCCCCCATCACGCGCAACTGACTATGCAATGCAGATGGTAGTCGGTCATAACTCCGCTGATGGGGAAAAAACAAGCAGATGCAAAACTGATTTATGGTGCAATTTTTTTTGTAGTTAACATTGATAAGGATGTGGGCATAGAGTATACTACTTCAAAGACTATAATCTACTCTAATCAGAGAGAACAATAATGCTTAATATAAAAACTCAACTTTTAGGTTTGCTAGAAACATGCTACACTAAAGATTTTGTAAAGATGAAAATTTTATAATTTTTTTATTTTTTCAAATTCCATATTTATCTTAAACTTCAAGAGGACTGTTTTACTTCCCTTGCAACAAAAACCTGAATACAATGTATTACCATGCAACTTTCTCAATGAGTACATTACAAATATTAAAACTGTATTTAAAATGTATGAAATAAATTGTCAATTATTTCTGTCTGATATAGCCATAAAAGATGACAAATGAAGACTTGCAACATATTTAAAAGCTACAATCATACACATTTAATGTACTGCAATACGTATATCCCAAAGTTTAAATCAAAAAAGCTGTATGGCCATTACCAATACAATTAATCCACATTTGAATACAGTACACTCAAACTCAAATATACAGTGGGACACCTGAAGTTCATAATCATTTCCCTCAGATGCTCTGAAAACTGCATGGTCATTTTTAGCTAAGACAGAGGTTTGGTGCATGGGTCAGCATCAGCCTATCCACTGCCTGGCAACAGCCATGCTATGCTTAGGTGGAATGTAAGGGAAGGCAACACAGCACATGTATTAGCTTTTTCTCCAGCTGTTTGTGATCAAGGGAAACCACTGTACTGTCCCTTCCACGTGTAGAATTAGCTTGTTTACACCCACTCTACACAAACTTGTAACTTTTCAGGATTGCATTTTTTCACCGACGCTAGATATAATTCATTGTTACATCTCAGGATAATAAATTAACATGGATGGTTTCTTCTGGTAAGAACAAGAAGTATATGAGAAGTAACAAAAGACATCATGACATAGAAAACAGGGAAAGTATCAATGGCATTTCTTTAAAAGCTAAGACATGAGAGCCATGGTGTAACAAATGTAAGATGTGTTATGGTATACATTAAGCTATAATTGCATATGAGAGCATCTGCAGACCAGATTGGTGCAGACAACTGTTTAGATGAAGATACTAGGATGGCAGAAAAATATAACTGAACTCCTGAAAAGACACTCATACTGAAAAGCAAATGCAAGATATTCTTATTTTCCATTATAAGAAAACTGTGGTTGGTGTGAAAGGAAAAATTAACTGTGATGGTGTGCATTACTGGACCTGGAACACATAAGTGGATGAAATAAAAACTTTCCAGTTCATTATAAGGCAAATAAGACTGGGTTACATGGGATGTAATTCTTCAGTGATTTTAAATATTTTGTCAAAGAGACAAGAATACTGCACATGTTGGGCTCCCTCAAGATATCAAGATTTGTATGGATGTAAATGCCTTGTTCATCCACCTGTTGAAAAATTGGTTCAAAACAATGCCATAGCCTGCCTTCCACTTAACTACACTGCTCTCATCCAGCTCATAAATTAAGGAGAATTACAGCTATATTCCTGGAGAAGCACTAAATCCATAGGGGTTATGGAGTAACTGGGAATGGGAATTAATCAAGTTTGATCTAAGGAAGGGAAAGGGTAGCTACAATTCATTTGATCAAGATCCCTTTATCAGTATCAAGACACTTGGAAGGGTTAAGCCCTTTAAAGATAAATATCAATGTAGTCATAAAAGCCTTTTTGTTATACAGTATAAAAGGGATGGACCTGAAAGATTCTAACAAGTACACATAATTGACCCTCAAGAGGTGCCTTCTGGACCTGTCTTCCCATGGACTGAACGTTCCTGGTGGGCCCTGCAGACAAGCAAGTCATATATAGTGTTCAATAAGATGTGGGTGTTTGACCCTCCTCCAACAGGAACAGTCTGTTGACTGGGCAAACACATCTTGCCTACATCCACCTGTTTGGAGGTGATTCTGCTCCCGAGTCTGTGGAACACATTTTAACAATTTGCCCATGGCTAAGGCTTTTTTTTTTTTCTTTTAACATGGTTTTTACAATTACTGAGGTGCCTGCAGGGAGCTTGAGGAGTCTTTTGACAAATTTAATGGGGTTACTAACTGCTGTAAATTATTTTAACTTGGAGACAATGGAAATATAAACACATATGCAGTATAATGTGATCCTTTATTGACTACGTTTCGCCCACACAGTGGGCTTTTTCAAGTCTGTTTGTGACTTGAAAAAGCCCACTGTGTGGGCGAAACGTAGTCAATAAAGGTTCACATTATACTGCATATGTGTTTATATTTCCATTGTGTCGGTATTTTATACCA
Organism: Cherax quadricarinatus; assembly: GCF_026875155.1. Lineage (NCBI taxonomy): Eukaryota > Metazoa > Arthropoda > Malacostraca > Decapoda > Parastacidae > Cherax > Cherax quadricarinatus. Next base: position 4,533,201 of record NC_069491.1, read on the forward strand.
TTTTTTTCCAACTTGGAGACAAAAAGGGGAATGTACCAGAGTACAGTGGTACCAACACTCTGTGAAGCATGGCAGCAAAGGTGCCATGTTTGAGAACAATGTGTGGTGTGAATATTATGCAGAGAATTAAGAACTTGAAGATTAGAAGGTGACTAAAGGGACTGAGGAGGGGTTGTTAAGGTGTTTGGACATTCAAAAGAGGGAGCAAAAATAGGATGACAAGGGCATGTAAATCTGGATTAGAGGGAAGGAGGGGTAGGGGGTCATTCTAGGAAGGGCTGGAGGAAGGGATAAAGGAGGTTTTGAGTGCTAGGAGCTTGACATCCAACAGGCATGCAGGAGTTTTTAGATAAGAGTGGAGGCAAGTAGTTTTTATGATCTGATGTGCTGTTGGAGAGTGAGCAAGGTAACATTTATGAAAGGATTCAGGGAAACTGGTTAGCTGGACTTGAGTCCTGGAGGTGAGATGTACAGTGTCTGCACTCTGAAGAAGGGGTGGGGATGTTGCAGCTTGGAAGGTCATCTGAACTGTGATATCAGCAGCTTTTGGCAAGATAGTGAATGAATGAAGTGAAAATGTTTACCCTTTTTGAGTCACCATTCCTTGGTGGGAGGTGGCCAGTCTGCTTTAAAAAAAAAATGTATTGATTGTTCACTGGTTTCAGAGTTAATTTTATCCTTATTTTCTTTTTCTTGTGTGTTGTATATATTTTGTTATGGCTGAGTGATCTACATGGTCAATGTACTCTGAAAATATCAAAACTAATACAACTATTATTACAGTACATTACTAACAATTACTACTACTATCACTACAGTAAATTACTAACTACTACTATACTGCCAACAAGAATTACTACTAACCCAAGTACTACAAATAAATACAACCAGGGGCAGCACCAGAAATTCCATATTAGGGGTTGGAAATGAGGCTAAGGAGACTTGTTTTGAAGCAGCATTATTAGTATTATTACTGTATTTCTGTGTGGGGGCTTGAGGGAATTATCTGGGCTGAAGCCCACATTTCATCCCACTACTATTAACAATCACTGCTACTGACAAGAACACCTATTACCACTAATTTCTGTATGAAAATTTTTCTGTATGAAAAGCACTAAACCTACTAATTTTTTAATGAAAAATTTTCTGCATGAGGAGCACTAAACTCAAGTGGGTCATTCAGCAGTAGTGGCGAAGGCTTGATCCTCCATATGCTAATCAGCCAGTCAGCTAGGCAAGGGGAGAATATCTACTAGCAAAAATAACCATGGGAGTAATAATTTAATGCTACCATCATGTGATGAGACAAAGTACATTTAATGCTTGGCAGAGGATATAACCTGCAAACATGTCATCAGTGATGATTCAGACAGTAAGTGTAGCTTTTAAAGTGTGTTTAAACAGAGGAAGATATATAATAAGCCAAAAACCTTTGTGAAATGATTCTGGTGACTAAAGATAAAAGAAAATAAAATAACTTGGATAAAGATGATCCTGTACATAGAACCCTTAATGATGAAGACATTGTTGATGCAGTCGTGTATTTGCGATGAACAATGTCAACAAAATCCCTGTGGATGTACTAAAATTTCAGTACTTATAATAGAAGTGAATTTTCAATTTCCACTACAGTGAATTTGTAAGGATAACTGTATGTTTAAAGTGACATCTAAACTGTCATATCTGTGCATTTCTGAAAAGACTGACAGTGTGGATGATGTGAAAGTGTTTCTTTTGGGGTCACTTGCCTCGGTGGAAGGCAACCAACGTGTTAAAAAAAACTACGTTCAGTAAACCACGGAACAGGTGGGGTTTAAGCCTATGAGGACTGTGTCTGATAATGCCAGGCCAGTGTATAAGCCACTCTGCCAGCTGGCTACAATAAGATTCATCCAACTAGGTTCAAACCCCACCCATTCCATGGTTTATTTGCAAATGTGTTCTTACGATTTTGCAAGTCATGCACATTCAGTACACTCCTGTTGCCATATATCAGCATTTGAACTTGGTCATCAGCTGTGTGCATGAAACCACAATGCACTTGCCCACTTAACAGATTTTGAAAAAAGATAAATGCCTTACAGTATACACTAGTATTTTGTAGCAAGGACATCATAACTATGCTACTATAATTTTCTGTATTTAAAATACGAATTTACCAGTACATATATTATATTGGGGAAACTGAAGAGTACAAGGCACATATCTTCCCACAATAAAAACCCGTAAACAACCGTATAAACTACAAGTCTTTTAATGGAGATTAACTCTCCCATCCAATTGATAAACATTACTTTTAATCTAGAGAAGGCAAGGAATAAAATAAAAAAGATGATCTTCAGGAATTTTGTGCATAAAATCTTGCCTTGTGTATACAGGTGAGGTAAATGAAGCTAATGCACAAAAAGCCTCAAAGATAGATCTACAACATGCAAGATGAAAGTCTTCGAAAAATACAAAATTAAAGCAAATATTCTTAGTCGTTAAATATTCAAAGCAAAATTATCCACAAAGCCAGGATACAGACCAAAGTCATGCTAACATGAGCATATAAAGTGCAGGGTGATTTTTCCAATACTTTTTATGGGGGGGGGGGGGGGAAAGTGCACCTTGTATGCTGGAAAATATGGTAATTAAATTTCATTCCTAGGTCATAAAACTTCATATTTGTATCATGTACAGTGAGGGTGAAAGTAAACATTCCCATGTTATGAATAATTTCTTCTCAAGATATAGTTGATAAAAGTGAAAGATAAGTGAATGGAAAGTTAGTGAAACATGAACCACTGTTGGGAGAAAAGTAGGATGGCACAAGAGTGTGTAGTGAAGAAAAGACAGAGGAAGTATGGTGTGGATTTAAAAGTGCAGTGCTTGTGTGTGCACAAGAGATTTGTGGCTATACAAGGGTGGGTTGTGGAGGGACAAGGATAATGAGGTACAAAAGGATGATAGGGGGGGGGAAAAAAAAAAAAAAAAAAAAAAAAGTTTGTATAAGAATTTTTTTTACAATATAAAAATGATAAAGGTTAGAAAGATTAGTGAGGGAGAGCAAAAGAAAAGCAAATGAGAGAGTGGATCAGTCATTATTAGTAAATTTCATTGAGAATAAGAAACAGATTTGAAGAGAGATATAAGGTGAGAAAGCCTGGGAAGAAAACAAATTTGTCAGTTTAACAGTAAGTAGTAAGATGTTTGATGGGGAGGTTAAGGAAATGGGAGAAGAATGTGAAAAGTCGTTAAACACTGATGACGAAAAGAAGGAAGAGACGGACAGAATCTATATTACGAGGGGAAAAGAACCAAAGGCAAATGTGAAGGAAGTGAACATGACAGTGGCCAGGCTGAAAGGGAATAAAGCACCAGTGATGGATGAAATAAAGAATGAAATGTTGAAAAATGCTAGGGATATATTGTAGTTTTGTAATGTATTTCTCCAATACATGTATATGTATGAAAGAAAGGAAAATACCTAAATTCAGACTGGTAAAGACTTTCTTTATACAAGGAAAAAAGTGGACAAGAGAGAGAAGGGGAAAAATTATAGGGGGAACAAGTCTGTCAATTATATTGGGTATAATGTAATGAAGAATTATCACAAGAGCTAAGTGGTAAGACAAAGCAGCCTTGCAGAGGAATAAGGTGAATGTATAAAGAAAGGGAATGTCCAGATTGCTTGCATTAAACCATACAAGTAAACAAAAAGTGCAGGATCATCCAGGCTGTGATGGACATATGAGGCCAGAGGGATGCCAACAACAGCCTGGTTAACCAGGCAAGCCTGGCCTAGGGCAGGGCTGAGTAGGAAAACTTTCAAAAGCCAACAATAGTATCAAAAGTACCTAGATGAGAGTAATGAACTGTTTGTTGCATTAGGAGAGGTACTGGCTTAGAAGTGTGTGTCTGATATACAGTCCAGTATACTGAATAAAGGCACAATGCCAACATGGGGTAAATAGAAGTACAAATGTATAAATCTGGGATGGATGGAAGGTACAGGGGGCATCTCAGGAAAGGTTGGAGGGAAGCTCTGGTGAAGGCTTTGAGAGGCAGAGGCTTGAGCATCCAGCAGGATGTAAATATAAGTGAGAAGAAACAAGTGGTTAATGGCATTTGATGTGCTATTGGTGTGTGAAAAATATAAGATGTATGGAAGGATTCAAGGCACCCAGTTAGCTAGACATTGCCTGCACTCTGTATTGTGATATTCATACACTTCCAGAAAAAAATATCAAGGGAATGAGTATCAAGTCACCCAGCAAGTCATTCATGTGCCATTTCTGTAGACAGGTAAAAGGAAATTAGTTTTATATAATGAACAAATGTTAATCTGGACAGGTATATGTTACTTGATAGTGTAAATGACGGTGTTTCCTTTTCAGGCCACCCTACCTCAGTGGGAGACGGCCAGTATGTTAAAAAAAATCTTATATTATAATCTTTGTTTTTAAATAGTGGGGGATACCCAGAACCAGCATGCTAGCATTTGCTTTGCCACAGAGCAGGTCCATTATATGACTAAGACCTCCTTTGGGATACATTTTCCCTGGCAAAGATAATACAAGCCCCATACAACCAAAACCTGAGAACACTGTGGGCTGTATTGTAGTTGATGCCAACATGTCTGTGCACCACGGCTATCAGTTGTTCACAAGAAGGTAAGGTAAAGGAAGGGGAAACTATGAGGATGGTTCAGCAGCTTGGACAGAAATGACTTGAAGTGTAAGAGGAAGGCAGAGGTGGAGGAACGGAATGCAACCCTTCACATTAGGTTGATGACCAAGAGCATTGGGAAAATTATAAAGTTGAGAAAGAAAGGCAAACATGATAAAGATGGTGAGTCTGAAAAGTTTGAGCACAAGGACCTAATGCCTTTAAGGAAAAAAAAAATTTATTATGGATCATTAACTGATGGACAAAAGTTAGAGAGATCTATGGCGAGTGCATTCCTTCTTTACAAAGAACTCAGATCTTCAATAATGAGTGATCTGTTTATTGTATTTTGCAGGATGGTGTGTACAGTACTATATTTACTGTATCATAAATCCAGGCCATTAATACTTATCTGGTACTTCTCTATTAAGAGAAAAATGGATTTGCCTTAAAGTATATTTGCTTAACTACACTTTACTTTAGAACACATCTTGAGCTAAATTTTGTTTCACTGTATTCAGCTCCTGCATTTGAATTGAACCTGACTGCTTTCCTTTTCTCAGGTGCAGTATGACCCCTATGGGCTTAATGCTTTCCCCTAAATATAATAACTTCTGCACTTGCAATATAGTATATACAAGGCATGCACACGTTAGAAAAATACACAAGACAGTTTTTACCTGAATCTCAGACTCTAAAACTCCTGTTGAAACTCTGGGGTGAGTTCCAATACTGTGAAGAGAGTCAGTCATAGACATGCGCACTCTGCGTACGTCTGCTGCCACTGCTGAACTCCGATTCCGGTATTCTCTAATTTGCTCACGATACTGGGCAATCTGCAAGAGAAAAATTAGTTCTAGAACATTAAGGTGTGAATGAACAAACTGTAAACGTATTAAGTGCACTAATGAACGGCAAAGAACCTTAAAAAAAATTAATAGTGGACCCCCGCATACCGTTGGCATCACATAACGTTAAATCCGCATACCGATACATTTTATCGCTAAAATTTTGCCTCGCATACAGCTAAAAAACCCGCTCAACGCTATTCGTCCGAGACACGTCTAATGTGCGGCCTGAGCCAGCCTCACATGTTCCACCGGTGGCACTGTTTACAAGCCAGCCTCCGCGGTAACATCCAAGCATACAATCAGAACATTTCGTATTATTACAGCGTTTTTGGTGATTTTATCTGCAAAATAAGTGACCATGGGCCCCAAGAAAGCTTCTAGTGCCAACCCTGTGGTAAAAAGGGGTGAGAAATATTATCGAAATACTGTGGTACCATGGTCAACTGCTGATGCTGCTGCTGCTGTAGCACCGTCAGCTGCTGCTGCTGTAGGGACCGTCAGCTGCTGCTGCTGCTGCTTTTAGCACCGTCAGCTGCTGCTGCTGCTGTAGCACTGTCAGCTGCTGCTGCTGCTGCTGTAGTACCGTCTGCTGCTGCTGTACCACCGTCTGCTGCTGCTGTACCACCGTCAGCTGCTGCCTGCTGTAGCACCGTTGTTGGTGTGGCTTATTGAGAATACCAAGAAACAATTAACCCCAGAGGGTTAGCCACCCAGGATAACCCAAAAAAGTCAGTGTCATCAAAGACTGTCTAACTTATTTCCATTGGGGTCATTAATCTTGTCTCCCAGGATGCAACCCACACCAGTCGACTAACACCCCCGGTGAACAGGGAAAAATGCCTGGAATAGTGCTCATATTGGTGAATTTAAAGCCAGCAAGGTTGGTTTGAGAGATTTTAAGAATCGTTAGTGGCATACACAGTGTGATAAGGCCTGTTCTGGAAGAAAATGCCAAACAGGACCTACAGTAACTCAGGGAAAAGGCACTCCAGGACACAGTGTCTCATCAGTCATTGCTGCGTCTTCAATAAAGGTAAGTGTCATTTATTCTTCATTTAGTAGAGTAGTACATGCACAATATATATTGTGCATGTACTACTCTACTATTGTGCATGTATCCTTCTCTTTGTGTGCAGGAAAATGTATATTTCAAGTGGTAAAATTTTTTTTTCATACTTTTGGGTGTCTTGCATGGATTAATTTGATTTCCATTATTTCTTATGGGGAAAATTCATTTGCATAACGATAATTTCGCATAACAATGAGCTCTCAGGAACGGATTAATATCGTTATGCGGGGGTCCACTGTATACAGTACTAAGTTGTGCTGCGTAGTGCTGTACAACCCACGCAGGTTCAGCACTTCTTTTTAATTTAACAATAATAATAATGAAATTGTATATGCAACTCTTAACCCTTTCAGGGTCGCCAGGCTCTCTACGAGACTTGTTCTAAGGGTCGCAAAAAAAAAAAAAAAAAAAAAAAAAACATGAAAAGATAGAGAATCTTTCCCCCGATCACAATGACACCAAAAGTATGAAATTTGATGGAAAACTTACGGAATTATGCTCTCACGAAGTTAGCGGTCTCGACAATGTTTACGCATCGGCAATTTTGCCCACTTTGAGCCCTATTTTCGCCAATTCCAGTGTACTAGTCGACAAAAATCATAACTATTTCGCTAGAACTCCATTTTTCTATTGAATAAGTACAAGAAACCACCCATTTACCGATTTCAACTATCCAATTTAGCAATTTTACCAATTTCACACAAATTTCAAAAGATGCCAATTTCCAAATAGGGTCCAGAATAAACAAGACAGACATTCCTGGCACTAAAATAACATTTCCTCTGTTCATTAGTCATCCCCACGCCCCTCTTACATTCTTTTGCTTTCCACTTTGAATTTTTATTCTCACAAAAAATAGAAGATTTACTGTTATGCAGACTACGGCATTAGTGTAAAAATGGTATAAATAATATCAGCGCACTTGTGAAAGAATATCAGACTCACCAGTTGACGTGTATTGGACGCGTAGCATGATTTGTTTACTTTTGAACTTTGGTAAAAATCGAACATTTCTGCTACTTTGAGCTCAATTTCAAGGTACTTTTCATTGTAAAACCAGTCAAAAATCATCTCAATTTCTGTAATATGTCTTCCATTCTATAAAATGAGACCAGGAAAACTAGAATACAACAACAAATACCATACGAAAATACTGTGCAAAGTCGCTGTTTTAATCCAAAAACACTGTCAAAGTTTTTTTTTTTTTCTCATTACGCACTGTGTACTGCAGGATTTTTTTTATACTACACACACAGACCCATTCTTTCATATGTAGGCCTACCAGCTTTCTCTCACTAGATTTGAGGGCACTAGAATTTAGGCATACTAGTACGTCAAAAACCCTGGTGCGTAAGCCATACTAGTATGTCCGAAACCCTGAAAGGGTTAAAGTGCAGGCATTGTACTTCCCATTTCCAGGACTCGAGTCCAGCTAACCAGTTTCCCTGAATCCCTTTACAAAATATTTCCCTGCTCACACTCCAACAGCTCGTCAGGTCCCAAAAAACCATCTGTCTCCTTCACTCCTATCTAACATGCTCATGCACACTTGCTCGAAGTCCAAGCCCCTCGCCCACAAAACCTCTCTTACCCCCTCCCTCCAACTTTTTTCAGGGATGACTCCTACCCTGCCTTCCTTCTACAGATTTATATGCTCTCCAAGTCATTCTACTTTCTTACATTCTCTCTAAATGACCAAACCACCTCAACAGCCCCTCTTCATCCCTCTAACACTTTTTGTAACTCCACACCTCCTCCTAATTTCCACACTATGAATTCTCTACATATTTACACCACACATTGCCCTTAGACAAGATATAGTAACCGATTTGTTTTCAGTTATGAAACTAGGGAAAGAGGACAGTGTTCTAGTCTTGTTTACTACCAGCATGACATCAAGACTGAAAAAGTTGTTCTAGATGTATTGTTAAGCACACACATATATTATGATGTCCAAAAAAAGTTCTCAGTATTTAAAAATCTCCAACGGCAATAAAATGAAACAATGAGACCTGTCGGTCTCCTTCCTCAGACCAAACCTAATTACCCCCCAATCCCTCGTTCCCTATCCCATCCTCCCCTTTTTCCTTTCCTCCTCCTCCTCTCCACCCCTCCCTTTTGCCCTTCCTTTTTGGCCTTTGGGTTTTTTTTTTTTTTTTTTCCCCACAGGCACGCTAGTTCCTAGGTAGGGGAAAGGGTACCGGGGTCCATCCCATTCCGTTGAGGTTCTTGGCGGTGGCGTAGTTTGCCGTGGAATCTGGATTGCCTGGGGATGTCCCGATCCCTCTCCGATATTCCGGAGGGTGGCTTTGGGTGTCTCTCGGGTGACGGGTGTATCTCTGGAAGCCACCTTTCGGATTCCGGGGGTGGTGGCCGAAAGAGGTATGCTTTGTGGCGGATTTCCGGCCGCCCTCTCTTTTGTCCACCGAGGTAGCTCGGCAGATGTGAGGTTGCTATCCCGGATTGCCGGTTTACTGGCATGATGGGTAGGGTATGGCACGGGTTCCATGCTGCATCTGCGCTACTTGCGGTGCTGAGGGAGATTTCTGGCCCTTTCATTCCTCCTAGGAACTATCCCTCCCCGGTCCCCCTTTTTTTTTTTTTTTTTTTTATTTTTATTTTCTTTTCTTCTTTCTTTTTTTTTCTTAAAAACAAAAAGAAAGAAGTAACCTAACCATGGCAGCCCTAGTCCATGAACCTGCTACCCCTGGGCCCCTTCTTGATACCACACCCTGTTCTGACCCCACCTCATCTTTGGACCACTCTTCGGACACTCCTCATGCCGCTGTACCTCTTGCCGGTGCTGTTTCCTCACCGCTTCAGGTACTGAGGCCTCGATGACTCCCTTCGATTTATCGGGACCTTCGTCTCCTCTGACTATGCGTCTGGCCTCTCCCTCTACGTTGCGGCAATTTTCGAATTGCCGGCCCGTTCCACGTCGGACCAACTCTGGTCCCACGCCTAAACGCCAATGACAATTACCTGCTGATGATACTTCTCCACCTTCTCGTTCTTCTCAGAAAAGATTGACACGTCCTTCACTACCTTTCCAGTTTCAGACTGCACAATGGACTAAATTCTTCACTTTACGACCGATTTCCTCTACTGCCTATCTTTCTGACCACAGTATTGGCAAGGCACTCCTACGCCATGTTGGTAAAGATATTTCTTTTCATGCTCTTAAGAGCGGTATGAGTATCATCACCGTACAGAATGCTACCCAGGCTCGTGAGCTTTCTCGTCTTTCCCATATTGATACTGTTCCTGTCACTATTGAAAATCATCTTTCCCCTCAATTCTTGTAGTGGTACCGGGTCATTCTCCCCATACAATATTTTCAACAAAATTTCCAGACATGTGGCATTGACATTCTGAACACCTGGAACCCCAAGATCTCCCAACCTAAAGGTAGACATTTATGTTCTTCCTGCCCGCAGGCGGGACGATACCCTAGCAATGTGGCTCTTTTAACTTTTGACAGCCGTGAACTTCCATCCTCAGTTTATGTGGGCAGGACATCGGTTACAAGTTCGAAAGGTGATCCCTACACCGCAACTGTAGAAATGGCTGGCAAATTTGGCCATCCAGCAAAATATTGCAGATCTATCGCGAATCCCCAGTCTGTGGTGCCGAGGGACCATTCTAATATGTCTTGCAATCGACCTCCCTCTTGCCTTAATTGTCATGAGGCTCACCCTTCGTACTCTCGCCGTTGTCAAGTCTACTTAAACGAGCGGGAAATCCGTTACCCTCAAAGAGGGAGAAGGTCTCCCTTATGCCATGGCAGTTTCTCATCTCTGCCTCCAAGGGAGACTACCTCGGTTTCTTATTCCCGTGTTTCAAAACGTCCCCCCCACTTTGGGATCCATCTTCTGCAACCACCTCTGTGGTTACCTCTCCAATATCACTCCCGTATCTAATTCTTTTGCTGTCCTAGGCTCAGACGTCCCTTCTCAACGCCTCACTCTGATCTCGCTTCTTTATGTTCTCCCTTTACAAGCCTCAGTAGCGACGAGATCTCGTATGACACCTCCTCCTAATCATCCCTCTACTTCTCAAAAGTCAAAAAAAGGTCCGTTAACACCTCCTACCCATCTTCCACCTCCTCATTTTACCTTCCCTGTCTCTGTACCTGGTTTTTTCCCCTCCCACTGGGTCTGTTACAAGTGTAGAGTTCACCCTCCTCCTCATTTCTGTACCTTCCTCCCCTGTTCCCTCCCAAGTTTCTTCCTCTTCTGCCACTTTCCCCGGTTTTTTGCCTCTTCTGTCCCCTTCCACGCTTTTTTTCAGTTCCTCCACCCTTTCGCCCCATCCTACCTTGGTACAGCATTTCCCTTAGTTCCAATCTTTACTCATCCTCCCCCTACCATTTCCAATATTGTCTCCCATACGACGTCTCTGAATTCTGAAACACTTGAAGCAATCTCTGATATATTGCAGAGACCAAACCATCAATGAAAACTGATCCACCCTCCATTCCTTTTCTTCTCCTCTGCTCCATCTGCGCAACTCCTTTCTTCACAGCGCACCATTCTTTCGCTGGTTGAACGTTTCCACTGCCTCCGCATTTTGGACTTTTCTAACCCTCTAGTCCGTAGGAAACCTTACCGCAGATTTCAGGTATCTTTATCATTGCCAATCATGGCCTATTTACAGTGGAATATACGCGGCCTTGGGGTAATCGGGGTGAGCTTCAGATGTTACTCTCCCAGTTTTCCCCTGTTGGTGTTTGCTTACAGGAACCAAATTACACTCTGCTGTTATCTCTCCCATCTCAGGCTATAATTTTTGTATTCTTTTAGATCCTTTTCCTGTGGGACCTTAATGAAAGTGCCCTTCTTCTACGCACTGATATTCCATCCATCACTATTTGTTCGTACTTCGCTGCATTACACAGCAGCCCGATCCACTTGCATAGGTGGTATACGCTCTGTTCTTTATATCTCTCTCCTTCTCGGGCATTATCTATTCCGGATTTGCCTTTTTTGTTTCGTCATTACCGCCCCCCGATTCTGTTTCTTTTTGGCGATTTTAATGCCCACCATTTCCTCTGGGGGGGGGGGGTCTCACTGTAATTCCCGTGGCATTCAGTTAGAGGCTTTTCTTGCCACCCACCCCCTCCATGTTTTAAATACAGGTACTCACACCCATTTTGATCCTCAACTCACACTCTTCTTGCATCGATCTCTCAGTCTGCTCTTCCTCCGCCGCATTAGACTTCACTTGGTCTGTTCTCCCCGGGCTTACATGACAGCGATCATTTCCCAATCATTCTTACTTCCCCCTTTTTATTCACCACCTCTTCGCAACCCACGCTGGCAATTGATCAGGCAAATTGGAACCTTTACTCACACCTAACTGTTTTTACAGAGGTTCCTTCTTCGTCCTCCACGATGAGCTTTTACACCTCTTCTCCTCCTCTGTTTTAACCGCAGCTTTTTAATTGTATACCCCAAACTTCGGGCAGGCATTCTAGAAATGCGTGCCTTGGTCCCTGCTTGTGCTCGTGCAGTACGTTTGAAACGCGCTGCATGGGGCAGGTACCCGGTACAATAGAACCACAGAGAGACTTCTTGATTTTAAGCAGAAGCGTGCAATCGCTCGCCCTGTCATCCGTGACGCTAAACGCACTTGCTGGCGAGATTATGTCTCCACCATCACCTTGCTTCCTCTATGAGTGCAGTCTGGAAAAAAGTACGAAAAATGAGTGGTAAATATTCTCCTGACCCGGCTCCTGTTCTACGGGTTGCCGGTGTTGATATAGCAAACCCACTAGATGTTGCCAATGAAATTGGCAATCATCTGGTCTGTATTTCTCAGGGACTCCATCTATGCCCCTCATTTCTTTCCTCAAAGTCTGCAGAGAGTTAGCACCCTTGGACTTTTCTTCTCTCAGAGAAGAACAGTATAATGTGCCTTTTACAACTTCAAGAACTGGAGGCAAACACTCTCAGCTTGCCGATCATCGGCAGCTGGGCCCGACGACATTCATATTCGTATGCTACAACATTTACATCAGTCAGCCCTTGCAGTCCTATTATGCCTTTACAATGTTATTTGGTCACAAGGAGTTCTTCCACAGCTGTGGAAATCCACCATTGTTCTCCCTTTCCGCAAACCAGGCACTACGGGACATGAAGCCTCCCACTATCGTCCCATTGCTCTTACCAGTGCAGTTTGCAAAGTGATGGAACGCCTAGTAAATAGACGTTTAGTGTGATATTTAGAGACACACAACAGTCTCTCCACTCGTCAATATGGCTTTCGTAAGGGACGTTCTACCATAGACCCCTTCCTACGCTTGGATACGTATGTTCATAATGCCTTTGCTAATAACCACTCGGTTATTGCCATATTTTTTGACCTTGAGAAGGCATATGACACAACTTGGAGGTATAATATTTTAGCCCAAGCCCACTCCTTAGGCCTTCGAGGCAATCTACCATCCTTCCTTAAGAACTTTTTAACTGACAGGCATTTCCGTGTTCGGGTTAAGCCTTTGACTGTCGCGGCCGTATATATACGTTTTACGAGGTGCCGTGTTTGACGTATATATACTCATAAATTCAAGCGGCTTCAAATCAAGCAGGAGAAAGCTGGTAGGCCCACATGTGAGAGAATGGGTCTGTGTGGTCAGTGTGCACTATATAAAAAAAATCCTGGAGCACGCAGTGCATAATGAGAAAAAAAAAACTCAGACCGTTTTTTTTAATTAAAATGCCGACTTTGTGGTCTATTTTTGTATAGTATTTATGGTTGTATTCTCGTTTTCTTGGTCTCATTTGATAGAGTGGAAAACATATTACAGAAATAGAGATGATTTTGATTGATTTTACTATAAAAAGAACCTAGAAATGGAGCTCAAAGTAGGGGAAATGTTTGATTTTTGCCAATGTTCAAAAGTAAACAAATGATGCCATTGTCCAATAAATGTCTAACTAGCCATTCTAATATGCAGTCATGAATGGGTTGATGTTATTTATACAGTTATTACAGCATTGCAGTAGTCTGCATAATAGTAAGTCTAATTTTTTTTTGTTTGAATAAAAATTCAAAATAGAAAGCAAGAGTAATATCAGAGGGGCCTGGAGACGTGACTGATGACAAAGAAAACGTTATTTTAGAGCCTGGAATGTCTGCATTGTTCATTCTGGACATTATTTTGAAATTGTCATATTTTTTAGTTTTCGTGAAATTGGCCAAATTGCAAATTTCTGACCACATTATTAGGTAGTTGAAATCAGTAAATGGGCAGTTTCTTGTACTCAATCGATAGAAAAAATGAAGTTCTAAAGAAATAGCTATGAGTTTGGGCGACTGGAACAATGGAATTAGCCGAAAATAGGGCTCAAAGTGGACGAAATCGCCGATTTGTAAACAGCGCCGAGGTCGCTAACTTCGCGAGAGCATAATTCCGTCAGTTTTCCATCAAATTTCGTTTTTTTGGTGTCATTACAATCGGGAAAAGATTCTCTATCATTTCATAAGAAAAAATAATTTTTTTTTTTTTAAATTTTGCGACACCAGGAGACACCTCAGGATTGGGGGTTGCGACAGTCAAAGGGTTAATAATGTGCTCTCCCCGGACTTTATCCAAGCTGAAGGTGTCCCCCAGGGAGGTGTTCTGAGCACAACACTTTTTCTCCTTGCTATTAACGATTTGGCCTCTAGTCTTCCATCAAATATTTGGTCAACACTATGTTGATGACTTCGCTATTGCCTGTGCAGGCGCTGACTGTCACCTCATTACAGTTTCTCTCCAGCATGCAGTCGACCGTGTTTCCAATTGGGCCACCACACATGGGTTTAAATTTTCCAGCACTAAAACCCACCAAATTACTTCCACTAGACGCTCTGTCATCTCTGATCATCCTTTGTACCTCTATGGCTCCCGTATCCCTGAACGTGATACAGTCAAGTTTCTGGGCCTCCTCTTTGATCGTAGGTTATCCTGGAAACCTCACATTACCTCTCTGAAGGCAACTTGTCACAGCCGGCTGAACCTTCTTAAAACCCTTGCTCATCTTTCATGGGGAGCTGATCGTCGAACCCTCCTTCGCCTACGTTCCACCCTTATTTTATCGAAACTTGATTATGGTGACCAGATCTATTCAGCGGCATCTCCTGCTACTCTCTCTAGCCTTAACCCCATTCATCACCAAGGATTACGTTTATGCCTTGGTGCTTTTCGCTCTTCCCCTGTCGAGAGCCTCTATGCAGAAGCGAACGTTCCATCCTTATCCGATCGTCATGATGCCCATTGCCTTCGCTACTATGTACGCTCTCATGATCTCCACAATCCTTCCATTTATAGAATGGTCACTGATATTAGTAGACATTCTTTATTTGTTCTCCGTCCCTTCTCTCTTCGCCTTCATTCGCTCGTCTTCTTTTCAATTACCACCTTTATGTTCATGTAGCATCTCACTTTTCCCTACCCCCCTGGGAAGTTCCAGCTGTTCGAGTCTGTTCTTTCTCTCTCCCTTGCTCGAAAGCCCAACTGTCTACGGTCGCTTCCCGCTCTCTTTTTCTTGACCACTCTCATTCTCATGCCATTGCTGTGTACACAGATGGCTCTAAGTCTTCTGACGGCGTAGGATTCGCAGCAGTGTTTCCGGACAGCATCGTACGAGGGCATTTACTATCTTCGGCTAGTATTTTTACTGCTGAATTGTATGTCATCCTTGCAGCACTTACCCGTATTGCATCTATGCCTGTGTCATCATTTGTGGTTGTCTCAGACTCCCTTAGTGCTTTACAGGCTATACAGAAATTTGATACACCTCACCCCTTAGTCCTCCGTATCCAACTTTGGCTACGCCGCATCTTTACCAAGCATAAAGATATTGTTTTTTGTTGGGTCCCTGGTCATGTTGACGTACAGGGCAATGAACAGGCAGACACTGCTGCTCAGTCAGCAGTACATGAGCTACCAGTTTCATGTAGAGGTATTCCATTTACGGACTATTTTGCTGCAATATCTTCCCACCTTCACACCCGTTGGCAACAACGTTGGTCTACTATGGTCGGCAACAAACTTCAAACTATTAAACCGAGTATAGGTTACTGGCCGTCTTCTTATCACCAGTGTCGAGGTTGGGAGACTACACTCTCCCGTCTTCGCATTGGCCATACTCGTCTTACTCATGGATATCTCATGGAGAGGCGCCCTGCTCCTCTCTGTGAGAATTGCCAAGCTCCATTATCAGTCAGCCACATTCTGTTGGACTGCCCACTTTATTAACGAGCACGCAGAATTTACCTCCGTCGTCGTCTTCGCTCTGCTGCTCTCTCTTTACCTTCCCTTCTCGCTGATGGACCCACCTTTCATCCGGACTCTCTCATTGACTTTTTGACAACAACTGACTTACTTCACAAATTCTGATACCTTCAGCCCTTTCTACCCTCTACCCCCGCACTATCCCCTGCCCCGCTGTTTTCTGTAACCTACTGATCATCCCTCCTCCCTTCTGCCATCCAATACCCTCGCTTCCTTCCCTATCCTGTAGCGCTGTATAGCCCTTGTGGCTTAGCGCTTCTTTTTGATTATAATAATATGACTATAAACAATGAAAAAAAATATGCAGGTATTCATTAACACACACACACAGTCATATATGTATTCATGCAATTGTATGGTTATGGATATTTGCCTAAAACTAACAAAACAAAGCAAGCCATTAAGTAAGGTAAAGTTTAATCAGGTATGGTAAACTAAAGCATGTTATAAAAAAAAGTAGAATGGCTATCAGAGTACAAACTCTTAAGACATCATGAAAAATTAATGTACTTAACATACAGATACCAAACTACAAAGGATAAAAATAATTGCACAGGGATAGTAAGAGGATAGGCGAAGTCCAAAAGTAGAGGTAGAAAAAGAACGTGTAGTTAGCTATGGGATTTGGAATTACCTGTAGTTACAGAGCTATGCCTGTGGTGTCCTGCCTTCAGTAATTAATATACATTTTTTAAATTTTCAATATTTGTAGCACTGCTACCTCCTCTTATAATTATGTAATTCAATATGATCTATGTACCAGCAGAATATTTAACAATAATCTTTATGGATCTTTTCTGTGTGCAAAAGAAGAATGTATTATTTATAAATAAAGGTATTATAGTAATTATTGTTTTATCTCTTCCACTAGAATAGACATTAACTTTGATATTACAAATTTCATCTTTGATTAACCTGTTGCTCAAGTGAGTGGAGTCTTAGCTCACATCGCTCCTTCTCTTGTCGTAGAGCCTCCAGCTGATTAGTGAGTCGGCGAATCTTTTCGCTGTCGACTTGCCGCTCTCGACGATGATCACTACTCATATCAAGAGTCTACAAGATAAAAAACGAACATCTGTGTAAAGTCATTAGGCAGAATAACGAGCGTTTTCAATGTATACTACAATACGAAAGTTGTGCATACATATTGGTCCAGGATGGATCAAAATGCCATGCAAAATTTCCTCTAGTAAGTGTGGGTTATTTGCGAATTGTTTCAGCTACGGTATTGTAATTTTTGTTCATTAATTATGAAAATGAATTAAGATTTCAGTAGCCCTTTGTGACCCTTGTCATTCATGAAACACAAAGCAGCATACTCCACCAGCAATGCTTTTGTTCTGTTTTTACCTGAAGGGCACACTAATGTTTCAGCTCCTGGAACATCACTGAAATGATCAGCAAGCGATCAATTCTTTCATGGTAAGCATGAAAACATAGAAAAGTATAATGAGGCTTGATTGCATATCCACACCGTGTACATCCAAGACCCTAATAACAAATGGAGTAATACAGAGAATTTTATAAACTAACCAAACTTTATTAACAATCTAGGAAACTTTATCATACACAACATTGTAAAGAAAATTACCCAATAATTCCTACAGATTTTAATATAAATCTCAGTCAATCAAATAATTGCAAAGCTGCAATTTTCCAAAATAACATGTATAAATCTCTTTAAAATAATTTGCATTGTCAAGCTCACATCCATTACAGAGATAACTGCTTTATCATTGGGTTAATATGGATGAATATAATAGCCCCACAAAACTCAAACAATTACCAAAGATAACAGACCATTACCTTTCCCTTCTAATTATAAAGATCATTAAATCATTACTTAAACCAATTATATTAATTCTGGAATGAAGCTCAATAATAGTATGATTTGATTTGAAAAACACACTTCTGTGTAAAGGGGGCCTCGAGTAAGTGCCCACTTAGAACATATTTCATTCACTTGGTGCTTACCTCATTGAGCCCCAGTACAATCCATCACTTACTTTATACTTAATCCAAGGCCTCCCTTGCACCTGCTCGAGTGTTATGTCCAGAAGATGTACCCATTAAAATGCAACTGGCACCAACATTACAACACAAGGATTACAACTAAAGACATAACAAGCACACAACTAACGGTGAGCAATTCAGTTAAAGGAAAAAAGAAAAAAAAAAAGAAAAAAAAAAAAAAAAAAAAATTACAGAAGTGTACTTTACTGAGACATTTTACCTGTGGAACAAGCTTCTTTAGTCAGTGACAAATGACAAGCATTTGTGTGAGAAAAAAATCATGTCAAAATAACAAGCATATTTCACTGCAAAGTTGTAAAGTGACTGAAGAAGCCTGTTCCACAGGCAAGATGTCTGAATAAAATTCTTTTCTGCAATTTTGTCTTTTTTTCTCTACTTGTTGGCTCTGCACTGTTTGTCACCAGTTCTGAAAGGGCTCCATACAAGTGCAAGGCACATGATGAACCTTACAGGAGTCAGCGTTGAGCATTTGTATGACTGAAGCATAAAGCAGCCACCTGGGGCTCCCACCACAGAATTACCTTGCAGACAATTACCATAACTAGACTGTATTCATCTACAATCACTCATTCTGAATCCAATAACAAAAACTGCTAACAAATTTGTACTCGCCTAATTGAGGTGAGTACGACTTTGTTAGCAGTTTTTAGACAATCCAAATGAAATACCCTCATAAAAATAATAAAGCTGCTCAAGTGTCAGCATCATTTATTTCAACACTTCAAGAGCTCTCTTGAAACAAAAATATTTCCAAACACTTAACCAATATTATAAATCTTTTTGAGAAAATGGTACACAAGCAAATGTGATCTTGGAATTTAAACAGCATATTAAGCCCATGTCAGTTTGGTTTCAACCACCCCAAAAATTACAAACACCATCACAACACAAATGCTTAACAATATACACATTACCTGAAAAAATGAGTATATGTTAAACCTGTTTACTGGTATACAAAAAGCATATGGTAGTGTTGATACCATTACCCTTGTTACCAAACTAGAGGACTATATAGACTCAGAGGACATACTCTCTCTTGCAAATCTTATGTTAGTGATGGACATAAACCTATGACCACAAATGATATATCCTCAATAATTACCCATCAGTATTGAGGTACCACAAGGTAGCATCTTGGGCTTGCTACTGTTCCTACTTTATATCAATGACCTACAAAATTCACCCCAGCAGCTTTAACAAGTACTATTTGCAGATGAAACTACAACTGTCATCTCAAACACAGATCCACCTATCCTTAACAATATAAAGGCTGACACACAACACAGAAAGACCATATTACATAAATGCTTGGAAACAAAATTATTCATGTTACAGTACTGATTTAAACCATTCATGTTTATTAACCATTTATTTAAATGCTTGTTAAGAGCACTTGTTTATAGCACATTTTCTTGTTACTTAATTTAAAATTACACATACTGTATGTATGGCTTTCTATTACACCCAGGTAAAAGAAGGACTCAATCTAAGACTTATAATTTAGAAAGAGGATTTGAGAATACATAGTAATATTTATTTCTATGTGCATGCTAAGATGTATTTTTTTTTACGACACTGGCCGTCTCCCACCAAAGTAGGGTGACCCAAAGAGGAAATACTTTCATCATCACTCACACTGTCTTGCCAGAGGTGAGCAGATATGACAGTTTAGATGTCCCTCCAAACAGCAAATATCCCTACCTCTTCCTTAGAATGTAGGCATAGTACTTCCCACCTCCAGGACTCAAGTCTGGCTAACCAATTTCCCTGAACCTCTTCACAAATGTTACTTTGCTCACACTTTAACAGCTCATCAGGTCCCAAAAACCATCTGCCTCCACTTATTCCTAACACACTCACACATGCCTTAATAATAAAAAAAATTCCACCTGGATGTCCAACTGAGGTGTTCTCTACTTACCTCCTTCAGGTGTTTCTGTTGCATCTCGTCTTCACAGTCTCCAGGTCATCAATCTTCCGTCGTAACTCCATATTCTCAATGCGAAGAGCACTAATATTGGAATCTAGCACAGGCTGTTCAGAGGTTGGCCGCTGACGATCATGCTCATACTGGTTACATGAAACATGCAAGGTATTATTAGTATTATTATTAATATTAGTATTATTATTATTCATTAAGAAAACTGAAATCTCACATTACGATTAAAAGAATTCTAGGAAAAAACACCAAAAATCTAAGTGTTTGTAAAGATATGTAAGTTAATTTTAAGTAAAGTTCTGTATGCCAAAAATCTACAGAAAAAGCCTGTATGTAAGCTACTGTATCAAACAAAAACTTAGAGAGATTAAAAATAAGCCATTTTATCTATGATCAAGCAAAGCAATCCTACCTTATTTAAAATCTTCTTAAGGTCTGTTCTGTCCTTCTCAAGTCTAAATTCTGCCTTTTCAATGTCCTTTTTTTCAGCTTCACTTATGGCCAACTTCCTCTGTTGATGAAGAAGTGAGTGAGGAAGCTGGTGGGTAGTGCCAGCACCTCCCAAGATGGGACAAAATATTGACACCCAGTCCATTATAGTAAATTTATAAAGAGGGCTTTTAAGCAAAAAATTCAGCCATGAAATATAGAAGAGGTGATTCAGGGATAAATATCATGCTGATACTCTGACTAAGGGTTTTTTTGTGATTCAGCATCAAAATAGACTTGAAGCATAACATCCTGGTCACACTGCAATCTATGCTCCCAAACAAACTCAAAAGTACTGGTAGAAAACCACTACTACTTCCTCCTTCCCTTTTCCTTTCCTCCTTTATCCTCTCTCTCTCTTTCATTACAAACCTACATCCCACATGGGTCATTATGCAATTGTAGTAGACTTAAGGATTTTGTCCATATACAATTTATTCTACAAAGGTAGTAAGCTGGTGGATAGCAACCATACAGGAAGATACTACTGTCCTATCACATGTGTGAAATGGAAACCTGTTGAATGTCATAAACACGGCAGGATTGCTGATCTTTTCTTTTTGTCTTATGTAAATCCTCCCACCACTATCTACATCCAGTATATGCTTTGTATGTGAATATGTATCCATGTGAGTATAAATATACACTCATCTGAGTTTTTTCTATTTTTTTACAAGTTCTTTTTACTTGCAGCAGTTCTATTAAAATTTCATGGGAAAGTAGATTAGAATCCTCCATAAGACATGCCAGTCTAAAATGCCAGGCGTCTAGCAACCCTTTCTTTTAATCAATAAAAAGAAGGAAATTTTTACAGCTATTTAATGAATAATAGTGAACACATTTACCTCTTTGGGTCATCCTACCTAGGCAGGAAATAACAACAAAACAGTTCTCCAGAATGTAAAATTCTGCAAACTAGTTGATGAAATGCTTTAGGAATCCTACCAAACAGTACCTTAAACTGGAGAAAGCTGCTGTAACTGGAAGGCAATCATTTTATGGTACTGTAGCATCTTTACATGGTAACCTACTGCACAAGAAAACCAGCACAATATCAGTCATGGTACTGTGCCTTTTTATTCTTCATAATTCTTTTAAATGCGGAAAAAAAATTTTCCTCCATAAGCCATGCATGTCGTAAGTGGCAACTAAAATGCCGGAGCAAGGAGCTAGTAACCCCTTCTCTTGTATAAATTACTAAATTTAAAAAGAGAAACTTTTGTTTTTCTTTTTAGGTCACCCTGCTTTGGTGGGATACAGCCAGTTTGTCGGAAAAAAAAAAAATATTAATTATGGACAGGCTGAGACAGCAGAGAATTTCTACTGACAGGTGCTGAACAAAGACCTACATCCTTGCAGAGCAGAACAATCCTGGTTGTGTTCATACATGATCCTATTGTACCGTATTAAGAGTCACATTCAACAAACCCAAATATCATTTTGCAAGTATTGTGCTGAAATTCTTATATCAGGGTCATGGACAAGAATGATGGAAAACTTATCTGATTCTACATCCACAAAGTACACGTAGTGTTGGGAACTCTATGTGAAACTTAGATGAGCAACAGGTGAGGCTACCAAGAGCTTTCTTTTAAACAGACTGTCGTTAAGTCAGTCCCCAGTACTACAGGTCCACCATCACAAATCCGGCAATCAGTTATTCAGTTCCTTCAGTTATTCGGCACTAATTTCGGCTAGCATAATTTCAAATTTCCAGGGTTGCCACACCAACCTGCTGTTACTGTTTGGTGGTGCTACTTGCTGCATAAGTCATTCAAATTTCTTTTTCTCCATTTATTGCTATAACCTGCTTACTTTTAGCCCTAGCCATAGTTCCAATGAATAAAAGAAATGCTTCTCAATGTGTAAAGCACATACACAGTACATTGTCCATTAAAGATAAGGTAGCTTTGAAGCCACTGTCAGTTGCCATGAGCTCAGTCTTGTGATGCAGGGGAATATGCTGTATTATTACGCTAATATCAACACTACAGCTTATTTGCCTATCACAATTGATCTAATATGACATAATAAACAATATAAATAACAAAAACATGTTAAATACTCCAGAATGAATAATATTTGGCATAATACCGAGCAGTTCGATGGAGGTATGAAAAGGACATGGGATACAAGTACCCTGTCTTGGGGCTTATATTAGAGAAAACGCAGTTTAGCACATGGCTAACTGTGATATACGCTCGTACTGCACCATAAAACTGCAACAAAAAAGCTATTTTCTCTACATAGATTATCACACAAGCATATGTGTAGAGAACCTAGGATAACCCAAAAAAAGTCAGACAACGTGGCTTATTTCTAGTACATGGCTTAGGCTAGCCATATATGATTTTTGGTAAATTTTTGATTTCCAGCCAGGGTAGAAACATTGGGCATGTTACTTTCCATCTGTTGTCTATGTTCACCCATCAGTAAATGGGTACCTGGGTATTAGTGGACTGGTGTGGGCGTTATCCTGGGACACTGACCTAATTTGTCTGAAATGCTCAGCATAACAAGGGGCTTTCTATATAGTAGTATGTCACTGATGTCAGCTAGGCCTGTATACCATGTCCATGTATGTGTAGTGAATAAAGACATTATTATTATTATTTTCTCAATTGTTTGTTGGGCTATCTTATTATTGAAACTTGGGCAATGTATGATGGAAAGATACTTCTTAACGTACACCAAAAATGAAAGAAATCAGACCATAAATAGTGGAGTTCACTTCTCAGCCATTAGCAGCCACTTAGCGGTATATTTTTGTATGGTTTTTATGGTTATATTCTCGTTTTTTTTTTTGGTCTCATTTGAGAGAATGGAAGATATATTACAGAAACAGATATGATTTTGATTACTTTCATGATGAAAAGTACCTTGAAATTGCGCTCACAGTAGCCGAAATGTTCTAGTCTTTAGCAATGCAGGGAGTAGTCCAAATTCTAATATGCAGTCAAGAATGGGTTGACATTATTTATACAATTATTACAATAATGCAGTAGTCTGCGTAACAGTAAATCTTCTATTTTTTGTGTGAAAAAAAATTCCAAATGGTAAGCAAGAGTAATATAAGAGGGGCCTGTAGCCGTAACTAATGAACAGAGAAAATGTTATTTTAGTGCCAGGAATGTCTGCATTGTTTATTCTGGACCCTATTTTGAAACTGGCATCTGCTGAAATTTGTGTGAAATTGGCCAAATTGCCAATTTCTGACCACTTTATTGGGTAGTTGAAATAAGGGAATGGGTGGTTTCTTGTACTTAGTCGACAGAATATAAGTAAGTTTATTCAAGTATATTTTTGATAAATATTTTTTTCTCAGTTGTTTGTTGGGCTATCTCATTGAACTTGGGCAATGTATGATGAAAAGATGCTTCTTAACGTACATATGTGCGCACACACACACAATAAATAAGGGAGTTCACTTCTCAGCCATTAGCCGCCTCTTTGCGGTATATTTTCGTATGGTTTTTATGGTTGTATTCTCGGTTTTTTTGGTCTCATTTGATAGAATGGAAGATATATTACAGAAACAGACATGATTTTGATTGCTTTCATGACGAAAAGTACCTTGAAATTGAGCTCAAAGTAGCGGAAATGTTAGATTTTTGCCGATGTTCAATGAACTTTGTGCAAATCAAGTTGGTTAATGTTATTAAGTGTATTCTAACATAACCACTCTGTAATCTGGCAAACTCAGCAATCTAGCACACTAAAGGTCCCAATGATGCCAGATTTGTGAGGGAGGACCTGTACTGACAGAATTTGTTAATTTTTGTGATACGTTGAAATTATTTCATGGCCAAGTGATTTGATATTGTATCAATGACAACTATGTTCTGGGAGTTCTACATAAAAAATAGGTTGAATGCTGGTTAAACGATACCCACAGAACTATTTCAAGATTGTGACTTTCAAATGCAAATTTGCCTGTTTGATTCCCAATACTTTTTATACAATTTGTTACTTACATGATATAATGAAATTCTCTTTATATCTCATATACTGAGTGGGTTTAGGAGGCCTAAGATAATATGTAGGACCATAAGAGTAGGAGTCATTTAGTTAAGTTTGGCTGTGTGAAGAGAATGTTAGGTGAGAGGATGATTAACAAGTGTTCAACTAAAAGAAAATGGCCAGAAGAATGTTAGGTGAGAGGATGAAAGCAAAGAGGAGAATGTATGAGAGTATAGTTATACCAACACTCTTGTATGGGTGTGTGAGGCATGGGTAGTGAATGTTGCAACAAGAAGGCTGGAGGCAGTGGAGATGTCATGTCTGAAGGCAATGTATGGTGTGAATATAATGCAGAGAATTAGTAGTTTGGAGATTAGGAGGAGGTGCAGGATTACCAAAACTATTATCCGGAGGGATGAGGAGGGGTTATTGAGATGGTTTGGACATGTAGAGGGTGGAACAAAATAGAAAGACTTTGAGAGTGTATAAATCTGTAGTGGAGATAAGGCAGGGTAGGGGTCAGCCTAGGAAAGGTTGGAGGGAGGGGGTAAAGGAGGTTTTATGTGCAAGGGGTTTGGATTTCCAGCAAGTGTGCGTGGATTTTAGGACTTGACATGCTGTTGGAGTGTAAGCAAGGTAACATTTATGAAGGGATTCAGGGAAACCAGCAGGCCGGACTTGATTCCTGGAGATGGGAAGTACAGTTCCAGCACTATGAAGGAGGGTGTTAATGTTGCAGTTTTATAACTGCAGTGTAAGCATGCCTCTGGCAAGACAATGATGGAAGCTTTTCTTTTTTGGGCCACCCTGCCTTGGTGGGAAATGCCCGATGTGTTAATAAAAAGAAAAAAGTATGATAAGTGTTCAAATGAGGGAAAATGATCAGGAGGAAGAGAGGAAAATGCAGAATCTCAAGAGGAAGGGTAAGGAATACATATTTAAAAAATCTCGAGAGTACAAAAGAGCATGTTCGGGATGTAACTTAAAATGACCTGGAGGCATCTATGCTATGACTGCTTCCCTTACGAGAGCTCCTTAATGAAACTTATAAATCAGAAACAATGAGTTAATTTGTATATCTCAAAAGAAAAATGAATTTGACAGGGACACTATCATTAAAAAACTACTGTTTAAAAATAAGTAATCTGATATCCCAATGATTTCTTACATGATTGTGAGATAGCAAGTATGATTTAGAAAAGAATCTGGAAAGAAAGCAATACATTACATTCTATTGCTACTGAAGAAGCAATGTGAATACAAGAGAAGAACGGAATTCCTCCAAACTGTACTAGCAACTAAGAACTAAAGATTATTTTTATCTATATGTGTACTTAAGTTTATGGGTGTATTTATCAACAAATACAGATATGGATAAAGAAAATTCTACGACAGAAAAAGCAAGGTAAAGAATTTAAAATTAATTTTACAAACAAAAGAGATAAATAAAACATGTATGTGTACTTTATATCTTAAGAATAATAAAAAAAATTAACTTATATCAATGTTATAATATATCAAGAGTACTGACTGCAATAAACCATAGGTACTGTTGACCAAATAATATACTCAACTACTAGACCCAATTCTGTTTACAGATGGCCCTTTGAAACTTATATATTGACTATAATTTTGATAATTTATTAGTAGACTTCTCATTACATAAATAATTATTAACCCTCTAACTGTCCATACATAGATCTACGTTTGCGCATGTAGTGCTCCCCCCTTGATTTCCTCCATAAGAAAGAATGTAAAAAAAAAAAAAACGTACATCTACGTTTGGAGCGTTACGTGAGCAAACGTAGATCTATGTTTGGACAGTTTAAGGGTTAAAATACAAAAATTATATAATAACTAAATAAAGACTTAATGTGGTATCATACAGTAGAATCATCCTCAGCTTAGCAACAGGGATATGTTAAAATAAGAACATGAATGAGGAAAATTTACAGTAAATAAAATATGGTTGTTTGGGGAAAATAAATTCTGGACAATTTTCCTGTTAAATTCCAACTCTGATGGAAGTATCTAATAAGCACCAACAGCTTGCCTTGTGCAGAACTGTTGCCACGCACATATATTATTATTATCATGGGGGAGCACTGAACCTGTAAGGAATATACAGCACCTGTGGGGGAGGGGGGGATTATGGAAGGCATTCAGGCTCAATTCAGAGAACTGGAACACAGATGCAATTCCCTAGATCAAGAGCCCCTCACCAGCATCAAGGAACCTCCCTTGAGGGGTGCCATACACACTTAAAATATTGTCATTAAACTGAGCTGCTTGGTAATGTAAATTATGTCTTAAAACTTCACCAAGTAGTTAATTGTAAACCACTAGTATTGATTTGTGTTTTATTATAAATGGTATAAAATACCAACAAGATGATAAGTAAGGCACATATACAACACTAGGTATCTTTAAGAATGTAACATTTTGCCTGCTCTGCAGACTTCAACTGTTGAATAGAGATGAATTACAATCCTGGAGACAGTAGATACTTAATGTTCCACATGTCACTCATCAATTTGTGTTATGTTTGGAAGTTGATGTATTAGGACATAACCCACCAGCATAACATTCTGTTTCTCGACTTCACTGATTCTTTATTAAGAGCCTTATCTTTGGATGTCATTTTTCTTTAATTTTCATAAGCTTTTAATGTATGTGAATTGACACAGGTATGTCTTATTCACATACTTGTTGGTACTGTATATTTTACCAGTGACATTCAATAACTTACAATGTCTGTCATTCAATGTAATCTCTGAGAATACTGGGGTAATCAGGAAGAGAATCAGCTGATTATCTCTCAGCATGTATTTGTCAAAGAGAAATTAAATTTACCTTTTGCTATGTTCTCTGACACTATTCTGACCTATAGCCAGACACCTTATACAGTGGAGTAACAGCTATTGGCCTAGCCCCTTGCTGGCATTCAAAGCACCAGGAATGACCCTATCTACTCTGCATACCCGAGGGCACACTGCCGGGTTAGAAAAGATACACAAGCCTCCCCAAACATGATAAAAGAAAACTGGTATATAGAGTACTGGATTAACAATGTTTGACTGTACATGAATCCTATGATAAACTCGTTTTACAGGTAGAACACAGAATTCTGACATGAAACATTATGATTTCTTCAATTCACTTTATGTAACATAAAGAAAGCATAGACAAGTCAAGAGACTGCTTTGAGTCTGATCCACCCCATTAAAAACAGGAAATGGGAGACCATTTGTCTAACAGCCTGAGGAACTCTCAATTCAATTTCTGGGCATGGAGTGAGAGGGAAAAATCTCAACTACAATACTCATGCTTATCTAATAGTAATTGTAAGTACTTAGGAGTTAGGTGTTGTGGGTCACATACTAGGTAAAGAACCCAACTGAAATAAGTGATAATGACTGATTTTGTTGGGCTATAGCTGATAAACTTTTATAATATGAATAAAGATAAAGTACCTTACACAATAATATTTAAAAAACTTGAAAACTACTTATTAGAAACCAGTGCTATAGCACTTATGACATAGGACACTGCCTATCTTTGTGAAGTAGTACTATATAGATGTTAGGCTGATTCCTTGCTTTTATGCAACACACTTATTCAGGCTCAATAACTTGATACAATATATAGTTCATAATAATGAGAAAAACAAATAACGGCATGTGAAGCATATATAATACTAACAAAGTTCAAATCTGGATACAACCCACCTCCAGATCTGCAAGTTGAGAGCGCAGTTCAGACTTCTCTTGCTCTAGACGGGTTACCTTTGAGATAAGCTCATCTGTCGTTGATGATCGCTCACCAAGGCTCTGGAAAATTAACGCACATTAACTTTTATTCTGAAGACTCTTAGGAAGATACATTTTTAGTAAACAAGCTCACCCTCTCCTATGCCAATTTCTTTAGGGTGGCATATCAACAAAAGTTTTATCTTTAACTAATTCCACATGCAGTAACTTGAATTCTGCACCAAACTCAAATAGGTAATTACTGTATTTAATTTTCAAATTACCCTACTGTTACTGCAACTGCCATAACAGGTCTCTCTCATGGTGCACCATGCTTTTATAGTGAACCATGCAGTTGAAAAAATTGAACTAGTTTCCAAAGGTCATATTTGTAAGTGTAGGTGTTTGTGTTTTGGGATGTGTACAGGTTTGGGACCACCTTATGCAACAGAAGATTGAGTACAATAGATTTGTATATCATATGGTATATGGTATATATGCAGTTTAAAAACTGTAGTGTAAAGCACCCTTCTGGCAAGACAGTGATGGAGTGAATGATGGTGAAAGTTTTTCTTTTCGGGCCACCCTGCCTTGGTGGGAATCGGCCAGTGTGATAATAAATAAAAAATCAATGGTATATAATACCGACAAGACTACAGTACTGAACACCTGCTCCTAGACTGAGGGACTGGTGACCTCATCATCCACCTCTCCAGTCTTTATTGTATTGATAAAGCCACTGATTGGCCAAACATCTACAGAATAAAGATATGTTGTACCCAGATGTTGCACATGTAACAGATTTACTCACCCCTCTAAGAGACTTCATAGTCATCTCTAACTCAGCATTCCTTAACTCAGCATTAGAAAGATCTTGCTGAACTTTATTTTTGGACTCTGAAAGTTGTTCCTTTTGTCGTTTGAGTTCTGACATTGCACTCTGCAAGTCAGCCACTCTCTCATCCAACTGACGTCTTTCTGCTTCACTTCGAGACAAAAGATTCTGAGACTGCAAAAAAATATTACATGAGATTCTGGGACTGTAAAGCAAAGACAAGATGGTGGGATGGTGGAACTATAAAGCAAAGATAGTGGCACTGCAAAACAAAGACAAGATAGTGGGACTGTTAATCAACGACGAGATAGTGGGACTGTAAAACAACAAGATAGTAGGACTGTAAAACAAAGACAAGATTCTGGGGCTGTAAAACAGACATGATGTAATACAATATTCCTGTCTTGAAGTGTTGCATAAACTGTGTTGAGAAATTTTACAATAACCTCATTAATGATTAAATTTTGCCTGAAACACTAAGTAAACTTACGGGCTCCGTAAACATATTTTATCATTTATATACCCCAACGTATTACACCTATGCCTACACTGCTCTAACAAAGATTTGGATTTGAATCTATGTATTTTTGCGATTGTGGAAAGATGAGGTAAAAATAACAGACCCTGGAGAGTTCTTCTTGCATGCTGCTGGATGACGACACTGTCTCCTTCAGCGAGCGATTAATGGAAGACAGCTTGTCCTTCAGTTCGGATTCAGAATTAGAGATGGCAGCCATGCGGGTCTTCAGGTCCTCTACTTTGCCCTTGAGTGAAGAGTTTTGATCTTCAAGACTTCTAATAGTTCGGTTGTAATTCTCCCGGGTGACGACTAGATTCTGTTGGCATTAGCATTATAGTGAGTAGCCATGTGAATAATTTTTAATATAAATGCATTAAGAAAAAGAGTGGATTCCAATTCGAACAATTCAAGAATGTCAACATAATAGCACAAATGAAAATGCATTTACTGAATCTTACATTTAACTTTTTATTCCTTCAGATGCAAAACAGAAAGATTGCTTGCATGTATAAAGCTGAAAGAAAAAAATTTCTATTATCACTGAGTATCTGGTAACTTAGTAATATCAGCAAGTGCCTAATAGTAATAGGCTATTACTCCACTCCAACAATCACTGTATTCAATTATTGAGAAGGAGATGCACCGGAGAGTAATACATACATAGTATTTCAATATATGATACATTACTGTCATTGTGGAAGCCATGTGGCAGATGTTGCAAATGTATGGAATAGGTGGTAGGTAACTAAAAAAAAAAAAAAAAGCATTTTTATGCAGAAAGTGAGGGTCAGGTTAGGGTATATAGGACAGAGGGGAGGACTATTTGCCAGTGGGGTTGAAGTGTGGGAATTAAAAGATAGTAAGGGGTCATTAAGAATATAACACAGAGGGGTGAAGAGAGGTTGCTAAGTCTGCATGGGCATTTAATAAAGAGGATGGAGAGGGACAGATGAATGAACAGGATGTATTAATCTGGGTTGGAAGGTAGAAATAGGGGGTCATCCTAGGAATGGATGGAGGAAGGGGATAAATGAGGCTTTGAGTTTTATGTGCTTGAGCATCTAGCACCCTTGTGTGAGCACGTTAATGGAGACGAGTGGTTTTTAATGGACATGTTGAAGTATGAGCAAAGTAGCATTTATGAAGAGATTCAGGAAAACCAGTTAGCTGGACTTGAGTCCTGGAGGCGAGATGGGCGGGAGTACAGATGCTGCAGGTTGGAAGGTAATCTGAACTGTGATGCTGCCACACTTCTCTTAAAATAGTGACTGAATGAACAACAGAAAATGTGTTTTTTATTTTGGGTTACCCTACCTAGATGGGAGATGGCCATAAAAAATTAATAAATTAAACCCTACCATGTTATAATTTGAGTCATAATTCATGTATGGGGCATTTGTGCTGACATATAGGTTCTGATCTCTCACCCAACATAATTACCCTAAAGAAATACTGTGTGCAATAAGATCACAGTAAACAGGTGATATCACAATATGCAGAACCACCACTGTGAAATACTGTATAATGCATTACTACATTTGCAGACAAACTAAGTAGATTTTGTTCAGCAGCATATAAATGTGAACAAGTGTGTAAATAGGAGCAAGGGGCTAGTAACCCCTTCTCCTGTATACATTACTCAAGTTACAAAGAGAAACTTTAGTTTTTCCTTTTAGGCCACCCTGCCTTGGTGGGATAGGGCTAGTTTGATGAAAAAAAAAGTGTGTAAATAAAACAATATACTGGAAAAAAGTCTCATAATGGAAAACAGGTCCAACAATAGAAGTTTATATGGAAAAATGTTTGTAAAATAGTCTTTAAACTATATAATAATTTAACCATATGCAAATTGAATCCATGAAAATGCAATTTAGTTACAACTGAAAAAATAGTCATGTTCCATACAACACACTCCAGTTTTTCCTTGCTCTCAGTCACCATTAAAAATATTTTTATATATTAGATAATAAAATCCGCTCTTTATTAGTATTAAATTAAAAACTATTACTACTCTCACCTTCCTGTAATTAAACTTGATTGCTTCTTATTTCTCAGGTGCTGCATCACCTTTATGGGTTTAGTACTTCTTTGTGAATTTAATATTAATCCAGAACTTGCCAGCAAGAAAACCTTTAAACTTCTTGGAACAAAGAGATCATTCATTCATACTACTGTGCATGATACTTCTATAAGACCCTCCATACACACTAATTCTGACCTGAAACTCTTCTTGGATCCTGAGATCCAAGAAGAGGCAGTATATATAGTATATGCTACAAGTATTGGAAACTTAAAATATTATATGTACTACAAATCAGCCACTAGACATGACAACACAAGCATAGCTTTGCTCCAGTCATAAAAAAAAAGGTAAACTATATTTACTGACCTCAATTTCCATCTGTTTTTCACTAAGAGCTTTTTTGGTAGCACCAAGATCTGATTCGAGTCTTCCTTTCGAGTCATCGAGGAGTGTAGCTCGCTGCTCACATGCACGTAGTTTCTCCTTCATATCGGTGTTTTCCATTTCTATTCTGCCAACACTATTTTTCAGTTTCTGTACACGATCCTGTTGGTAAACATAAAAAATGGGCTACTACTCTATCAACTATATTGTCTTATTAGTTATATGCATTTTTCAGTGATGGTTGATGAATTGTTAAACACCATAATTACAACTCTCTCTTTACTTGCAACAACTTTTTTTTAACGTGCTGGCCGTCTCCCACCGAGGAAGGGTGACCCGAAAAAGAAACTTTCACTATCATTCACTCTATCACTGTCATACCAGAGGAACACAGATACAACGGTTTAGATGTCACTCCAAACAGCCAATATCCCAAACCCCTCCTTAAAAGTGCAGGCATTATACTTCCCACCTCCTGGACTCAAGTCCAAATATCTCTCATATAAAACCCTAAGGCGCATATTGTTAACTAACACTGAATACCTCTTAACATAGGAGGTGTTGTGCAGCAGAAAAGAATAAGTGCCACTATAGCCAAAATCCAGGTTAGAACCAATCGATTCATTAATGTTTTATCTGTGGGATTGTGCAGACACTGTCTTCCTCAGAGCTCCATAACAAAGTATGGTAATTTAAACTTCAATGCTCTGATCTCCTTCATGCCTGCATATTTTCTAGATTGCTTGGATTTGGCATTATTATTTTTTTCTGCTGCACAATGCCTCATATATTTACAGAGACCTTACAGTATAAGCAAAGGATTCAAATATTGTATTTTCAAAAGCCCTTGTTAGAATGAAAATACATGTAGTACAAATTTATAACCCACTTTATCTAATAACAAACTCAAACATTGTCAAATACAAGGTGAACCATTATATATTGTCATTTATCTCTATAAATATTCATTTCTCTAGCTAATTTTATCCCATGCTAATATTTTTTTCATTCATGCTTGCTTTTTTTGCACGCGCACGCACCGACAATGCACGCGCACACACACACGCACGCGTGCACACACACACACGCACATGCACACACATTCATTCATTTATGAAAATGTTCACATCTCACACAATTTTATATTCCATCACATGCACCAGAATCTGCTTCATAAACTATATACATACAGTAATACATTATCAATGCACATTTACTGCACTTAATTCCCACTTTTTTAATATCATAATACCAAACTTTACTTTTTCATAAGTAATACATCATTATGACTGAATACCTACTTTTTACCAGTTGCATTTTCCCTACCTTCATTAGTAACTTTTCTTTAGCCTGTGTTCTGAACAACCCTTGTCTATCTAAGTTTTTGATACTCTAAAATAAACATGCATTATGAAACAGGAGAATTAATATTTGTAAGAAACTTACTGTCAGAGTGCTTTGCATCCCCTAGATCGCCATTTTCGGAGTATTGCTCGTCTTCTTTAGGGTACAAATTTTCCTTTCCCTTGCGTCGAAGAGCTTTCCCCCCTAAAGTGAAAAAAACAACATCATTAAAGACAAAATTTATTCTTTTATTCGGGAAAAAAAAAACTATCAAATACAAATTTTTTTCCCAAAAAAGTAAAAGTTTTTTTTTTTGGGAGTTACAACGTCTGGCTGCTCTAGGCCATTGGGCCCAAATTAGATTTGATTTAAATTAGTAAAAACAAAAATCCTGTTGTGGATTTGATACGCTTTTTTGAGTTTATCATCAGCATTCTTTTTTTTCTTCCAGTTCTGACAGAGTTGAGTTACATTTCGTCAGTTTACTTCTGGGTGACCCCGATTCCGAGAGCTGCCGTAAAGATCTTTACCCGAGCCACAGCGTACCCTGTAATTTGTATATATTCATAAACAAACATTTTCTTTCTAATCTAAAAAAAGTTTGATTTTAGTGATGAAAAAGACAGCTGTCTGGCCATCCTTCTAAAATGGGATTTATACAACATTTGTTTTATGTTTTTGTCTACAACAACTTAAAAATTACAATTGATGGGGCCCAAAGATAGTAGTGCCCTGTGGCAACTTTGTATGATATGTATGTATTTTTGTTTTATAATTAAGCAAATCAATTTTAAATTAAATGTTTTTTTTTCATTAACCTTTTTTTTTTTTTTTTTTCAAAAGCGGCCCCTCTCCCCCGAGGCAGGGTGACCCCAAAAAAAAAAAAGAAAATCCCCCCAAAAAAATACTTTATCATCATTCAACACTTTCACCCCACTCGCACTTATCACTGTTTTTGCAGAGGCGCTCAGAATACAACAGTTTAAAAAGCATATACGTATAAAGTTTACACAAACATATCCTCCAAACTGCCAATATCCAAAAACCACCCCTTTAAAGTGCAGGCATTGTACTTCCAATTTCCAGGACTAAAGTCCGACTATTTTGAAAATAACCGGTTTCCCTGAATCCCTTCACTAAATATTACCCTGCTCACACTCCAACAGATCGTTAGGTCCCAAGTACCATTCGTCTCCCATTCACTCCTATCTAACACACTCACGCACGCTTGCTGGAAGTCCAAGCCCCTTGCCAACAAAACCTCCTTTACCCCCTCTCTCCAACCCTTTCGAGGACGACCTATACCCCGCCTTCCTTCCCCTATAGATTTATATGCTTTCCATGTCATTCTACTTTGATCCATTCTCTCTAAATGACCAAACCACCTCAACAACCCCTCTTCTGCCCTCTGACTAATACTTTTATTAACTCCACACCTTTTCCTAATTTCCACACTCCGAATTTTCTGCATAATATTTACATCACACACTGCCCTTAAACAGGACATCTCCACTGCCTCCAACCATCTCCTCGCTGCTGCATTTACCACCAAGCTTCACACCTTATAAGAGTGTTGGTACTACTATACTTTCATACATTCCCTTCTTTGCCTCCATAGATAACGTTTTTTGACTCCACATATACCTCAACGCACCACTCACCTTTTTTCCCTCATCAATTCTATGATTAACCTCATCCTTCATAAATCCATCCGCCGTCACGTCAACTCCCAAGTATCTGAAAACATTCACTTCTCCATACTTCCTCTCCTCCTCTCCTATCAATTTTTCTTTATCTAAATCATTTGACACCCTCATCACCTTATCTTTTCTATGTTCACTTTCAACTTTCTACGTTTACACACATTCCAAACTCATCCACTAACCTTTGCAATTTTTCTTTAGAATCTCCATAAGCACAGTATCATCAGCAAAAAGTAACTGTGTCAATTACCATTTTGAATATGATTCCCCAAAATTTAATCCACCCCTCTCCTGAACACCCTAGCATTTACTTCCTTTACAACCCCATCTATAAATATATTAAACAACCATGGTGACATTACACATCCCTGTCTAAGACCACTTTTACCGGGAAGTAGTCTCCCTCTCTTCTACACACCCTAAC
Organism: Cherax quadricarinatus; assembly: GCF_026875155.1. Classification (NCBI taxonomy): domain Eukaryota; kingdom Metazoa; phylum Arthropoda; class Malacostraca; order Decapoda; family Parastacidae; genus Cherax; species Cherax quadricarinatus. Next base: position 4,568,455 of record NC_069491.1, read on the forward strand.
CTGAGCCTCACTATCCTCATAAAAACTCTTTACAGCATTTAATAACTTACCACCTATTCCATATACTTGCAACATCTGCCAATTGCTCCTCTATCCACTCTATCATATGCCTTTTCTAAATCCAAATGCAATAAAAACTTCCCTACCTTTATCTAAATACTGTTCACATATATGCTTCAATGTAAACACTTGATCTACACATCCCCTACCCACTCTGAAACCTCCCTGCTCATCAGCAATCCTACATTCTGTCTTACCTCTAATTATTTCAATTATAACCCTACCGTATACTTTTCCTGGTATACTCAGTAAACTTATTCCTCTATAATTTTAGTCTCTTTTGTCCCCTTTCCTTTATATAAAGGGACTATACATGCTCTCCCCATCCTAGTACCTTCCCTCTTTCATACATTTATTAAACAAAAGTACCAACCACTCCAACACTATATACCCCCCTGCTTTTAACATTTCTGTCATGATCCCATCAGTTCCAGCTGCTTTACCCCCTTTCATTTTACGTAATGCCTCACGTACCTCCCCCACACTTACATTCTGCTCTTCTTCACTCCTAAAAGATGGTATACCTCCCTGACCAGTGCATGAAATTACTGCCTCTGTTTCTTCCTTAACATTTAAAAGTTCCTCAAAATATTCTCGCCATCTACCTAATACATATAAAGCAGACCATTTGGGATGCCTGGTCAACTGCCCTATATAGATTTATGCTAATATACCAATGAACACAAGTGAGAAAATCTTGGAAAATATTTAGTGACTTTTTTTTGTGTTTAACAATATTTTACTGCATGTAAACTACATTTTTTATACTGCACAAGGAAACAAAAGGTTTGTTTTGTTTGTTTAAGAACTATTCCTGTGTGTCTAGCCAAACCTGTTATTTTTATATTTTTTACCTCCAAAATAATGTTATGATATATCTGATGTCCTCAATGTTTTTGGAATTCTTGCATATTTCATAATTACCTGGACCATTATTTATGGTAGACTATAAAAGAAATTGTGACCTTCATGGAAAAAAAAAAAAAGGTTCTGCACAGTTCTTCAAAATCAGAAAATATGCACTCGTGCTATGACAAAATTTAAAGGCATCTGCATACAAAACCTGACTTTACGCAAATATTTCAGAGAGAGTCTGAAACATCACCATGTGTTTGTATCTCCTTCACAGATGGGGAGGATTAAGAGTTTACTTAAGGCTGTTTGAAATGCTTTATGGAACATTTCAATGATGGGTGATTTTCAAATGTGATTATTAGTGGTTTTTTCTTGGTGCCTGATTTCTTTTGGCTTGGCCAATACCTCTAAATTTAAAACTAAATGGAAAGTTTTGCTCAAATCTATTTTCATTCTTTTTATTACTTCTTACAAAATTGAATATGAATGCAATTTGTATATCTAAAGACAAGTAACCTCTGAAATTTGAAACAAGTCCTAATTTGAATTTTTTTTTATTAAAAGGACATAAATTTACATTATTCGCCTGGTCATAGACTGGGCCGCAGAGGTGTTGACCCGTGAATCACCATCTAGATATACTCCAGGTGTGGGATCTCTAGAAACAATCCCTGTGCATTTGGCAAGTTGACTCTCCAAGAATTTATTAAATAAAAATGCATGGAGACAAAGCAAAACTTTATTAAATAGATAAAGCTCTCACTGAGTGAGAGCCTTATCAAGTTTTAGTAACCTGATAAAGCTCTCACTGAACAAACCATTAATTTTTTAATCAATGCTTCCTCTAGGTCTTTTTATTTACTACATGTCATTTTCTTATCAAAGAAATCCTTTATTTAATGACAAAAAACTTGATCTCCATGCAGAAGTGGAGAAGCCATGTGTGTCGTAAGAAGTGACTAAAATGCTGGGAGCAAGGGGCTAGTAACCCCTTCTGTATAAATTACTAAATGCAAAAAGAAGAAAAACTTTTATTCCTTCTTTTTCAGGTCAGCTGCTTCAGTAGGAGATGGCCAGTGTGCTGAAAACAACAAAATAATTGATTGGTCAATAAACTGACGGACTGACATTCAAAATGTTACCCTTTCTAGCTCCACTTGATTCATCTGGGTCATGAGAGCTCTTAGTTCATGACGTACAATTTCAGGGTCAATTTCTGCTACATTAACTTTTTCGGGTGATCCAAGAGCTTCAATGATGCATGTATACCCTGTGGTACCAGACAGTTCAAAAATGGGGTGAAAATGCATTCCCTTTGATGAATAAGAGCATTTTGAGCTTGTGAAAAAAACCAACAAAAAAAATGCAAAAAGTATTTTAAAGCTTTGTTGTAAAAAAATTTTAATACTAAAAAAAAAAGAAAATCCCACGGGTGGGGTTTGAACCCCGCGATCAAGAGTAAAAACCCCAGCCCATCGCGCTAGCGTTGCCCAGCTAGTTCAATAATTTTATCCAATAGGTTATTTCTACCCCAAAGGGAAGGTTAGCTATGCACCATGTGCCACTTCCCCTTTGTGGTCACAGTGGTGCATATGTAATTCTATGGTGTAGAAATTTACCTGTTGGTGAATTTTACGAAGTAGCTGGCCCTGTGGCTAACGCGCGGGGGTGAGTTTTGGACTCTTGACCCGGGTTCAAACCCCCCCCGTGGTATGGATTATTTTTCAATCGGATTACGATTTTTTGGATCCGTTAAAATTTAATACTGTTACAGTAAAGGCAATTCAGGTGTATTTTAATTTTACTCCGGCTTCAGTGTATACTGAGGTTGGGACAATTACAAAGTTTAGCAATATATACTGTCTATAGTGGATTATTTAGTATGTAAACCCCCCTTTATACATAGCTCAAATTTTAAAAAGATTTGTTAATTACAAAGCAATCAAAACTTTTAAAATTAAACTTGGCGTATGAAAAATTTCACAAAGCAATACAATACTTATCTGCCGCTTTTTGCTTTACCAATTAATTTTTCACATTTCCCTTTATTAAATAAAAAAAAAATTGTATAAAGACTTCAATGTTATATATTTCTTTATTGGGGGAAAAAGGGAAACCTGTAATTTTTTTATGAGGTGGACTGCTGGTGTTTTTTTCCCGTCTAAAAACATGTGGGTTAAAAGGTGATTTTTGCTATTCTACTTACCTTGGGTCACATACACGGCTGTACACGCAAAATATTTACACCCCCATCTGAGTTTTCTTCTTTTTTTTTTTTAATAGTTCTTGTTTTTCTGTTTTCCCCTTATCTCCTGGGGAAGCGGAAGAGAATTTTCCTGCACGAGCCATGCCGTATAAGGGGGCGACAAAAACCCATAACCCCTTCTCCTGTAAAAATTAAAATTTTAATAAAAAAGCTTTAGTTTTTTTTTTTAGGTCCCCTGCCTTGGGGATAAGCCAGTGGTTTAAAAAAAATGTGTTTTTTAAATGACGTATAAATTAACAGTAAACTCTTTTTTTAAACCCGAGAGAAGGTTTGGCCCTTAACCAGAAAAATAAGAGAACCCACAATGTCCTTGCAGTCAAATTTCGTTTTTCACTTTTTTTTCATACACTGCCAAACAAAAAATTTGGAAAAAAAAAGATATTTCCCATACCACCCCAAAGCCACTGTTTAACCCCCTTGGCAACATCACCTGAAAATTCCTTTATTGGGGAAAAATCACCAACTCCCTTCCCCCATCACAGACAGTTCCAAGGAGGGGGGGGGGGAACCAGTAGCAGCGAACTGTCAGCTTGGTTGAATGAAGACAATGGGGGATAGCCCCCAGAGGTTGGTGGCTAAACCCGACAAAATAAAAAAACAGGTGCCCAACCACCATCAACAGCAGCTACCTGTAGCTAACTGGCAGAGAACTTGCTCAAAACTGAAGGGACCCAAATTCAATTCTCCGCAGAGTGGAACATATAGGTTTCTCCTTACACCTGCTGCCCCTGTTCACATAACAGCAAAGTGATATCAGGATACTCATTGACTCTAGTAGGTCATGTTTAGGTGAGCTAGCACTCTTAGATAGGGCTAAGATTTAAAATGAGCTGAAGTAGGATAATAGCTCCTAAGAATATTATTTCCAAGATACCCTTGGGAAGCCTTCTTATTGATCTATGCAAACCCCATTTTTTGCTGTCAGTCATGTATGCTAGGGTAGCAAACATCAGCATGGCTTTCAGAAATTTAAATAAATATTAACATAAGAACATAAGAAAGGAGGAACACTGCAGGAGGCCTGCTGGCCCATACTAGGCAGGTCCTTTACAATTCATCCCACTAACAAAACATTTGCCCAACCCAATTTTCAATGCCACCCAAGAAATAAGCTCTGATGTGAAAGTCCCACTCAAATCCAACCCCTCATAAGAACATAAGAAAGGAGGAACACTGCAGGAGGCCTGCTGGCCCATACTAGGCAGGTCCTTTACAATTCATCCCACTAACAAAACATTTGCCCAACCCAATTTTCAATGCCACCCAAGAAATAAGCTCTAATGTGAAAGTCCCACTCAAATCCAACCCCTCCCACTCATGTACTTATCCAACCTAGATTTGAAACCACCCAAAGTCCCAGCCTCAATAACCCAACTAGGTAAACTGTTCCACTCATCAACTACCCTATTTCCAAACCAATACTTTCCTATGTCCTTTCTAAATCTAAACTTATCTAATTTAAATCCATTACTGCGGGTTCTCTCTTGGAGAGACATCCTCAAGACCTTATTAATATCCCCTTTATTAATACCTATCTTCCACTTATACACTTCGATCAGGTCTCCCCTCATTCTTCGTCTAACAAGTGAATGTAACTTAAGAGTCTTCAATCTTTCTTCATAAGGAAGATTTCTAATGCTATGTATTAATTTAGTCATCCTACGCTGAATGTTTTCTAACGAATTTATGTCCATTTTGTAATACGGAGACCAGAACTGAGCTGCATAATCTAGGTGAGGCCTTACTAATGATGTATAAAGCTGCAGTATGACCTCTGGACTTCTGTTGCTTACACTTCTTGATATAAATCCCAGTAATCTATTTGCCTTATTACGTACACTTAGGCATTGCTGTCTTGGTTTAAGGTTGCTGCTCACCATAACCCCCAAGTCCTTTTCGCAATCTGTATGGCTAAGTTCTACATCATTTAACTTATAAGTACTAGGATTATGGGCACTCCCAAGCTTCAGAACCTTGCATTTATCTACATTGAACTGCATCTGCCACTTTTCTGACCAAGAATAGAGTTTGTTTAAATCCTCCTGAAGTTCCATAACATCTCGTTTGAATCAATTATCCTACCTATCTTTGTGTCATCGGCGAATTTGCTCATATCACTAGTAATTCCCTCATCAAGATCACTGATATATATTATAAACAACAACGGGCCCAAGACTGATCCCTGTGGAACGCCACTTGTTACAGATCTCCACTCGGATTTAACCCCATTTATGGACACTCTCTGCTCCTGTCAGTGAGCCATGACTCGATCCACGAGAGCACTTTTCCCCCAATGCCATGAGCTGCCACTTTCTTTAACAGTCTATGGTGCAGAACTCTATCAAAAGCCTTACTAAAATCTAAGTAAATAATATCAAATTCTTTATTGTGGTCAACAGCCTCAAAAGCTTTACTGAAGAAAGTTAATAAATTAGTTAGACAAGACCGGCCTCTTGTGAATCCATGCTGAGTATCATTAATCAAGCTATGCTTATCGAGATGGCTTCTTATAATCTCAGCTATAATTGACTCTAGTAATTTGCCTACAATTGAGGTCAGGCTTATTGGGCGGTAATTTGACGGTAACGACTTGTCCCCTGTTTTAAAAATAGGAGTTACATTAGCCATCTTCCACATATCAGACACTACACCTGTTTGAAGAGATAAATTAAAAATATTAGTTAATGGTTCACAGAGTTCCATTTTGCATTCATTAAGAACCCTTGAAAAAACCTCATCAGGACCCGGCGACTTATTTTGCTTCAGTCTGTCTGTCTGGTTCACAACCATCTCACTAGTGACTGTGATGTTACATAATTTATCTTCTTCTAGCCCACTGTAAAAATTAATTACTGGATATTGTTAGTGTCTTCCTGTGTAAAAACTGAGAGAAAATAATTATTTAAAATCAAGCACATTTCATTCTCTTTGTCAGTAAGGTGCCCATAGTTATTTTTAAGGGGACCTATCTTATCTCTAACTTTTGTTCTATAGACCTGGAAAAAACTTTTTGGGTTAGTTTTAGAATCCCTAGCAACTTTAATTTCATAGTCCCTTTTAGCTTTTCTTATCCCCTTTTTAATGTCCCTCTTAATGTCAATATACTGATTCATAAGATGACCCTCACCTCTTTTGATATGCCTATAAATTCCTTTCTTATGCCCTAGTAGATATTTGAGCCTATTGTTCATCCATTTTGGGTCATTTCTATTTGATCTAATTTCTTTATATGGGATAAAACGCTCTTTGAGCAGCATGTATAGTGTTCAGAAAACTGTCATATTGATAGCTCTCTTCGTTACCCCAGTCAACAGATAAGTGTTCTCTAAGCCCATCGTAATCTGCTAAGCGAAAATCTGGGACTGTTACTGAGTTATCGCTGCTATCGTACTTCCATTCAATGCTAAATGTAATTGATTTGTGGTCGCTAGCACCCAGTTCCTCTGAAATTTCTAAATTATTAACAAGGGATTCATTGTTTGCCATAACTAAGTCAAGCAGGTTATTTCCTCTTGTAGGTTTTGTCACAAACTGCTTCAAAAAACAATCCTGAAATACTTCTAAGAAGTCGTATGATTCTAAGTTCCCAGTCAAGAAATTCCAATCAACATGACTAAAGTTAAAGTCTCCTAGAATTACTACATTATCGTGCCTTGTGGCCTTAACAATTTCCTCCCATAGTAGTTTCCCTTGGTCCCTATCTAAGTTTGGGGGACGGTATATCACTCCTAAAATCAGTTTTTCATGCCCCTCTCCTAGAATTACTACATTATCGTGCCTTGTGGCCTTAACAATTTCCTCCCATAGTAGTTTCCCTTGGTCCCTATCTAAGTTTGGGGGACGGTATATCACTCCTAAAATCAGTTTTTCATGCCCCTCTGAAAATTCTATCCAAACAGACTCTGTATGTGTTACTTCAGACTTAATACCCGTTTTTATGCAACAGTTCAAGCGATCTCGGACATACAATGCCACCCCACCCCCCCTCCCAATACTTCTATCTTCTTGGAACAATTTAAAACCCTGAATATGACATTCCGCAGGCATGTCCCGACTTTTTGAATTAAACCACGTCTCAGTTAAGGCAAATACATCAATGTTACCTACACTAGCAACTAATCTCAACTCGTCCATCTTATTCCTAGCACTATGGCAATTAGCATAATAAACATTGAAAGACTCTCCTTTCTCTTTACCCTTCCTGCTCATTTCTATTTTTCTACTAAACCTATTACTGTCCTTATCACCCAAGGTCCCTGGCTTTTCAATATCTATCTCGTTCTTATTATTACTAGTTCCCCTAGAACTCGTAATATTACTACACTGGGACTTCACTGTTTTCCTGCCAAAACCCATACCACTAACTATTCCTAGTTTAAAGTCCTAACTGCTCCCTCCACTGCAGTTGCCAGTGCTCCCACCCCACACCTAGATAAGTGAACCCCATCCCTAGCATACATGTCATTTCTGCCATAGAAGAGGTCCCAGTTGTCAATGAATGTTACCGCATTTTCCTTACAGTATTTGTCCAGCCAGCAATTGACACCAATTGCCCTGGACAACCATTCATTTCCAACTCCCCTCCTTGGCAAAATACCACATATGAGAGGGTTCCCACCCTTACTTCTAATTATTTCTATTGCTGACCTATACCTGCTAATCAGGTCCTCACTCCTACGTCTGCCAACATCGTTGCCTCCAGCACTGAGACAGATAATAGGATTGCTCCCATTACCTCTCATGATGTCATCCAGACGGCTAACAATATCCTCCATCCCAGCCCCTACTCCTGTCCTTCAAGCAGAACGCCCTATCCATATACCTAACTTGGCTATCCCCAACAACAACAATATTCGTACCTTCCTTAATGTCTTTCGTCGTGACGTTCCCAGTATTCGACTCACATTCGTCGGGTAGCACTGAGAATGTATTGGATGTTTCCACAACAGTTTCCACGGCAGTCTCTTTCTTCTTCATCGTTTCTACCTTTCCATTCGTCTTCTTGATCGTCAACTTCTTTCCCTGCTGTCCAGCCACTGACCAGTTACCCTTCTTGACCTGAGGACTCAAAACAGGAGGACTACTCCGAATCTTTTTGTTTTCCTCGGTCAGTCGCCGAATTTCCATATTCGCCAACCTCAATTCTTCCTTAAGCTGTTGGTAAAGTTGCTCGATGGAGGGCATCTTGCTTCAATTCTAGAGAGCGCGCAAACAGGTCTTCACAGAGTCAAGTACACGTCAACACTGCGCAAAAGCCAACTCAATCAGGAGCTACTGCGCAGCACGTCCGCACGGCCCAATAGCGATGCGAACACTGACCCAATAGCGATGCGAACACTCCAAGTCATTCTTCACCATATGCATGTATGTACAAAAACCTTCAGTATGCAACACAAGTGTGTATTCTAACAAGTAGGCTTATGTAGAAGAAGCATCAAGAAACTTGGTTACAAATAATTTCAATATTAACCATGTATGCTGTACCACTGACATAAGCAACATGTGCAGCACAGACTGCAGGTAACACCTGAGGAGTTCAAGTGCTAAAATTTTCATAAACAAAGAAATCATCAACATTAGTAAGAAATATATATGTGACAACCATTAAATACCTTGACACCATCAAAGAGAATCCAAGACACTTCAACACTGCATCACCACTGGGAAACTCATTTTAGTTGTCACAACGTAAGACCTGTACATCTAATCCATGTTTGTGGTGTGTCTAGAATGTACCATCTGAATCTGACTTCACCTCACCTGGATCATTAGCACCTAGCCCTCTATATCTCTAACAACACTAATACTGCCTTTACAAGCAAAACATTGCAGATAAAGTTGATTCCATATTACTTAGTTCACCCAAATTATTGGCCATTACAATTAAGAGGAAGTTTATTTATGGAGTTAAAATACTCATGCATGAATGCTTATTTTTATTTCACTCTATAACCATGTTTGTGTATTAAGAAATTTAAGAAGCATCTTCATAAGTGTCACTACATTATGCAATAATGTACACATTTTTAACTCATAAAGAAAGATGATTAAGTTTAGAAGTTTTCACTCATTTTAATTGTTTTCTGAATCAAAACAATACTTAAAAGAATATTTTATTTTATTATTGTTTTGATTCAGAAAACAATTAAAATGAGTGAAAACTTCTAAACTTAATCATCTTTCTTTATGAGTTAAAAATGTGTACATTATTGCATAATGTAGTGACACTTATGAAGATGCTTCTTAAATTTCTTAATACACAAACATGGTTAAGACAAAGCTTGAAAGTTATAAGATTAGAGTACTCTATTATACTCAATTGTAGTTTACTTGCATAAGCAATTATGTATTTAGTACAAAGTTTGTGTTATTACACTTTATAGTGTATTTTATAAGCTACCAGTATTTACGGTTCTCACCAAGCACACTAATTCAGTGACAAAAAATTTAAAGTACACTTTACACTGCCAGAACTTGGACCACCAGCTGGCATGTCTGTCACTGACTAATGCGTAAGCTTAATATACCAACCAATCTTGGTGCCCTTCCTGCTCCGTAGCACAGGTGACGATGGTGGCACATCCTGGTACATGCGAGTCACCGTGCGTAGGGAAGTATACACATTCTGCAACTTTCTCTCCAGGTGTTCTCGGGTGGTTTCCAGGTTGCCCAGCTGCTGTTCAAGGGCTTCCACATGGCCCTCTTCACGGGATAATTTCACCTACAAAATGTACAAGTTTAAAATCCATTACTGCAAAAGATGTAGGAAATTACTTAGACACTGAAAAGATACTCGAGGATTAACTTAATTTTTTAAATTTTATGAGAGTATAGGAACAAGCTACAAGCACAGCTATGTTCATGTAACTACAAGTAATCAATTACCACACTAAAACTGTTCATTTTGGAATGAACATGAAAATATGATATTCATTTCCTTACAACAGCATCAAGAGTAAAGGTAATTTTTACAGGATATTACATCTAGTAATGATGAAAGCACAGTACTTATAATTCACAGAGACAAATTTGTGTGAATGTTTTCATAAGCGAGATCTGGAAGACCAGACAAAATCTTTTTTTTAAATGCAAGCCTGAAAATATCAAATATTCAAAATTTTAAGAATGTAATGATCAAACTATACCTTCAGGTTGCTGATTTGTTGGTTGGCATTATTGAGGTAATTCTCGAGGTTCTTCTTCTCATCATTCAACTTGCGTTCATTTGCACGAGATTCCTCAAGACTGAAAAAAAAAAAAGGTCAAACATGAATAAATTCTGCTGTAAAAACACCAATGATATTAAATAAAAATTCATGTAGAGCACAAAATATTATAGTCTGCTTTTGTGTGTGTGAATTAGAGAAACCTCTTCCAAGAATATTTAACCAAAGGAGGATCATACATACTTTCCTATTCTCATAAATGGTAACACTCAAAAAGAATGAATTCGCTTCATAACTCAAAGTTTACAATTATCTCTGCATTTGGGATGATTATCTTTGCATTTGGGACAATTATCTTTGCATCTGGGTTATGATACACAAAATTCTGTATATAAAAATATAAAGTGCACCCAACTCTGCATCTTTGGCAGGATTTATTCCTGAAAAAAATGAAGGATTTCACAATGGCAGGTCAATATAACAGCAATACTGTACCACTCTAAGAACAACGCTTTTTAGAATTGCCTCTCTTCTATACCACTAAAGGACATCACTACATTGCTACTTTGAGCTCTGTATATTTCCTTTTGCCTTTATAGTGGATATATTTTTCTACAGCTGTACACCAAGAACAACCAAATGGAAGATGTCATTCATCAACACTCTGGTAGAAGATAAGTGCCAATTTTATTCCTCTTGTTTATATAAGATTTTAGTCATGACAGTGGCCAGTCCATAGTCTATGTTCCAGTAACTGGCCTTAATGTATCTTACGAGTCTGTAAGATAGCTAGAGACATTATGCTTATGATTATTTTTACTATTATTACACTCATAGGGGGATGAGAGAAACTCATAGGGTGGAGAGAGAAACCCATAGGGTTCATACAAGACCTGGGGAAATAGAAGGCAATCAGGTTCAATCCAAGGGAGTGAAGGTTTATGACTGATCATTCAGTGGCTTCTAAGTATTGTGTATTTATTAAATTATCAGCAGCTGTAGTACTCCTTAGCCAGGAGAATTTTAGATCAGTAAGATTATGGGAATCTTAGTGGATTAAGCCCATCCTTCACTAGGCTTAGTTTAGATGAAGGTGAATTTTATTTAGTAGAACCAGCTTCCACCTTTCCCCGTTGCAATCCTCCCACCTATAACTGGTCACTGCCAGAAAGGTGAGGCTTACTGTGATAATATCAGTACACAGTAGCATGTTTAAAGGTTCAAATTAACTGATGTTGCCTAAGAGGGTTTATTTCTTTACCAGGATCACAGGGCACTGGAAATTTGGTCTCTAAACATTTGGAAGCTTTGGAATGTGGCCTATTTGATATCTAGACCTGTTTACCTCCCCTAATGTGATGTACCTTGATGCCAAAGAAGAGCTCTTGATCCAGGGAATTGGATCTAACCTCAACACTCCTGAAGAATCAGGAGTGCGGAGATTAGAAGATAAGTAGGGGTTTCCAAAAGTTTAATTCAGAAGGCTAGCTAAGGAGGGATTGTTGAGGGGTACATAACTCTGGAGAGGTAGGAAGGGAAAATAGGGGTCTTCCAGGAAAAGTTGGAGGGAGAGGAAAGCTTTAAAGGAGGTTTTGAGTGCTGAGTGCAAGGGGTTTGAACATCCAACAGGCTTGTGTGAGAACATATTATCAGAGTGGAGACCAGCAGTTTTAATGATTTGACATGCAGTTTGAGTGTGAACAGAGTGGAGTTACAACAGTGGTGGTTTCATACAAAAGGCAAAATTTTTTGTGCCTGATACCTTCTGCTGAAAGACTGAAGTTTGAACTCAAAGATTTATCAAATAAGGAAGCTTCACTTTTCTATTCATTCAATGTACACATGAAGCTGATACAAGTGTGATGTTTCCCATACAAACTAGGCATGATTTGGAAAAGTACATAGGATTTTTATTTCTTTGAATGCATCTTTAATTATAAAATAGGAATCTACAACAAAATAAATTTCACTTTATGTGATCTTGCTTACACGGATTTTGTGCAATGCATCTGTCATCAAATGAGTGATGCTTGTATTGCACCTGCAAAAATTCTGCGACTGATATCCTGCAACAACATTCTTCTTATTTCAACGCACCGGCTGTACCCCATTTACAAAGGATGGCCCAAGAGGAAACATGAAAGTTTCTCCTTTAAAATTTAGTAGTACATATGGGAGAAGGGGTTACAAGCCTCTTGCTCCCGGCATTTTAGTCGCCTCTTATGACATGTATGGCCTACGGAGGAAGAATTCTGTTCCACTTTCCCATGGAGATCAGTGGAAATAAACAAGAACAATAACTAGTAATAAATTAGAAGAAAACCCAGAGGGGTGTGTATATATATGCTTGTACATACATGTGCAGTGTGACCTAAATGTAAGTAGAAATGGCAAGATGTACCTGATACTTGCATGTTTTTTTTGTTTTTTTTCAACAAACCGGCTGTATCCCACCGAGGCAGGGTGGCCCAAAAAGAAAAACGAAGGCTCCTCTTTTTAAATTTAGTAATATATACAGGAGAAGGGGTTACTAGCTCCTTGCTCCCGGCATTTTAGTTGCCTCTTACAACACGCATGGCTTACGGTGGAAGAATTCTGTTCCACTTCCCCATGGAGATAACAGGAAATAAACAAGAACAAGTAAGAAAATAGAAGAAAACCCAGAGGGGTGTGTGTATATATATATATATATATATATGCTTGTACATGTATGTGTAGTGTGACCTATGTGTAAGTAGTAGTAGCAAGACGTACCTGAAATCTTGCACGTTTATGAGGCAGAAAAATGGACACCAGCAATCCTACCATCATGTAAAACAATTACAGGCTTTTGTTTTACTCTCACTTGGCAGGACGGTAGTACCTCCCTGGGTGGTTGCTGTCTACTAACTTACTACCTCCATGCAACAATATAACATGTATTAAAGAATGATTATACATTTACCTGCTGGCCAGTTCCTGCTCCTTAGCTGCATGGTGATCTTCAAGCTCAGTGAGTCTTCGCTCTAGAAGAGCCAATTCTGTTTGAAGATTATCTCGTTCTCGTTCATATTCTGCTACCTGAGAAATGCACATTGCATTTAGCATATGCTTTAAATATTCACATTATAAATTTTTTTTAGTAGCCATTCGTTTATTAAAAATTAGATCATTATGCCACTTTTTTTTTTTAAATAACTGACATATTTAATAACTAGTACCTAACATTATACAATAATTAGATTAAAGAATTTTTTGTTACAAAAAATTAATAAAATCCAGAATAACTGAGACCAATCAACCTCCAGATTTCCAATTTTCCCAGTTTTCAAAAACTAGAGCACACAGAGAGCTAAAATGTTACTCTGACTAACTTTATTAACATTGCTTTATTTATATATTATTTTTTTTTGTACTTTAAAACTGTATTATTTGTTTATTAACACATTGGCTGTTTCCCACCAAGGTAGGGTGGCCCAAGAAAGAAAAACTTTCATCAACATTCACTCCATCACTGTCTTGCCAGAGACATGCTTACATTACAGTTATAAAACTGCAACATTAACATCCTTCCTTCAGAGTGCCAGCACTGTACATCCCATCTCCAGGAATGAAGTCTGGCCTGCCAGTTTCCCTGATTCCCTTCATAAGTACAGGAGGGCCCCGCTTTACGGCGTTCCGCTTTACGGCGTTCCGCTAATACGGACATTTCAAATTATGACCAAAACTCACTATACGGCTCCCCCCACCTGACTTTCTAATACGGTCACCGTGCCCCACCCTGTTTGTTTACATTCTCCATGAGCTCAGTAAGCACTAAGTCTCTCCATTTTGTCTGGAAACTCCAAAATTTCAAATGTTTTTAAAAGTTATTTCATATTTTATATATACTCTGATAATTATACTTATGTATACCTGTACCTAAATAAACTTACATACATCGAGTCATTTAAATGTCGTATATTACGTTAATATACACATTTTCATTAATCCATCCATGATATTTTTTTCAAAATTATATAATAAACACGATGCATAACATATAAATAAGATAAATACACCCCACAGTAGAATAAATAAACAAATGTGAGATGTGAGCAGACGACTTGCACAAGTGGTGATAATAACAATACTGAGTCTCATTAAATGTCGTATATTACGGTAATATACACATTTTCATTAATCCATCCATGATATTTTTTTTTCAAAATTATATAATAAACACGATGCATAACATATAAATAAGATAAATACACCCCACAGTAGAATAAATAAACAAATGTGAGATGTCGTAGCAGACGACTTGCACAAGTGGTGATAATAACAATACCGAGTCTCATTAAATGTCGTATATTACGGTAATATACACATTTTCATTAATCCATCCATGATATTTTTTTCAAAATCATATAATAAACACGATGCATAACATATAAATAAGATAAATACACCCCACAGTAGAATAAATAAACAAATGTGAGATGTCGTAGCAGACGACTTGCACAAGTGGTGATAATAACAATACTGAGTCTCATTAAATGTCGTATATTACGGTAATATACACATTTTCATTAATCATCCATGATATTTTTTTCAAAATCATATAATAACACGATGCATAACATATAAATAAGATAAATACACCCCACAGTAGAATAAATAAACAAATGTGAGATGTCGTAGCAGACGACTTGCACAAGTGGTGATAATAACAATACCGAGTCTCATTAATGTCGTATATTACGGTAATATACACATTTTCATTAATCCATCCATGATATTTTTTTCAAAATTATATAATAAACACGATACATAACATAAAAAGATGATAAATACACCCCACAATAGAATAAATAAACATAAATATAAGATGTGGGAGCCACATAACTTGTACAAGTGACGCCAAGAATAACATTTTCTCTAATCTAACATAAGAGTAAATGTGTTACTGGGGGTAACTGTAGAAAATTATTCCTTTCGTATGTATGTAAGTAAGTTTATTCAGGTATACACAAATACAGTTACATAGATTATCATACATAACAACATACGTGTAGAGAACCTAGGATAACCCAAAAAAGTCAGTGTGACTTATTTCCATTGCCTTCACTCAGAGCTTCATTTCTTCTCAAAATGATGTTACATGAGAATGGGAGTGTTCTTCTTTATTAATTCTACCGTATCAATGTAGAGACAACCTGTACACAATGTAACTTGTACACAAACCAGACGTGTACATTTCGTTTGTTTACAAAACTTACCTTCCCCTGGTTTGTTTACATAACTGCGCCTGCCCCTCTCATGTATTCATTCTTTTCTCTCTCTCATTTATTCGTTTTATCTCATTTACTTACTCCTGACCTACATTAAGACTACAAATATTTTAAGGTAAGTAATGAGTGAACTGTATATACATTTTATCGCTCTGGGATGCTTAAAAATCATAGAATAGTATGTGTGGGTGGGGTGGCCTGGTGAGGCTATTACAATACATACCACACTTGATTTCTTACAATAAATACTACTTGTCTCACCCTAGATTAAGACTATAAATATTTTAAGGTAAGTAATGAGTGCACTATGTGTGTATTGTACCTTTTTATTGTTTTTTGATGCCTGGTTCTATTGCTAACTTAATATATGTTAGTGTAAACTTGTTATCTAGTGTTTGTATGCATTTATAAGTGGAAAAAAAGGGTGTTCCACTTTACGGCGATTTCCGCTTTACGGCGGTAGCCTGGAACCTAACCCGCCGTATAAGTGGGGCCCTACTGTATTACCTTGCTTACACTCCAACAGCACATTAAGTCCTAAAAACCATTTGTCTCCATTTGCTCCTATCTCACATGCTTGCTGGAAGTCCAAGCCCCTCAAACACAAAATTCTGTATATAGAAATATAAAGTGCACCCAACTTTGCATCTTTGGCAGGATTTATTCCTGAAAAAAATGGTTGATTTCACGATGGCAGGTCAATATAACAGCAATACTGTACCACCATCTAGGATTCCACTCAAAAACAGTCAGCTAATACCCAGGTACTTATTTACTGCTGGGAGAGAAATTGGGATAACTGGTGTCAAGAAACTTGCTCAATACATCTTTACCTGCCCCCATGATTGAACCCAGGTCTTTTTAATTATATTTAATATAATAATGACCAAAAGGGTATATAAAGTTGGGGTGGAAGGCAGGAGGGGTGGGGGTGGGGGGTCATCCCAGGAGAGGTTGGAGTAGGGAAAGAGGAGGCTTTGAGTGCTAGGGGCTTGACCATCTAGAAGGCTTGTATGAATTTTATAGCTTGACATTATGTTGGAGTGTGAGCAGGCTAACATTTATGAAAGGATTCAGAGAAACAAGTTTGCCAGATTTGAGTTCTGGAGGTGGGAAGTTTAGTGCCTGTACTCTGGAGGGGTGGTGATGTTTCAGTTTGCAGTGTCATCTTAACTGTGATATCTGCACACTTCTGGCAAGAACTATTGAACGAGGATGAATGTATCCTTTTTTTCCGTGTCATCCTGCCTTGATCGGAGATGGCCAGTGTACTAAAAAATATTATTGTTGATATTATTATGGTTATCAATATTATTACTATTACAGTACTATACTGTTATGCTTAAGTGTTTCCTCACAAAGTCAAGGTGGCTAAAGAAATCCAAATTACATAAAAACCTTAAAAATATTAACAGCTTTCCTATTATAGTGACCTACAAAAGAAGCTGCTTGCCTTGGTTTTAAGTTTGGAAGCCTCTTTTCTGCTTTCATTATGGCGGTCTTCTTCTGATGACAGCCGCAGCCGGAGATTTTCTAGTTCTTGAGATTTGCCAAGCAATTCTGTCTCTAACAGCTTTAAAGAAACAATTTAAATAATTATAAGATTATGATGAAATATAAAAAAAAATGATAGGGAATGTCCCTTATCAAAAATAAAATTTTTGAAATACATAAAGCAGAATTAATAGTATTTTATAAGCCTTCAAAAATCCTATAAAAATTGCTCTTACATATAATGGCATTTTTATCATATCTTGATCAATTCCATCATTTGAAAATACACCAGTAAGGTATAAATCAGGAAGTACACTTTAATGAACTGTGACTACAAAGTATATGTTTAGGACTTCATATAAAACATTACAGTGGTAGTTAAGAAAAATGGCGAGTGGTGCATTGAGGTATATGTGGAGACAAAAAACGTTATCTATGGAGGCAAAGAAGGGAATGTATGAAAGTATAGTGGTACCAACACTCTTATATGGATGTGAAGCTTGGGTTGTAAATGCTGCAGCAAGGAGGTGGCTGGAGGTAGTGGAGATGTCGTGTCTAAGGGCAATGTGTGGTATAAATATTATGCTGAGAATTCGGAGTATGGAAATTAAGAGGTGTGGAGTTACTAAAAGTATTAGTCAGAGGGCTGAAGAGGGGTTGTTGAGGTGGTTTGGTCATTTAGAGAGAATGGATTAAAGTAGAATGACCTGGAGAGCGTATAAATCTGTAGGGGAAGGAAGGAAGGAGGGGTAGGGGTTGTCCTTGAAAAGGTTGGAGGGGGGGTAAAGGAGGTTTTGTGGGCGAGGGGTTTGGACTTCCAGCATGTGTGTGTGAGGGTGTTAGATAGGAGTAAATGGAGACGAATGGTTTTAGGGACTTGATGAGCTGTTGGTGTGAGCAGGGTAATATTTAGTGATGGGATTCAGGGAAACCAGTTATTATAGATTTAGCCAGACTTGAGTCCTAGAAATGGGAAGTACAATGCCTGCACTTTAAAGGAGGGGTCTGGAATATTGACAGTTTGGAGGGACTTCTAAACTGTTGTATCTGAGTGCCTCTGCAAAGACAGTGATTATGTATGAGTGAGGTGAAAATGTTGAAGGATGATGAAAGTATTTTCTTTTTGGAGATTTTCTTTCTTTTTGGGTCACCCTGCCTCGGTGGGAGACAGCCGACTTGTTAAAAAAAAAGAAAAAAAGTTAAGTACGTGTATTACCTGGAGTTTACCTGGAGAGAGTTCCGGGGGTCAACGCCCCCGCGGCCCGGTCTGTGACCAGGCCTCCTGGTGGATCGGAGCCTGATCAACCAGGCTGTTACTGCTGGCTGCACGCAAACCAACGTACGAGCCACAGCCCGGCTGGTCAGGTACCGACTTTAGGTGCTTGTCCAGTGCCAGCTTGAAGACTGCCAGGGGTCTGTTGGTAATCCTCCTTATGTATGCTGGGAGGCAGTTGAACAGTCTCGGGCCCCTGACACTTATTGTATGGTCTCTTAACGTGCTAGTGACACCCCTGCTTTTCATTGGGGGATGTTGCATCATCTGCCAAGTCTTTTGCTTTCGTAGCGAGTGATTTTCGTGTGCAAGTTCGGTACTAGTCCCTCTAGGATTTTCCAGGTGTATATAATCATGTATCTCTCCTGCCTGCATTCCAGGGAATACAGGTTTAGGTACCTCAAGTGCTCCCAGTAATTGAGGTGTTTTATCTCCATTATGCGCGCCGTGAAGGTTCTCTGTACATTTTCTAGGTCAGCAATTTCACCTGCCTTGAAAGGTGCTGTTAGTGTGCAGCAATATTCCAGCCTAGATAAAACAAGTGACCTGAAGAGTGTCATCATGGGTTTGGCCTCCCTAGTTTTGAAGGTTCTCATTATCCATCCTGTCATTTTTCTAGCAGATGCGATTGATACAATGTTATGGTCCTTGAAGGCGAGATCCTCCGACATGATCACTCCCAGGTCTTTGACGTTGGTGTTTCGCTCTATTTTGTGGCCAGAATTTGTTTTGTATTCTGATGAAGATTTAATTTCCTCGTGTTTACCATATCTGAGTAATTGAAATTTCCCATCGTTGAACTTCATACTGTTTTCTGCAGCCCACTGAAAGATTTGGTTGATGTCCGCCTGGAGCCTTGCAGTGTCTGCAATGGAAGACACTGTCATGCAGATTCGGGTGTCATCTGCAAAGGAAGACACGGTGCTGTGGCTGACATCCTTGTCTATGTCAGATATGAGGATGAGGAACAAGATGGGAGCGAGTACTGTGCCTTGTGGAGCAGAGCTTTTCACCATAGCTGCCTCGGACTTTACTCTGTTGACTACTACTCTCTGTGTTCTGTTAGTGAGGAAATTATAGATCCATCAACCGACTTTTCCTGTTATTCCTTTAGCACGCATTTTGTGCGCTATTACGCCATGGTCACACCTGTCGAAGGCTTTTGGAAAGTCTGTATATATTACATCTGCATTCTTTTTGTCTTCTAGTGCATCTAGAACCTTGTCGTAGTGATCCAATAGTTGAGACAGACAGGAGCGACCTGTTCTAAACCCATGTCCTGGGTTGTGTAACTGATGGGTTTCTAGATGGGTGGTGATCTTGCTTCTTAGGTCCCTTTCAAAGATTTTTATGATATGGGATGTTAGTAGTTCTTTGCTGTTGCTTTACTGCCCCCTTTGTGGTGTGGGGCTATGTCTTGTTTTTAGTAACTGTGGGACGACCCCCATGTCCATGCTCCCTCTCCATAGGATGGTAAAGGCTCGTGATAGGGGCTTCTTGCAGTTCTTGATGAACACGGAGTTCCACGAGTCTGGCCCTGGGGCAGAGTGCACGGGCATGTCATTTATTGCCTGTTCGAAGTCATTTGGTGTCAGAATAACATCGGATAGGCTTGTGTTAACCAAATTCTGTGGCTCTCCCATAAAAAATTCATTTTGATCTTCGACTCTCAGTCTGGTTAACGGCTTGCTAAAAACTGAGTCATATTGGGACTTGAGATAAGTTTTTGCCTAAAATGTATAACATGATCTGCAGCTTATTTTCTTCAGAATAAACAAAATTGCTGGCACCAAAATTCTATACACTGTACAGTACAATCAATCAACATTATTCAGAACATGCCAAGGCCAGGAGCTTTCTGTAACAACCGAGAATGCCAGTACAGTGGACCCCCGGTTAACGAACTTTTTTCATTCCAGTAGTATGTTCAGGTGCCAGTACTGACCGAATTTTTTCCCATAAGGAATATTGTGAAGTAGATTAGTCCATTTCAGACCCCCAAACATACACGTACAAACGCACTTACATAAATACACTTACATAATTGGTCGCATTTGGAGGTGATCGTTAAGCGGGGGTCCACTGTATTAATGAAGATGAAAAATAGATACAGTATATGAAACCTTGAAAACGTATAATAAACCTTGATGTTAGTCTGTATGCCCTATTGCAAAAATAACTGGGGGTGGGCTTAGTACATATATACTTTCTGTTTTCCTATAATTTGCAAAATGTGCTTTGTTACAGCATGATGACTAAGCATACCCATATTGAAAGTTAAAAAGAGGACAAATAAGTACACAATATATGATATAGGGCATAATGACAGCAGTTTGTTAACCCGTAAATGGTCCAAGCAGATCTATGTTCACATGTGTAGTGCTCCAAAAGTAGATCTACATTTTTTTTTACATATTTTCAAATACAGTGGACCCCCGCATAATGATTACCTCCGAATGCGACCAATTATGTAAGTATATTTATGTAAGTGCGTTTGTATGTGTATGTTTGGGGGTCTGAAATGGACTAATCTACTTCACAATATTTCTTATGGGAACAAATTCGACCAGTACTGGCACCTGAACATACTTCTGGAGTGAAAAAATATCGTTAACCGGGGGTCCGCTGTATAACAAAAAAAAAAGTAGATCAAAGTTTTTTACACATTTTCAAATGTAAAAAAACAAAAAGAAGGTCTACTTATTTACATACTTTCAAATGTTGAAAAAATGTATATATACGTTTGGACTGTTTACGGGTTAATGTGTTAGCAGAAAAAAGGTTAATGGGTAGCCTTTTGGATGTGCATGTTTTTAGACAGGTGACATATATATCAGATCATTAAAGTGCTAAAAAAAAAATTGGTTACTGGTAGCTAGAGTAAGAGTTAGATGGGGTACAAGGAGAATTTCATCAATGTGTGAGAGGGAGATGGAAATGAATAATTTAGAAGAGGAAATAGTTGGGGGAAAGATTTTTTTTTTTTTCAATGCACCGTCTGTCTCCCAGAAAAAAAAAGAAACAAAATTTTTTCTTCTTTTCACATTTAGTAATTTATACAGGAGAAGGTGTTACTAGCTCCTTGCTTCCTTTGGGTAAGATAAGAAATTATTGGGAGAAAAGTGGGATGGAAAGAGTATGTAATATGTTTGCACTTTGGTGGTTTTGATCAAAACTTAAATAGACCAAGGCATTGGACATCTCAACCACTGTGCTGCCTTAGACAAAATGAGAGCCATTCACCAGTGGGCAAACTGATATTCAAACCAAAGAATGGCATCAATGCACTGTACTGTTCCACTTTCTATGTAATTTCTAAGAGAAGATAATTTTTTTTATTAATGTTCTCTATGTATTATTTATACAATCCTGGTGAGGTGCTAAATATGTTAGTCATACTGCACCTAGGGAATGAGAGGTAGTCAGGTGTTATTCAAGGAAGAAAACAGGAACTTCAATTCCTTGCATCAAGAGCCTTTCACTAGAATTGTCCCCTCTCCTTGAAGGGCACTAATATAAATTCTGCAAGAAACTAGATTATAAATTCATCTCCAGTTTACAGTTACACTGTATCTTGCTAATTTTCACTTCTGCTTGGTGCAACCTAATTTATGTGAATAAATGGTTTAGAAACTGACAAGGTCGTAAATGAGACACTTGTGCAACATCTGGGTATTTTTATTCTGCAAAAGTTTTACCAGCCATTGGCTTCTTCAGTCCATTGCAGAGAAAGGAGGAGTTTGAGGGACTGATTACCTCAAACTTCTCATCTTCCATGTTTCTCTGCATGGGACTGAAGAAGCCAATGGCTGGCAAAACTTTTCTGTAAAATAAAGATACTCAAATGTTGCACAAGTGTCTCATTTATCAACCTAATTTATGTTTATATAGCAGTGTGGACCAGGTGTTTACAGTGAAACATATAAGTGAACAGTATTTAGATAAGGCTAAAGAGGTCTTTGTGGCATTTATGGATTTGGAAAAGGCGTATGACAGGGTGGATAGGGGGGCAATGTGGCAGATGTTGCAAGTGTATGGTGTAGGAGGTAGGTTACTGAAAGCAGTGAAGAGTTTTTACGAGGATAGTGAGGCTCAAGTTAGAGTATGTAGGAAAGAGGGAAATTTTTTCCCAGTAAAAGTAGGCCTTAGACAAGGATGTGTGATGTCACCGTGGTTGTTTAATATATTTATAGATGGGGTTGTAAGAGAAGTAAATGCGAGGGTCTTGGCAAGAGGCGTGGAGTTAAAAGATAAAGAATCACACACAAAGTGGGAGTTGTCACAGCTGCTCTTTGCCGATGACACTGTGCTCTTGGGAGATTCTGAAGAGAAGTTGCAGAGATTGGTGGATGAATTTGGTAGGGTGTGCAAAAGAAGAAAATTAAAGGTGAATACAGGAAAGAGTAAGGTTATGAGGATAACAAAAAGATTAGGTGATGAAAGATTGAATATCAGATTGGAGGGAGAGAGTATGGAGGAGGTGAACGTATTCAGATATTTGGGAGTGGACGTGTCAGCGGATGGGTCTATGAAAGATGAGGTGAATCATAGAATTGATGAGGGAAAAAGAGTGAGTGGTGCACTTAGGAGTCTGTGGAGACAAAGAACTTTGTCCTTGGAGGCAAAGAGGGGAATGTATGAGAGTATAGTTTTACCAACGCTCTTATATGGGTGTGAAGCGTGGGTGATGAATGTTTGCAGCGAGGAGAAGGCTGGAGGCAGTGGAGATGTCATGTCTGAGGGCAATGTGTGGTGTGAATATAATGCAGAGAATTCGTAGTTTGGAAGTTAGGAGGAGGTGCGGGATACCAAAACTGTTGTCCAGAGGGCTGAGGAAGGGTTGTTGAGGTGGTTCGGACATGTAGAGAGAATGGAGCGAAACAGAATGACTTCAAGAGTGTATCAGTCTGTAGTGGAAGGAAGGCGGGGTAGGGGGTCGGCCTAGGAAGGGTTGGAGGGAGGGGGTAAAGGAGGTTTTTGTGTGCGAGGGGCTTGGACTTCCAGCAGGCATGCGTGAGCGTGTTTGATAGGAGTGAATGGAGACAAATGGTTTTTAATACTTGACGTGCTGTGGAGTGTGAGCAAAGTAACATTTATGAAGGGATTCAGGGAAACCGGCAGGCCGGACTTGAGTCCTGGAGATGGGAAGTACAGTGCCTGCACTCTGAAGGAGGGGTGTTAATGTTGCAGTTTAAAAACTGTAGTGTAAAGCACCCTTCTGGCAAGACAGTGATGGAGTGAATGATGGTGAAAGTTTTTCTTTTTCGGGCCACCCTGCCTTGGTGGGAATCGGCCGGTGTGATAATAAAAAAATAAAAAAAAAAAATAGCAGTGTTCTTTTATGTATACACACTAGTATATATTGCTTTAAGTTAACAAACCTGAAGTTTCTTCTTCAGGTCTGACATCTCCCGGTGAGCATCCTGTTTCACAGTGTTTAACTCTCGGAGTTGTGTTGTCATGCGAGCAATAAGGTCTGCGTGCTTGGCCTTGAGACTTCCAAAGCTGAAAATAATTACACAAGTTCCCAATAATAATTTGAGTACACTAGCAAAAAATACTGAATTTTTTTTTTTTTTTCAACATACCAGTCATATCCAACAGGGAAAGGGTGACCTAAAAAGAAAAACAAAAGATTTTCTTTTTAAATTTAGTAATTCATACAGGAGAAGGGGTTACTAGCCTCTTGCTCCAAGCATTTTGGTCACTTCTTATGATATGCATGGCTTATGAAGGAAGAATTGTTTTCCAGTTCCCCATGGAGAAAATTCTGTTTTATGATTTACAAATCATTAAATAAACTTTCAATCTATTATGTACAGTATCAAGTAAATATCTAGGGATATTTCAGGACCTTCAAAATTAAATGGGATAGACATAAGCACTTCACTTACTGTGAGGAAAATATCAACCTTGGTAATGTGATAAGATACAATGAGAAAGAATTTGATTTATTACATCAGAAAAATGCTCAGCTGTGTGCACTAACCAGGGTTCATATACATATTATAATTGTTTAGTGTAAGCTATATTTAGGTACTGTACATTAAATCCTCACTTTAACACACTAATGGGGGAAGTGGGTGGCTGGTAATGGTAACTGTGGTGAACAGAAATGAGACTGTTTTGCTGTAATCGTAATAATGATGGACAATTTTGTAATCAATGGACTTCATCCAATGTTTCCAAATCAACTGACCCAGCAGACTGTCCTGTATTTCTGAGTTCTGTTAACCCTTAAACTGTCCACACGTATATATAAGTTGACATGCGGTGGGCTCCGAACGTAGATCAACGTTTTATTTTTCATTCCTTCAAATTTTGTGTGATAGGCCTGAGTCGCCTAGACATGAAAGAATGGGTCTGTGCATTCAGTGTGCACACTATGAAAAAATTCTGGGAGCACTTAGTACCTTGTGGGAGCACCAGTTCAACTGAGCGCCAGCTAGAGCAAATATCATGGCAAGCACCAGGGATTCACCGATGTCATGTCATATTAACACTCACATTTTAAGAGGAGAGTAAAAATAGGTTAGATAAATGCATGAGAGCGTGTGAGTGGGTGCGAGTTGGACCTGACTAGCTTGTGCTACTAGGTCAGATGTCTTGCTCCTCCTTTCAGTGGATGTGACCTGACCAGGTGGGTCATTGGTCTAAGCCAGGGGGGGGGTGGACCTGCTTTGCATGGGCCAGTAGGCCTGCTGCAGTATTCCTTCTTTCTTATGTTCTTATGTATTTGGCTGGCTAGCTGGCTGGCTTTGGCTGTCTCTGTCTATCTGTATATATCTGTATATATCTGTCTATATCTCTGTCTATATCACTGCCTATTTGTATCTCTGTCTCTCACATGTACTCATATATACAGTTATTATACATAATGTAAATTACCTAGGATAACCCAAAAATTCCCAGCCAAGTGCTATATATTGTAGATATAAGACATAAATAAACATGATACAAATAATAGCAGTATCACTTGCTCAGCAATTAGGGAGCGGCACTTACACTACAAACCAACAGGTTTACTAGCCGCTCCCTGAGACAGAGACAAGCAGATGGAAAGACACACAGGCAGACAAAGACAGATAAGCAGAACTAGGCAGACAGACAGACAGATGTACAGACAGATAGACACATGTTTGTGTGCAAGAGTAAAAACATATAAAGGCAAGGCTCCCCCCTTCAGCAGCACACATTCATCAAATGTCACTGTTATCTAAGGCTGTCATAACACCATTATTCAAGGAGTTTATATTACACTCCAGGCACACACAGAAGACAGAAAGACAGATAAGCTGAACTGGACAGACAGATAAGCAGAACTAGGCAGACAGACAGACAGATGTACAGATACAGACAGATAGATGTGCAAACAGACAGATAGATGCACAGATAAACAGGCAGACAGATAGTCAGGCAGATAGATAGACTGACAGACAGACATACAAAGACATGTTTGTGTGCAAGAGTAAAAACTTATAAAGGCAAAGTTCCCTCCAGCAGAGCACATTCATCAAATGTCACTTATCTGACCCTTGTCATAACACCATGCTTCAAGGAGGTTCATACTCCAGCAAGTCTAAAACATTGTGGGGACCTATAAATACTTTGTATATATTTCTAGACAATAGTAAATGACCAGGGCAGGTGAAAATGTTCACCTGTCAGTGTGATTGTTACAATTTGAGTACTATTTCAGTACACAATATTAGTGTCAGAACAAAGATTGGCTATGAAATCACAAGAACTATATTATAATTTGTAATTATCAGAACATAAATATCATAAAAAAAAAAAAAAAAAAAAAAAAAAAAAAAAAATATTCGGATCGCCACACAGGTGAACATAGATCTACATTTGGACAGTTTAAGGGTTAAATCAAGAGCTTATGGAATATGAAAAGGAATAACCACACATGCATAAGTACAAGATAAACAATAAAAAAATTTGTTTGCAGTATGATTCATTTGATTCACTTCGGGTATGGTTGTTTTGAAGAGCTTTATAATTAAAAGAATACTGTATAGTACTAATCCACTTGCATTAGAATTAAAGGTACTGTAGATAATGCAGAAAATTTTACACTTTAATATATGCCTGTGGTCAGTTTCAAGCATTTTTCTCACCCTCACAACATTCTGAGCAGTACTAGAGCTAAAAGACATTGATGGGAAAGCTATTAAAAAGGGAGTTAGTATTAACAGAAAGGGTTAATGATTATGCATTGTGCTCTGACAGCACAAAGCTAGTTAGTCTTGAACTAACAGTACTGTGCTTCACAGTATATGCTATGCTCTCCACTTGCTTATGGAGGACTTCGCAGATTTTTTTTTCAACACAGTGGCTGTCTCCCACCTGGGCAAGGTGACCCATAAAAGAAGAAACCTTTACAGTTTTTTCTTCTTACATTTGGCAATTTACACAGGAGATGGGTTTACTAGCCTATTGCTCCCGGCATTTTAGTTGCCTTTTACGAAATGCATGGCTTATGGAGGCAAGATACTTTTCCACTTAGCCATGGAGATGAAAGGAAATAAGAAAAAGAATAATCTCATGCTAAAGAGAAAGCAAACGAACTGTAATAACTCAACAGGGAAAAAATAAACTTACAGCTAAGCTTGCTTTCTTTATCATCAAGTCGTTTTTGTATATCTTTTTTCTCCTGTTCTGCTTTTTTCAAAAAGATTTGTAATTCTGTAGATCGTCTTTCTTCTGCAGCTCTCATCTCATCATTGACGCGACTTATTTCCTTCTTTAATACATTTCGCTTCTCTTCAGCTGAATAAAATATATTAATTTGTTACACTGTATAAATTATAGTATCACATGAACAAGTGAAATAACTGTGGATCTACAGTATTCCACATGCAAAATTTAATCTCATAATCTGCCAACAGTTATAAATCATTAGATAGTACAGCATATACTATATTCCAATTAACCCTTAAACTGTCCAAATGTAGATCTACGTTTTTTCAACATTTGAAAGTATGTAAAAAAATGTAGAGCTTTTTTTTTTACATTTGAAAACATGTAAAAAAAACTTTGATCTACATTTTTTTTTTTGTTATATGTAAAAAAAACAGATCTACTTTTGGAGCACTATGCATATGAACATAGATCTGTTTGGACAGTTTAAGGGTTAAAAGTACTAATAGTAGGAAGGCAATGGCCTAATCCAACAAGTAGCATTTAAGATACTTTAAACAGGAAGATCTTTTATATTACAATGTTTTCCCTGTAGAGGGAATTTATCAAGTAACTGATTAAGCCCCACTGTGTGTGAAATATAAAAAACTAAAGGATTGCTACTAAAAATTTAAATATACAAGAATGTTTCAAATGCTCTGAAACATCAAAATATAGTATATAATTAACAAATTTGTTTTGTGCTTAAGGTTTTCTTATTTTGTTTAAAGTCTCTCTCTCTCTCAATTACCTAAATCCACAACAGGTGAATTTTAAATATAATTTACCATCCTTAAGCTTTTCCTCAGCATCCTCCAAGTCCTGCTGTAGTCGACAAGCATCTTCTCGTGCCAACCTCAGGTCGGTCTTAATAGACGTGATCTCAACCTCGTTGTCTCTCCGGGAATCGTCTAGACGGCTCTGGAGCTCTCGTATTCTGCGCTCATAGGAGTCTTTTTCTTCCTTGAGCTGCTTTTCAAATGTTTGGCTGATGAAAAAAATTGAATCAGATGTTTTTCAGACAATATTAATAAGTTCCAAAATGAGTGGAATACAGATACCAGCTCAAACCAAAATGTCAAGTTTATAGTCTCATGCAAACTTTGCTTTAAAAAATGACAAAAGAAATGCAGGCCAACACACAGGCAAATGATCATTTATAATATTAAAAGCTTTTGCTGCTCCAGAAATTATTTTTAGACAATAGTAATTATCATGCAGCTTAATAGCATTTCATAGTATCAAATATATGGTAACAGATGAATTATCAAATCTTGCTTAATTAAAAAAAGATTTATAACATTTTGTATTATTAAATTAGGTCCTTTAATAAAGCAAAATGAGATACATCTACAGTAGAAGTTTTCTCTAATACTGTACAGTAGAAGGTTATTGAACACAAAATGAAAAAAATCTTGGGCATATATTTTTAGTACTTCAGGCATATATTTTTTTTGATTTCTGAAGCTCAGGTGATAGATGAGAGGTGTAGGGCCCAGAGGTCTTCTCAGGATGCCGTGAGTGTCCCTAATTCTCAACACGTTATAAGAGCTCACTTGGGATGTATAC
This sequence comes from Cherax quadricarinatus, assembly GCF_026875155.1. Lineage (NCBI taxonomy): Eukaryota > Metazoa > Arthropoda > Malacostraca > Decapoda > Parastacidae > Cherax > Cherax quadricarinatus. The sequence continues at coordinate 4,597,078 of NC_069491.1, forward strand.
AACCTTGCAGCAACACCCCAAAATGTATTAATGAGAGGATGCATGATCAACAACTTTTCTGGTAATTTGGCTGAAACCTTTCACTTGTTGGGTGATATCACTTGAGAGGGCTTGGGACTCTGACTGGGGACAGCCGAGGTCCCACCAGTTCTGTGAAATTTATCTCATCCTTGAAGGATGTTGAATGGTGCAACAGTCACTTAGGAGTGAAAGATGGGAAGTGTGCCCTCTTTGTAAAGCCTGACAGCTATTATAGATTTGTAAGTTGTTTCACTCCCCAACACTAAGATGGGAACCCTAGATGATCCATGGAGAACTAGAGAGAAGCCTCTCCAAGTAAAGCACTCTTAGGATTCATCCTCAGACAAAACAAACTGGTCTATCGGAGCACACTCAGAAAGGGCCTCCTGAAGTCCCCTAACTGATGAACCAAGAAGAAACAGCCATCACTGTCAGAAAATCTGGAAGAGCTAAAGGATATCTCACAAAATGTGACAACAATTGTGGAAATGTCCAGGGGCTGAGCAGACAAGGAGCAGAAAGAAAGGATAGGTGTTGACACAAGCAAATATGGTTTGCTCTACAAGGGTTGCTAGTGGGCTCTGGTCACAAGTAATGGTATGAAAACAAAAGTGAAAGGAGGCCTAAACTGAGTGCAAGTGTGACAGCTCTTACAAACATGATTTTCAGTGAACAATATTCTAATACTGATTACATATTTCATCCTTTTATTCACAATATATTGTATACTAGAATTGTTTCTAAATATGGTAGGTTCATTGGAATACATTGGAATTCACCCAAATACACAATGTTCATTATTAAATAAATTTGTTTCTATACGTTTATGCTACAAAACAATATTTTTTAGAATAAATGCAGTAAAGTTCAATTAGCATTAGAAAATATCCTAATCTACATTCCTTAGATATATAGAATGAACTAGCTTCTGTACATATAATTAATTTACAAAACTTGATAAATTTCATCTGCAAAAATTACCTGCTAACATTTTGCCTGAGCTGTTAAGACTTTTTTGAGAATGCTAGAGTTTTTATGATTTGATGTGCTGCTGGAGTGTAAGCAGGGTAACATTTATGAAGGGATTCAGGGAAACTGGTTAGCTCTACTTCAGTCCTAGAGGTGATGAGTAAAGTGCCCTGCATTCTACAAGGGATGTAACAGTTAGGAGGGTCATCTGAACTATGATGTCAATGCCCTTCATGGCAGACAGTGATTAATGTGATGCAGTGAAAGTATTTTCTTCTTTGTTGGGTCACCCCTTCCTTGGGAGACAGCTGGAGTGTTAAAAATTAAACAAACTTCATGATAAAATGTTCAACTCTCTCTCTCTCTCTCACCCAGGCAAATGCATTCCTTATTTTCTTTTTACATTATACCAGAGCATCGTTAGTAACAGTCAAGCCCTGGCATTAACATGCTTCATAATCAACAAGATTTCATTAAACAATGTTATTTACTGGAGGCCATTCAGGGAATACCTTCGATTATTAAATTTTTCTTGGTGCCTTTTTTATTTTTTGTGCACACACCCCTAAATTGAAAATTAGCCACAGGTTTGCATTGAAAATTGGCTCATTCTTTTCTGTCAATGTCAGTGCTAAGAAGATTAGAGGAATATTTAAGAAATAGGGCTAAAAATATTTAAGTACAGTAACTAGCACATGCAAAAATGTTCTGTTAACCATAGTTTCAGGATTCAAGGCACCTCCAAGCACTGCATACTCATTAGATTAAACTTCTACTGTATTCAGTATCTTTCTAAAATTAATCTGATAGGTTTCAATTTCTTGAGCATTTAATAAATAAATGAAAGGTGCTGATCATTCTCAGTAACATAGTTTTAGCATCCAGATATTATATGAGCCCTAGCGCAGCACCCCCTTACCTGTTGGCGTGTAACTCCTCTTTGAGTTGTACAATTTTACTGTGTAGTGCCCCTTCACTAACCCGTCCTGCTTCTGCTTTGCTGGAGCCATCACGTCGCAACTGTTCTAACTGGCTCTCGTAGGTCGAGAGGTCCCGTTGCAAACCAGCAACTTTCTCTTCTAAACTTGCTATTTCTTGCTGAGCTATGAAATACATAATAAAAATATTACAAAACTAGATTTTTCAAGTACATTATGAGAATATTCTAATAAACGTGTTAATTTTTCCCTAGTGAAAATTAAACAACTGAAGTGTGGCTTTCTAAATGTCCAAACTTTCTGACATGAGTAGCAAAATCCTCCATGTTGGTTTGTTTTGAAGTTCTATTAGTGAAATAGGTGGTTGGCAAGAGAGCAAATGATAGAGCTAGCAAGAAAAAGAGCAAGGTGTGTGGTGAAAAAGGGGAGTTAGTAAAAACTGAAAAGTGGGCACAAAAAAGTGAAAAGAAAAATGGGGGGCGAGAGAGATGAATGAATGCAATCGAAAGGGACAAGAAGTTAGATAAGTAACATTAGAGAAAACCTGTTTTTCAAACCCCCACCTGTTTTTACAAACAGGTGGGTTTTTGAACTAAAAGGTAAACGGCCCAAAACCCCTTTACCCTTGGGTCAAACCCCCCCATTGTGATTTTTTGCAATCAGTTATTATCATGTTTCCCCTTGTTCATATTATTTCCCTTAACTAGAATTAAATACAAAAAAACTCCATACCAAAAAAATAAAATTTTGTAGAATGTTGAAGCGAATGGCTTTCTTTGGTCACCTGTTTTGGTGGTGATGGCTATTACATAAGGAATTTTTTTATATTTTTTATGTCTTATACAGCTAGCCCCCCACTTTTGTGAGCTTTGAACATTCTCGAATGCCCCACCCCAACTTTTTTTCCCAAAACCAAAGGGGGGAAAAAAAGTAGGAAAACACTTCCCAAAGCTCCCTATTACCCCCCCTCTTACCTCCTAAACCCACCACCGCCATCCTCATTGTCCATTCTTTTGCGTTGGGTGTGTCCATTACTGTTCAGTCCTACCGTATCAGGTTTTGTGGTGGGACAAGTATGGTCCCCAACAGCAGCATCTACTATTGATGACCAACCCCTAGCACTCAAAAAAATCATGAATCGGAGGGGAAAAGGGAAAATTGTTAGACAAGTTAGGCAGTTATTTGAAAACTTTTGCCATTGAAAATTATTTAATGTAAACGAAAGTGTTGCTGAGGGCCAATCAAACCCCAAGCCCTCACCCTTGAAAAAATAGGGGAATAGAAAAGACAGCACAGCTCAAAATTTTTTAAGTATAGACCCTCAATGTTTTTGGGCTTTTTAAGGGGATGAGTGACATTTATAGGGGCAAATTCCCTCAAAACTGTTTGTATATATAAAGGGAAAAAGCCAGTTGCCCCCTCCAAAGTTCTTCCCAAGGGAACCTGCCACTACCTGCCCTGCCCCTAATGCCTCCCTGAACCTCAACCCGGGGAGAATCTGACTCGGCAATGTCGGCAGTGACACGGCATGAAGATTAGAACCACAATTTAAACCCTCATGCCATGCAGTTTCACCCATATAATCACCTCCATTCAACTGTCATCAGTAACTGTATGGCTAAATATCATCACCATCATCATTGTCATTGTCATCATCATCACAAGTCATCAGCGTTTGTCTGCCTAACCTTATGAGTGGTGAGTGCTTTGTTTGTTCATTATTTGTTATTAAACCATTACATGTATACGTATACAACATTTTACGAGGTTTTCATGTGTTTTATGATTTTTCATGGTTCAATAGGTTAAGGAAGCAGTACTGTTAGGCTATTATTATATTTTCCTACAATATATTTGCACATCAAAACATTCGCGAATGCTACAGTACAGTACAGTGGACCCCCGGTTTACGATCAGCTCCCAGTGCGACCAATTATGTAAGTGTATTTATGTAAGTGCGTTTATATGTGTATGTTTGGGGGTCTGAAATGGACTAATCTAATTCACAATATTCCTTATGGGAACAAATTCGGTCAGTACTGGCACCTGAACATACTTCTGGAATGAAATAATATCGTAAACCGGGGGTCCACTGTATTATTATACAGCAGATTGTCATTTAACATGTTTTTGTTTGGCAGGTTTTGGTTATAGCACTACTGAAGAATTGTGGCATATTTTTGTACAACACTTTGTAAAATTAACTTAATACACTTCAGTTTGCGAGGGGAAAAAATTTTGAGCACGCGTCACCCGCGGAATACACTCTGCTTGGCTGTGGGTTAGACCATAGAGTCGATGGAGGAGACCTACTGCCATCCCGTCACCTTTCTCCCAGTCTTTGTTTCATATGCGTGTAGTACATACCATCCTCTGCTAGGAGTTTAGATCTTTTAATTACCATATCTTAAATCTGCCAAGCAATCATGGCGCCTAGTAGGCATACAGGTGTTGCTGAAAGTGGCAAGAAAAGGTATAAGCATTTAGGTCTTAGAATTAAAGAATGGGGTAAATATGAGTTTGTGTGATGACTGACTTGACTGATTTACTGACTGACTTAAAGCTAGATTTTTTCACTGAAGAGAACCCTGAAACAGTCTCTAGCGCAGCTGATGCCTTACTGTCAATTGTATAACATACTGCGGGGTAAAACAGAACAGAAATCCATTACAGAATTTACGTAAACTCCAGTACAACCATCAACTTCAGTACCAGAACCTCTACCATCCACCTCAGCCCAGTAAGGCCACAGCGTAACTCTCCACAATCATCCATAAACACCAGCACCCACAATTTAAGGAAAGAAATACTATTACGTATTTCTTTTGCATTTGTAATCTTAAGCAGCAAAAACATCACAATACATCACGACAATGAACTACAATAACATATTCATTTTTATTTTTGTAAGATCAGTTGGTCTAAAAAAAAAAAGTTGTTTGGCTTTTTGGGGGCTACCAGGAATGCAACCCTATTTTTCCCACAAGTTCTTCAGTTTGTCTAACACAGTTTTAACTAAAATGGCATTTTCAGGAACGTAATTAACGTGTTAAATGATGATCTACTGTATTTCCCTACATCATATGTGGCACCAAACATTCATGAATTTTCACTATTTGTGAGGTTCTTGATTCCCTAATGCTCGTGAATGTGGAGGGCCCCTTGCATACATTAAAGTAATATCCTTTAAACAGGTGAATTGCTGATTTAAATTCCCCTCCTTCACTTACACTTTTTTCGCAATATTTTCTCTTGAATAAACAGAAAGGTGGATGAGGGGCTTGTACTGTGATTTGTAGACTGATAGTCTGATGCTAACCCTGTTCGTAGATTGACAGTCCGACGTTAACCTGGTTCATAGATTGATGGTCCGATGCTAACCCGGTTCGTAGATTGATAGTCCAATGTTAACCTGGTTCATAGATTGATAGTCTGTCACAAACCAGGTTTGAGCCTCTTGTCCATCCTTCTGTTTATTCACTGACAGTTGTTTATTACAACTGAATTTGAGTTCATTTTACCTCTTCTATTTAATGTTAATCTACCAATGCATGCTTACACACTTTCTTTTGTATATATGCATTTACTGTGCCTGAATCAAGTGTCAAATAATAAATATCTTTGTCTTTTACATTATAATTTTTGTATTCTATTTTTTGGAAATAATTAATCCATGATTTTGGGTTTTTGGTTACACAATTTATTATTTATTACTTATATATTTTTATATTTTATACTTATTTAAAATTTTTTTTTTTATAGGTAGTAGGTTTGGGAGCAGCAACCACCCGGGAAAATATACCGCTGCCAGATGACGTAAAAAAAAACCTGTAACT
>NC_069491.1:4603341-4623341 GCF_026875155.1 Cherax quadricarinatus
CTGCTGTCTTGCTTGTACTGTCGTCAGGTACTACTTACACATAACGTCTGCTTGTCTCGTAAGTACTGTCGTCAGGTCCTACCTAAGGAGACATAATGTTATTTTGTGTCAGATATTTCCCACGCTGATATTTCTTAAGTTTGTGTTTCTTTGCAGGTTAGTTAAGGTGTATTCGTGGCATCTCTGCAGCGAGTAGAGTTTAAAATAGCGAACTCCTGCGTTAATTAATGTAGCTATCCTGGTACTGTGTTTTACACACACACACACACACAACACACACACACACACACACACACACACACACACACACACACACACACACACAGCTGATAAATTCAAAATGACATTGTGTTAATATTTATAAAAGGAAAATATGAGAACTTAACGTATAGGTGTGTCTGACAAACAAGTCGTGTAGGAAGAGAGGCGGTGTGATCACTGGGAGGATGACGAGGCGTTGTGGGTAAACATTGTGAATGTGTGTTAGAATGACCAACCAGAAGGACAAGACACACTGAAGTTGCTGTAGTACTGACGAGAGGAGTGTTTGTACTGGAGGAGTGTTTGTACTGGAGGAGTGTACACTGTACCATTGTATTAATTACAGTTTCAGAAGTATTATAATAACTTGATAAAAAGCTGTAATACTAAGAGTTTATCTCTACTGCAACCACAAGTTGATAACTAGAAATAGGAAATTATCTCTTGTATCTTTATATACCCTCGCATACGTTTTTCGTATATATTGTGTGTGTTTGCGTATGTATACATGCTTGTATATGTACATTTATGTATAAAGTTTGTATGCAAGATTTGTGCAAGTTGCACTTGTCCATTAGTCTGTGTCTTGCCAACATTGACTGGGTAACTGGACTTGTATCGACTAACTGGCCAAGCTGCAGAGGGATGGCCGACGCGCTCTTATCAATTTTCAAGTGGAAATTGCACCAATTTATCCAAAAAGAAAGCGCTGGATCAGCCGCGTTGTGATGGGTATGTAGGGTTTGCGGACCACGGGCAGCAACAAACTGGTTGGTCAGGCATACAGTTCCAAGGGTGCACTACTGACCAGTGGTCCAGAAAACTGAGTAGTTTAGAGCCAGTTTTCGTTACAGAGACAAGTGGCGTTCCAACGTTGTGTGGAAAATGTTGTGGTGTCAGGTAATGTATGAGCTGATTCTGAGGTGACGCTGCTGTAGTGAGTACACACACTACAGCAGCCTCACAACCGCACACTGACTTTCTGGGCAGTTGGTGTAGTACCAGTGGGTTCTTCAGATAAGCAACAAGCCATACAGGACGTGGGAATCGTTAGCGAGATAATTCTCTGGGGAGTAATACAGTCACATGTTGGTAGGGGATCCTGCTGCTGCTGCTCTCTCCCCGCTCTTCTGGCTTGTGTATGCCACACAATATGAGGTATATGACACTTATTAAGACGTTTCGTCTACCAAGAAGTTTTATCAGTCATTACAGATACAAAGAAACAGCATGCAGACGTATACACTTTTTCAGTCTGTATTGACTGATGAAGTTCCTGGTAGACGAAACATCTGAGTAAATGTCATACACCGCATATTATCTTATTAACATACTTGAACTTACATTTTAACACTGATGTACATGTTAGTGGCATGTCACTGAGGGTATCGTATATTTTCTTAACGTGTTGGAGGCTCCGGTGTACTGGTTTATGTCAGGGTTTATATCAGGGTTTTATAACCACAAGGGAAGCTTTGGCGACCTCGCTCCTGTTATAGGAATATTTTTTACTGTGGTTTATTTGATATCTTCAGTGCAGAATACTGCTTAATATCTTATGGTTTCATGTATTTATTGCCTTTAACGATGGTCAGTTTTCTGTAAGAGGGAGGGAGAGGGAAGGAGAGAGGGAGGGAGGGAAGGAGAGAGGGAGGGAAGGAGAGAGGGAGGGAGGGAGAGAGGGAGGGAGGGAAGGAAGGAAGGAAGGAGAGAGGGAGAATGAGACAAGATGTCATATTGGATAAGTAATTACATAAATTTGTTTGTGGATGATGGACAATTTTAAATCAGAATAGAAAATAACACCGACTATAAAATGTTGTAAAGTCATATTTAACCTCGGGAGTGAAAAATAAAAGATGAATTATTGTATAAAGTGATCACGTGACAACTGGTCACTTGCAAGACATTCTTGTTACAAAATCTTCAGAGCATCTGAAAAAAAGTTGGATTTTTAGGTAATTAATTAAAAACAAGACAAGAATAGACCTAAATTTTGTTGTAAAATATTCGTATGCAACTTTAGTTAACGTTAATTTTGGTATTACTTATATGAATGGTAACATGCTTAGCTCTTAAATGTAATTGAAATAGTTGATGCAACATTGAAGAGCACTTACCGGGAAGACACTTTCACGTGGTAATCAGGTTTCCAGGGAGTTTTAAACTTGATTTTGCAAAGAATCGCTGTATAGTAGAGCTTTGTAGGAAAGTTTACTGTACAGGATGTTCAGTATTTACTGCATGTAACGAGAGTAATGTTGGTGTGAGGAGGTAGTGGTGTGCTGCGAGGTTAATGTTGGTGTGAGGAGTGTAGTGGTGTGCTGCGAGGTTAATGTTGGTGTGGGAGGTAGTGGTGTGCTGCGAGGTTAATGTTGGTGTGAGGAGGTAGTGGTGTGCTGCGAGGTTAATGTTGGTGTGAGGAGGTAGTGGTGTGCTGCGAGGTTAATGTTGGTGTGAGGAGGTAGTGGTGTGCTGCGAGGTTAATGTTGGTGTGAGGAGGTAGTGGTGTGCTGCGAGGTTAATGTTGGTGTGAGGAGGTAGTGGTGTGCTGCGAGGTTAATGTTGGTGTGAGGAGGTAGTGGTGTGCTGCGAGGTTAATGTTGGTGTGAGGAGGTAGTGGTGTGCTGCGAGGTTAATGTTGGTGTGAGGAGGTAGTGGTGTGCTGCGAGGTTAATGTTGGTGTGAGGAGGTAGTGGTGTGCTGCGAGGTTAATGTTGGTGTGAGGAGGTAGTGGTGTGCTGCGAGGTTAATGTTGGTGTGAGGAGGTAGTGGTGTGCTGCGAGGTTAATGTTGGTGTGAGGAGGTAGTGGTGTGCTGCGAGGTTAATGTTGGTGTGAGGAGGTAGTGGTGTGCTGCGAGGTTAATGTTGGTGTGAGGAGGTAGTGGTGTGCTGCGAGGTTAATGTGGTGTGAGGAGGTAGTGGTGTGCTGCGAGGTTAATGTTGGTGTGAGGAGGTAGTGGTGTGCTGCGAGGTTAATGTTGGTGTGAGGAGGTAGTGGTGTGCTGCGAGGTTAATGTTGGTGTGAGGAGGTAGTGGTGTGCTGCGAGGTTAATGTTGGTGTGAGGAGGTAGTGGTGTGCTGCGAGGTTAATGTTGGTGTGAGGAGGTAGTGGTGTGCTGCGAGGTTAATGTGAGTGTGAGGAGGTAGTGGTTGTGCTGCGAGGTTAATGTTGGTGTGAGGAGGTAGTGGTGTGCTGCGAGGTTAATGTTGGTGTGAGGAGGTAGTGGTGTGCTGCGAGGTTAATGTTGGTGTGAGGAGGTAGTGGTGTGCTGCGAGGTTAATGTTGGTGTGAGGAGGTAGTGGTGTGCTGCGAGGTTAATGTTGGTGTGAGGAGGTAGTGGTGTGCTGCGAGGTTAATGTTGATGTGAGGAGGTAGTGGTGTGCTGCGAGGTTAATGTTGGTGTGAGGAGGTAGTGGTGTGCTGCGAGGTTAATGTTGGTGTGAGGAGGTAGTGGTGTGCTGCGAGGTTAATGTTGGTGTGAGGAGGTAGTGGTGTGCTGCGAGGTTAATGTTGGTGTGAGGAGGTAGTGGTGTGCTGCGAGGTTAATGTTGGTGTGAGGAGGTAGTGGTGTGCTGCGAGGTTAATGTTGGTGTGAGGAGGTAGTGGTGTGCTGCGAGGTTAATGTTGGTGTGAGGAGGTAGTGGTGTGCTGCGAGGTTAATGTTGGTGTGAGGAGGTAGTGGTGTGCTGCGAGGTTAATGTTGGTGTGAGGAGGTAGTGGTGTGCTGCGAGGTTAATGTTGGTGTGAGGAGGTAGTGGTGTGCTGCGAGGTTAATGTTGGTGTGAGGAGGTAGTGGTGTGCTGCGAGGTTAATGTTGGTGTGAGGAGGTAGTGGTGTGCTGCGAGGTTAATGTTGGTGTGAGGAGGTAGTGGTGTGCTGCGAGGTTAATGTTGGTGTGAGGAGGTAGTGGTGTGCTGCGAGGTTAATGTTGGTGTGAGGAGGTAGTGGTGGGCTGCGAGGTTAATGTTGGTGTGAGGAGGTAGTGGTGTGCTGCGAGGTTAATGTTGGTGTGAGGAGGTAGTGGTGTGCTGCGAGGTTAATGTTGGTGTGAGGAGGTAGTGGTGTGCTGCGAGGTTAATGTTGGTGTGAGGAGGTAGTGGTGTGCTGCGAGGTTAATGTTGGTGTGAGGAGGTAGTGGTGTGCTGCGAGGTTAATGTTGGTGTGAGGAGGTAGTGGTGTGCTGCGAGGTTAATGTTGGTGTGAGGAGGTAGTGGTGTGCTGCGAGGTTAATGTTGGTGTGAGGAGGTAGTGGTGTGGCTGCGAGGTTAATGTTGGTGTGAGGAGGTAGTGGTGGCTGCGAGGTTAATGTTGGTGTGAGGAGGTAGTGGTGTGCTGCGAGGTTAATGTTGGTGTGAGGAGGTAGTGGTGTGCTGCGAGGTTAATGCTGGTGTGAGGAGGTAGTGGTGTGCTGCGAGGTTAATGTTGGTGTGAGGAGGTAGTGGTGTGCTGCGAGGTTAATGTTGGTGTGAGGAGGTAGTGGTGTGCTGCGAGGTTAATGTTGGTGTGTGAGGGGGGTAGTGGTGTGCTGCGAGGTTAATGTTGGTGTGAGGAGGTAGTGGTGTGCTGCGAGGTTAATGTTGGTGTGAGGAGGTAGTGGTGTGCTGCGAGGTTAATGTTGGTGTGAGGAGGTAGTGGTGTGCTGCGAGGTTAATGTTGGTGTGAGGAGGTAGTGGTGTGCTGCGAGGTTAATGTTGGTGTGAGGAGGTAGTGGTGTGCTGCGAGGTTAATGTCGAGCATAAATATCATACAAAGACTTAAGAGTGGAGAAATTGGCTTCTTGGTATGACAGATAGTTCTGGGAACAGAGAAGCGGTTACTGAGATGTTTAATTTATACAGGATGAGGTATGATAGGTTATTTAAGAAGTGTATCAATCTCGGGTAGGTAGAAGGTGCAGAGAACTTCACATAAAATGTTAAGAGGAGGTTATGAAGGAGGTTTTTGAAGGGTAATTTGAGCATCATGAAGGTATGTGTATGTTGCTAGGAGATGAGGGGTTTTTGGGATGTGATGTGCTGCTGGAGTGTGAGCAAGGTAACACCTAGACTAACTTCTCTGTGGTATGTAGAAATATACCCAGCTGGATGAATCATGTTAGAGCCAGCTGGATGAATCATGTTAGAGCCAGCTGGCTGAGTGTGTTACACACTGGCCTGGAGTTATGCGACTTACTGGCCATGGACTCAATTCCTTACATGCTAGAGCAAAAGTTAACTACGTTTCTCTGTCATATTTCATCATACAGGATGAGGTTCATACAAGGTATTGAAATGAGCTGGGAGACTTCAGTAGTGTCAACCTGAGCTGGGAGACTTCAGTAGTGTCAACCTGAGCTGGGAGACTTCAGTAGTGTCAACCTGAGCTGGGAGACTTCAGTAGTGTCAACCTGAGCTGGGAGACTTCAGTAGTGTCAACCTGAGCTGGGAGACTTCAGTAGTGTCAACCTGAGCTGGGAGACTTCAGTAGTGTCAACCTGAGCTGGGAGACTTCAGTAGTGTCAACCTGAGCTGGGAGACTTCAGTAGTGTCAACCTGAGCTGGGAGACTTCAGTAGTGTCAACCTGAGCTGGGAGACTTCAGTAGTGTCAACCTGATGGGAGACTTCAGTAGTGTCAACTGAGCTGGGAGACTTCAGTAGTGTCAACCTGAGCTGGGAGACTTCAGTAGTGTCAACCTGAGCTGGGAGACTTCAGTAGTGTCAACCTGAGCTGGGAGACTTCAGTAGTGTCAACCTGAGCTGGGAGACTTCAGTAGTGTCAACCTGAGCTGGGAGACTTCAGTAGTGTCAACCTGAGCTGGGAGACTTCAGTAGTGTCAACCTGAGCTGGGAGACTTCAGTAGTGTCAACCTGAGCTGGGAGACTTCAGTAGTGTCAACCTGAGCTGGAGACTTCAGTAGTGTCAACCTGAGCTGGGAGACTTCAGTAGTGTCAACCTGAGCTGGGAGACTTCAGTAGTGTCAACCTGAGCTGGGAGACTTCAGTAGTGTCAACCTGAGCTGGGAGACTTCAGTAGTGTCAACCTGAGCTGGGAGACTTCAGTAGTGTCAACCTGAGCTGGGAGACTTCAGTAGTGTCAACCTGAGCTGGGAGACTTCAGTAGTGTCAACCTGAGCTGGGAGACTTCAGTAGTGTCAACCTGAGCTGGGAGACTTCAGTAGTGTCAACCTGAGCTGGGAGACTTCAGTAGTGTCAACCTGAGCTGGGAGACTTCAGTAGTGTCAACCTGAGCTGGGAGACTTCAGTAGTGTCAACCTGAGCTGGGAGACTTCAGTAGTGTCAACCTGAGCTGGGAGACTTCAGTAGTGTCAACCTGAGCTGGGAGACTTCAGTAGTGTCAACCTGAGCTGGGAGACTTCAGTAGTGTCAACCTGAGCTGGGAGACTTCAGTAGTGTCAGCCTGAGCTGGGAGACTTCAGTAGTGTCAGCCTGAGCTGGGAGACTTCAGTAGTGTCAGCCTGAGCTGGGAGACTTCAGTAGTGTCAACCTGAGCTGGGAGACTTCAGTAGTGTCAACCTGAGCTGGGAGACTTCAGTAGTGTCAACCTGAGCTGGGAGACTTCAGTAGTGTCAACCTGAGCTGGGAGACTTCAGTAGTGTCAACCTGAGCTGGGAGACTTCAGTAGTGTCAGCCTGAGCTGGGAGACTTCAGTAGTGTCAGCCTGAGCTGGGAGACTTCAGTAGTGTCAACCTGAGCTGGGAGACTTCAGTAGTGTCAACCTGAGCTGGGAGACTTAAGTAGGACACTGAGGATATCGTCAAGGCTTCCAGTAAGGGTTAATCACCTACGATAATGTCAAAGGTTTCCATCCAGCGTAACTGGAGTTTTAGAAATTAACAAGATTAGATTTATATTTTACCGTCGAAGCAGCTAGTTTATTGTGTACCCCATATCCATCCTGTGGAGGGTAGCGCAAGAGCATATCCATCCTGTGGAGGGTAGCGCAAGAGCATATCCATCCTGTGGAGGGTAGCGCAAGAGCATATCCATCCTGTGGAGGGTAGCGCAAGAGTATATCCATCCTGTGGAGGGTAGCGCAAGAGTATATCCAGCCTGTGGAGGGTAGCGCAAGAGCATATCCATCCTGTGGAGGGTAGCGCAAGAGCATATCCATCCTGTGGAGGGTTTAGCGCAAGAGCATATCCATCCTGTGAAGGGTAGCGCAAGAGCATATCCATCCTGTGGAGGGTAGCGCAAGAGCATATCCATCCTGTGGAGGGTAGCGCAAGAGCATATCCATCCTGTGAATGGTAGCGCAAGAGCATATCCATCCTGTGAAGGGTAGCGCAAGAGTATATCCATCCTGTGGAGGGTAGCGCAAGAGCATATCCATCCTGTGGAGGGTAGCGCAAGAGCATATCCATCCTGTGGAGGGTAGCGCAAGAGCATTCCATCCTGTGGAGGGTAGCGCAAGAGTATATCCATCCTGTGGAGGGTAGCGCAAGAGCATATCCATCCTGTGGAGGGTAGCGCAAGAGCATATCCATCCTGTGGAGGGTAGCGCAAGAGCATATCCATCCTGTGGAGGGTAGCGCAAGAGCATATCCATCCTGTGGAGGGTAGCGCAAGAGCATATCCATCCTGTGGAGGGTAGCGCAAGAGCATATCCATCCTGTGGAGGGTAGCGCAAGAGTATATCCATCCTGTGGAGGGTAGCGCAAGAGCATATCCATCCTGTGGAGGGTAGCGCAAGAGCATATCCATCCTGTGGAGGGTAGCGCAAGAGTATATCCATCCTGTGGAGGGTAGCGCAAGAGCATATCCATCCTGTGGAGGGTAGCGCAAGAGTATATCCATCCTGTGGAGGGTAGCGCAAGAGTATATCCATCCTGTGGAGGGTAGCGCAAGAGTATATCCATCCTGTGGAGGGTAGCGCAAGAGCATATCCATCCTGTGGAGGGTAGCGCAAGAGTATATCCATCCTGTGGAGGGTAGCGCAAGAGTATATCCATCCTGTGGAGGGTAGCGCAAGAGTATATCCATCCTGTGGAGGGTAGCGCAAGAGTATATCCATCCTGTGGAGGGTAGCGCAAGAGTATATCCATCCTGTGGAGGGTAGCGCAAGAGTATATCCATCCTGTGGAGGGTAGCGCAAGAGTATATCCAATCTGTGGAGGGTAGCGCAAGAGTATATCCATCCTGTGGAGGGTAGCGCAAGAGTATATCCATCCTGTGGAGGGTAGCGCAAGAGTATATCCATCCTGTGGAGGGTAGCGCAAGAGTATATCCATCCTGTGGAGGGTAGCGCAGAGTATATCCATCCTGTGGAGGGTAGCGCAAGAGCATATCCATCCTGTGGAGGGTAGCGCAAGAGTATATCCATCCTGTGGAGGGTAGCGCAAGAGCATATCCATCCTGTGGAGGGTAGCGCAAGAGTATATCCATCCTGTGGAGGGTAGCGCAAGAGTATATCCATCCTGTGGAGGGTAGCGCAAGAGTATATCCATCCTGTGGAGGGTAGCGCAAGAGCATATCCATCCTGTGGAGGGTAGCGCAAGAGTATATCCATCTGTGGAGGGTAGCGCAAGAGTATATCCATCCTGTGGAGGGTAGCGCAAGAGTATATCCATCCTGTGGAGGGTAGCGCAAGAGTATATCCATCCTGTGGAGGGTAGCGCAAGAGTATATCCATCCTGTGGAGGGTAGCGCAAGAGTATATCCATCCTGTGGAGGGTAGCGCAAGAGTATATCCATCCTGTGGAGGGTAGCGCAAGAGTATATCCATCCTGTGGAGGGTAGCGCAAGAGTATATCCATCCTGTGGAGGTAGCGCAAGAGCATATCCATCCTGTGGAGGGTAGCGCAAGAGTATATCCATCCTGTGGAGGGTAGCGCAAGAGTATATCCATCCTGTGGAGGGTAGCGCAAGAGCATATCCATCCTGTGGAGGGTAGCGCAAGAGTATATCCATCCTGTGGAGGGTAGCGCAAGAGTATATCCATCCTGTGAGGGTAGCGCAAGAGTATATCCATCCTGTGAGGGGTAGCGCAAGAGTATATCCATCCTGTGGAGGGTAGCGCAAGAGTATATCCATCCTGTGAGGGTAGCGCAAGAGTATATCCATCCTGTGGAGGGTAGCGCAAGAGTATATCCATCCTGTGGAGGGTAGCGCAAGAGTATATCCATCCTGTGGAGGGTAGCGCAAGAGTATATCCATCCTGTGGAGGGTAGCGCAAGAGCATATCCATCCTGTGAGGGTAGCGCAAGAGCATATCCATCCTGTGGAGGGTAGCGCAAGAGCATAGCTAGCTATCTTGTGCAGGGTAGCGCAAGAGCATATCCATCCTGTGGAGGGTAGCGCAAGAGCATAGCTAGCTATCTTGTGCAGGGTAGCGCAAGAGCATATCCATCCTGTGGAGGGTAGCGCAAGAGCATAGCTAGCTAGCTTGTGCAGGGTAGCGCAAGAGCATAGCTATCTTGTGCAGGGTAGTGCAAGAGCATATCCATCCTGTGGAGGGTAGCGCAAGAGCATAGCTAGCTATCTTGTGCAGGGTAGCGCAAGAGCATAGCTATCTTGTGCAGGGTAGCGCAAGAGCATAGCTATCTTGTGCAGGGTAGCGCAAGAGCATAGCTATCTTGTGCAGGGTTAGCGCAAGAGCATAGCTATCTTGTGCAGGGTAGCGCAAGAGCATAGCTATCTTGTGCAGGGTAGCGCAAGAGCATAGCTATCTTGTGCAGGGTAGCGCAAGAGCATAGCTATCTTGTGCAGGGTAGCGCAAGAGCATAGCTATCTTGTGCAGGGTAGCGCAAGAGCATAGCTATCTTGTGCAGGGTAGCGCAAGAGCATAGCTATCTTGTGCAGGGTAGCGCAAGAGCATAGCTATCTTGTGCAGGGTAGCGCAAGAGCATAGCTATCTTGTGCAGGGTAGCGCAAGAGCATATCCATCCTGTGGAGGGTAGCGCAAGAGCATTTCCATCCTGTGGAGGGTAGCGCAAGAGCATATCCATCCTGTGGAGGGTAGCGCAAGAGTATATCCATCCTGTGGAGGGTAGCGCAAGAGCATATCCATCCTGTGGAGGGTAGCGCAAGAGCATATCCATCCTGTGGAGGGTAGCGCAAGAGTATATCCATCCTGTGGAGGGTAGCGCAAGAGCATATCCATCCTGTGGAGGGTAGCGCAAGAGCATATCCATCCTGTGGAGGGTAGCGCAAGAGCATATCCATCCTGTGGAGGGTTAGCGCAAGAGCATATCCATCCTGTGGAGGGTAGCGCAAGAGCATATCCATCCTGTGGAGGGTAGCGCAAGAGCATATCCATCCTGTGGAGGGTTAGCGCAAGAGCATATCCATCCTGTGGAGGGTAGCGCAAGAGCATATCCATCCTGTGGAGGGTAGCGCAAGAGCATATCCATCCTGTGGAGGGTAGCGCAAGAGCATATCCATCCTGTGGAGGGTAGCGCAAGAGCATGTCCATCCTGTGGAGGGTAGCGCAAGAGCATGTCCATCCTGTGGAGGGTAGCGCAAGAGCATATCCATCCTGTGGAGGGTAGCGCAAGAGCATGTCCATCCTGTGGAGGGTAGCGCAAGAGCATATCCATCCTGTGGAGGGTAGCGCAAGAGCATATCCATCCTGTGGAGGGTAGCGCAAGAGCATGTCCATCCTGTGGAGGGTAGCGCAAGAGCATGTCCATCCTGTGGAGGGTAGCGCAAGAGCATATCCATCCTGTGGAGGGTAGCGCAAGAGCATGTCCATCCTGTGGAGGGTAGCGCAAGAGCATGTCCATCCTGTGGAGGGTAGCGCAAGAGCATGTCCATCCTGTGGAGGGTAGCGCAAGAGCATATAGATACACCACAGGCCGATGAACTAGGCCCCACAAGGGTTAACAGGAGCACATCTGGATGTATATCTACAGTTCACTTACCTGTTACAAGCAAATTTAAGAAATTTGCTAAATACATTTGGAATTTTATTTTCATTAATACGATATCTTGACATGTCACATAGGTTATTATTCTTTCTATATTCCTCAATAAGTGGACACTTAGCACATAGTGTTTAAAATAGTGACCATAGGGTTCAAGATAGTGACCATAGTGTTCAAGATAGTGACCATAGTGTTCAAGATAGTGACCATAGGGCTGACCACATGCTTTACATTTGGTTTGATCATGTGTGTGTCTGCCAAACTGCCAACGTAAGGAGAAGTCTGCCAAAAATTTCGAAACAATTGAGTGCTAATGATAGAGAATATTGCTGCACAAGTGTAGTAACTGAGGAGTGGAACATGGTACAAGCAGAGGTGGAGGAGTGGAACGTGGTACAAACAGAGGTGGAGGAGTGGGACATGGTACAAGCAGAGGTGGAGGAGTGGAACGTGGTACAAGCAGAGGTGGAGGAGTGGAACATGGTACAAGCAGAGGTGGAGGAGTGGAACATGGTACAAGCAGAGGTGGAGGAGTGGAACATGGTACAAGCAGAGGTGGAGGAGTGGAACATGGTACAAGCAGAGGTGGAGGAGTGGAACATGGTACAAGCAGAGGTGGAGGAGTGGAACATGGTACAAGCAGAGGTGGAGGAGTGGGACATGGTACAAGCAGAGGTGGAGGAGTGGAACGTGGTACAAGCAGATGTGGAGGAGTGGAACGTGGTACAAACAGAGGTGGAGGAGTGGAACGTGGTACAAGCAGAGGTGGAGGAGTGGAACGTGGTACAAGCAGAGGAGGAGTGGAACGTGGTACAAGCAGAGGTGGAGGAGTGGAACATGGTACAAGCAGAGGTGGAGGAGTGGGACATGGTACAAGCAGAGTGGAGGAGTGGAACATGGTACAAGCAGAGGTGGAGGAGTGGGACATGGTACAAGCAGAGGTGGAGGAGTGGAACATGGTACAAGCAGAGGTGGAGGAGTGGGACATGGTACAAGCAGAGGTGGAGGAGTGGAACGTGGTACAAGCAGAGGTGGAGGAGTGGAACATGGTACAAGCAGAGGTGGAGGAGTGGAACGTGGTACAAGCAGAGGTGGAGGAGTGGAACGTGGTACAAGCAGAGGTGGAGGAGTGGAACGTGGTACAAGCAGAGGTGGAGGAGTGGAACATGGTACAAGCAGAGGTGGAGGAGTGGAACGTGGTACAAACAGAGGTGGAGGAGTGGAACGTGGTACAAGCAGAGGTGGAGGAGTGGAACGTGGTACAAACAGAGGTGGAGGAGTGGAACATGGTACAAGCAGAGGTGGAGGAGTGGAACGTGGTACAAGCAGAGGTGGAGGAGTGGAACATGGTACAAGCAGAGGTGGAGGAGTGGAACGTGGTACAAGCAGAGGTGGAGGAGTGGAACGTGGTACAAAAAGAGGTGGAGGAGTGGAACATGGTACAAGCAGAGGTGGAGGAGTGGAACATGGTACAAGCAGAGGTGGAGGAGTGGAACATGGTACAAGCAGAGGTGGAGGAGTGGAACGTGGTACAAACAGAGGTGGAGGAGTGGAACATGGTACAAGCAGAGGTGGAGGAGTGGAACGTGGTACAAACAGAGGTGGAGGAGTGGGACATGGTACAAGCAGAGGTGGAGGAGTGGAACGTGGTACAAACAGAGGTGGAGGAGTGGAACATGGTACAAGCAGAGGTGGAGGAGTGGAACGTGGTACAAGCAGAGGTGGAGGAGTGGAACATGGTACAAGCAGAGGTGGAGGAGTGGAACGTGGTACAAGCAGAGGTGGAGGAGTGGAACATGGTACAAGCAGAGGTGGAGGAGTGGAACATGGTACAAGCAGAGGTGGAGGAGTGGGACATGGTACAAGCAGAGGTGGAGGAGTGGAACATGGTACAAGCAGAGGTGGAGTGGTGGAACGTTGGTACAAACAGAGGTGGAGGAGTGGAAACATGGTACAAAGCAGAGGTGGAGGAGTGGGACATGGTACAAGCAGAGGTGGAGGAGTGGAACATGGTACAAGCAGAGGAGGAGTTGAACGTGGTACAAACAGAGGTGGAGGAGTGGAACATGGTACAAGCAGAGGAGTGGTGGAACGTGGTACAAACAGAGGTGGAGGAGTGGAACATGGTACAAGCAGAGGAGGAGTGGAACGTGGTACAGAGGTGGAGGAGTGGAACATGGTACAAGCAGAGGTGGAGGAGTGGAACATGGTACAAGCAGAGGTGGAGGAGTGGGACATGGTACAAGCAGAGGTGGAGGAGTGGAACATGGTACAAGCAGAGGTGGAGTGGTGGAACGTGGTACAAACAGAGGTGGAGGAGTGGAACATGGTACAAGCAGAGGTGGAGGAGTGGGACATGGTACAAGCAGAGGTGGAGGAGTGGAACATGGTACAAGCAGAGGAGGAGTTGAACGTGGTACAAACAGAGGTGGAGGAGTGGAACATGGTACAAGCAGAGGAGTGGTGGAACGTGGTACAAACAGAGGTGGAGGAGTGGAACATGGTACAAGCAGAGGAGGAGTGGAACGTGGTACAGAGGTGGAGGAGTGGAACATGGTACAAGCAGAGGTGGAGGAGTGGAACATGGTACAAGCAGAGGTGGAGGAGTGGAACATGGTACAAGCAGAGGTGGAGGAGTGGAACATGGTACAAGCAGAGGTGGAGGAGTGGAACATGGTACAAGCAGAGGTGGAGGAGTGGAACATGGTACAAGCAGAGGTGGAGGAGTGGAACATGGTACAAGCAGAGGTGGAGGAGTGGAACATGGTACAAGCAGAGGTGGAGGAGTGGGACATGGTACAAGCAGAGGTGGAGGAGTGGAACATGGTACAAGCAGAGGAGTGGAACGTGGTACAAACAGAGGTGGAGGAGTGGAACATGGTACAAGCAGAGGAGGAGTGGAACGTGGTACAAACAGAGGTGGAGGAGTGGAACATGGTACAAGCAGAGGAGGAGTGGAACGTGGTACAAACAGAGGTGGAGGAGTGGAACATGGTACAAGCAGAGGTGGAGGAGTGGAACATGGTACAAGCAGAGGTGGAGGAGTGGAACATGGTACAAGCAGAGGTGGAGGAGTGGGACATGGTACAAGCAGAGGTGGAGGAGTGGAACATGGTACAAGCAGAGGTGGAGGAGTGGAACATGGTACAAACAGAGGTGGAGGAGTGGAACATGGTACAAGCAGAGGTGGAGGAGTGGGACATGGTACAAGCAGAGGTGGAGGAGTGGAACATGGTACAAGCAGAGGTGGAGGAGTGGAACGTGGTACAAGCAGAGGTGGAGGAGTGGAACATGGTACAAGCAGAGGTGGAGGAGTGGAACATGGTACAAGCAGAGGTGGAGGAGTGGGACATGGTACAAGCAGAGGTGGAGGAGTGGGACATGGTACAAGCAGAGGTGGAGGAGTGGAACATGGTACAAGCAGAGGTGGAGGAGTGGAACATGGTACAAGCAGAGGTGGAGGAGTGGGACATGGTACAAGCAGAGGTGGAGGAGTGGAACGTGGTACAAACAGAGGTGGAGGAGTGGGACATGGTACAAGCAGATATGGTACCAGCACCAAATATAACTTGGTTATATAAAGACAACGGGACACCACAAATATAACTGTTATATAAAGACAACGGGACACCACAAATATAACTGTTATATAAAGACAACGGGACACCACAAATATAACTGTTATATAAAGACAACGGGACACCACAAATATAACTGTTATATAAAGACAACGGGACACCACAAATATAACTGTTATATAAAGACAACGGGACACCACAAATATAACTGTTATATAAAGACAACGGGACACCACAAATATAACTGTTATATAAAGACAACGGGACACCACAAATATAACTGTTATATAAAGACAACGGGACACCACAAATATAACTGTTATATAAAGACAACGGGACACCACAAATATAACTGTTATATAAAGACAACGGGACACCACAAATATAACTGTTATATAAAGACAACGGGACACCACAAATATAACTGTTATATAAAGACAACGGGACACCACAAATATAACTGTTATATAAAGACAACGGGACACCACAAATATAACTGTTATATAAAGACAACGGGACACCACAAATATAACTGTTATATAAAGACAACGGGACACCACAAATAAACTGTTATATAAAGACAACGGGACACCACAAATATAACTGTTATATAAAGACAACGGGACACCACAAATATAACTGTTATATAAAGACAACGGGACACCACAAATATAACTTATATAAAGACAACGGGACACCACAAATATAACTGTTATATAAAGACAACGGGACACCACAAATATAACTCTGTTATATAAAGACAACGGGACACCACAAATATAACTGTTATATAAAGACAACGGGACACCACAAATATAACTGTTATATAAAGACAACGGGACACCACAAATATAACTGTTATATAAAGACAACGGGACACCACAAATATAACTCGGTTATATAAAGACAACGGGACACCACAAATATAACTTGATTCTTGTAACCACAAATAGGTAATTACACACGCGCGCGCACGCGCACACGCACTAAATAATATATCGCACGTGCTGCAATCATAAAAAATAATTACATTAAAAAAACAGAGTTATGACTGGTGGAGGAAGGAGCACGCCACACCTACCATCTTGTGTTGCTGGGGGTCGAGTCCTGGCTCCTACCTTACATGTCTCCTTGATCGCCATTACTGTTATTTTATTTAGACATGGGTTTACAAGGTAAAGTTGAAGGTTTCTACCTTTATTTACAACCAAGAGCTGTCAGCTACGTCTCATTTTAAAGCCTTTTATTATTATGAAACATACAAATAGGGAACAGGATGAAGTTGGAGCCATCTGTGAGCCAGCGATTTCATTTGGTCAACAGACTTTAGTTGATGTGATTATGCTGTATGAACATGTTCCAGACTCGAGTCACCTTAGGTTTCTGACCTCTCGAGACCTTTTATATTTACATTAAAGCTGTATGTGGAGTATAACTTCAGAACTGCCACCATAACAAGGTCATTCAACTAGCCTGCTACCCGGGACCTTAACAATTATTTTCTGATGTCTAATCTGTATTTTAGATTTGAGTTTCCATGTTTGTCTCTGGTTATAATGCCCCGTCGTCACCTTATTCTGGTCACCTCCCTTCCTTGTTGTCCTCCTCCTTCCAGTCTCGTTATTAATCTTCATCTCTGGATCCTTCAGACTCTTTTTAATTTCTCTTTAATTACTCTCATTAGCTAGTGCGTTGTCACATTTGTTTCTTTTAGATTTTGGAACGTACATACCTATGTGTGTGTTAGTTACCATTTTGTCCTAGGCACATGTCGATTAGACACTAGGCCTGGTGTGTGTGTGTGTGTGTGTGTGTGTGTGTGTGTGTGTGTGTGTGGTGTGTGTGTTAGTGTACACTCACCACTTGAGCCTTCTCCAGTCACCAGTCTCACTAGTGTATGCAGTACACTTCACCTGGGATAAGTGTACGTTGAATGGTAGCGTGTTTATTCCCAATTAGCGGACGAAGGATCCAACCTCCAACATACCTTGTTCTGAATGACTCATAAAGGTTTAGTGCTTCATATGAATATTACTACTACTGATAAAAATACACCTCACTGCATGCTCACATATGTGCACCTCATCATTAGCAAGAAAATATACTGAAGATTAATATAAAGAATGTTTGTTCATTGTGTTTGGTACTGTCTTCGTGAATCAGTACACATAGTGACCTCCACTGAGGAGTGTATGGTGATGTTCTCAAGGTATTGTGTGTGTGTGTGTGTGTGTGTGTGTGTGTGTGTGTGTGTGTGTGTGTGTGTGTGTGTGTGTGTACTCGTTGTGGTTGCAGGGGTCGATTCACAGCTCCTGGCCCCGCCTCTTTACTGGCCGCTACTGGGTCACTTCCTGCTCCATGAGCTTTATCATACCTCTTCTTAAAGCTATGTATGGATCGTGCCTCCATTACATCAGTGTGTGTGTGTGTGTGTGTGTGTGTGTGTGTGTGTGTGTGTGTGTGTGTGTGACACTGACGAGTGTCTGGTGCTGCCTTCAAGTACCGCTTCACAGAGATCTTAATATTACCATAACTTTATAAAAACTCGTCAAGTTTTATTGTTAGACCATCATACTAGTTACAACTTTCCTAATAACTCGAGACTCCATTAATCCAACAGATATTGTATATGATAAATCCCTGTAGACGGCTTTATTTGTTCTCTCTTATGAAGCTCCTCTGTATACTTGATAAATTAGACACTTGGGCAAAACTTAGGTATCTACGTTTTGCCAATCACTGGCTTCCACAGACTGATTACCTCAAACTCCTGATCTTCAACCATTCTTCACTGTACTGGACTAAGGAAGCCACTGGTTGGCGAAACATTTCCAAAATAAAAATATTCAAGTGTTGCACATGTCTAATTTATCAACTTGTCGTTTCTCTCAACCATTTATCTACATTCCACTGCGTAGTGCAATTTTTCCTAAATGCTATTGAAAAAGCACATGAAATAATAGCCAGTTGTATTTATGTTGGTAGAATTACCGACAATATGTAAAGTAAAAGGACACAAGTGCAACTAATATGACATTTTAGTGTGGCAACGTTTCGCTCTCCAGGGCTTGATAAAGCTCCTGGAGAGCGAAACGTTGCCACAATAAAATGTCAGTTGCACTTGTGTCCTTTTACTTTACATAATAGCCAGTTGAAAGTCCTTCCTACTACGTCCTGTTCAATTTTCGATGTTCTTTCTGGTTTACATTTAAGATCAGTTGTACTGTTATAGAGGAGCTTCATACAATAACTGATAGTTAATTTGGATACACGAGAAGCGTGCTGCAACCCTGTTCTATACGTGATAACTACGTAGTGGGAACGATAACTAGTTATATTTTCCCCTCAGTGGGTTAATGATGTGCTGGAGGATGGGGAGTCTACCTAGAAAATGGGTGTTGATGATGTACCTTTGAAGAGTTTCGAGAGTTTCACTACTATCGGAGTCCGGCCATGAGCCAGGCTCGTCTGGTGCTTGCCTGGTCAACCAGACTGTTGCTGTAATAAAGTTGGTAGAATTACCGACAATATGTAAAGTAAAAGGACACAAGTGCAACTAATGTGACATTTATTGTGGCAACGTTTCGCTCTCCAGGAGCTTTATCAAGCCATTACAAACAATACACGGACACAGAGGGTATATAAAGGCTCTGAGTGAGGTGCAATACTAGTGAGGTACCATTTAGATGTTCACTAGTGGTAGTAGTAGTAGTAGTAGTAGTAGTAGTAGTAACAAAAATAATACAATATGGAAGAGCAAATAATTCGTACATGAGTAAAAGGATATAAAAGCTATTACTTGGGTAACATAAAAATAGGCTGGACAAATATAGACTGGAAAGAGGCAGTTTTTTTCGGTGTTCACTCTCTGTAATGTGCTTTGTGTAGTATAACAGGAGAGACTATGTGATGGCAGGGTTTACTGTTTTCAGGAGGATTCTTGCTAAGACTTCTCAAGAATCCTCCTGAAAACAGTAAACCCTGCCATCACATAGTCTCTCCTATTATACTACACAAAGCACATTACAGAGAGTGAACACCGAAAAAAACTGCCTCTTTCCAGTCTATATTTGTCCAGCCTATTTTATGTTACCCAAGTAATAGCTTTTATATCCTTTTACTCATGTACGAATTATTTGCTCTTCCATATTGTATTATTTTTGTTACTACTACTACTACTACTACTACTACTACTACTACTACTACCACTAGTGAACATCTAAATGGTACCTCACTAGTATTGCACCTCACTCAGAGCCTTTATATACCCTCTGTGTCTGTGTATTGTTTGTAATGGCTTGATAAAGCTCCTGGAGAGCGAAACGTTGCCACAATAAATGTCAAATTAGTTGGACTTGTGTCCTTTTACTTTACAGACTGTTGCTGCTGGAGTCCCGCTGTCCCACATATCCATCACAGCCTGGTTGATCTGATACCTGGTGAAGATACTTGTCCAGTTTCCTCTTGAAGGCTTCTACACTTGTTACAGCCGTTAGGTTAGGTTAGGTAAGGTTCGTCAGGAAACAGGACAAATTGTTACAGCCGTGTTTCTGATATTTTCTGGTAAGATGTTGAATAATCTGTGATCCCGAATGTTGATACAGTGTTTCCTTAGTCCCCACCGCACCCCTGCTCCTCACTGGGTTTATTTTACACTTCCTCCCACATAAATAACAAAAAGGCACAATACCGTGACTGGAACGATACACAAATAACCCGCACATAAAAGAGAGAAGCTTACGACGACGTTTCGGTCCGACTTGGACCATTGACAAATCAATGGTCCAAGTCGGACCGAAACGTCGTCGTAAGCTTCTCTTTTATGTGTGGGTTATTTGTGTATTATTCCTCCCACATCTCTCACTCCAGTATGTTATGGCAGTGTGCAGATTTAGGACCAAGCCCTCGAGTACTTTCCAAGTATATATTATCATGTATCTCTCCTCCGCTCCATTGAGTACATGTTCAAGCCCTGAAGGCGTGCCCAGTAATTTAGGTGTTTTACTGGCTCAATGTGAGCCGTAGACAATCTTTGTATTTGTTCCAGCTCCGATATTTCTCCTTTGAACGGGGCCGTCAGCACCGAGCAGTATTCTAAATGAGGTACCATTAGTGACTTGAAGAGTCACCATTGGCATTATTTCCCTTGTTTTGAAAGTTCTCAATACCCACTCCGTCATCCTTCTGGCTGTCTTGATCTTTGTCTTATTATGTTTTTTTAAAAGAAAGGTCAGCTGACATAATTATTCCCAAGACTTTTACGTGTTCCTTTCGTTCTATTTGGTGACCCTCTT